>JAWLRI010000995.1:4549497-4619857 GCA_034781795.1 Crypturellus tataupa
CCAGGGAGCAGGAGCAGAGCATGATCTATTTGGGTATTTCTGTGTTTTCTGAACCCAAGACTCCCTCCCCAGCTATCCTTCCTCTGAGAGCAGCTGAAGTGAATGTAGTGGTCATTGGTGGCTGGGGTTGTACTGTGTTACCTTGTCCTACCTGTAACAAAGCCTTCTCGGTGCTGATAGATGGACAGAATGATGTTGGCTTCCTGTGTGGTGTGGGAGTACTGCTGAAAGTCTAAAGGAGAAGCCAATGGGACTAGATTTATTCTTGACTTGATCAATCCATAATTGCTGTAAAGTGTCATGTACTGTCAGGAGCAAAAACAAAATTCAGGGAAGTATTTTAAGTACCTTATAACTGTTTCATGTTTATATTTTAAGGGCAATTATCCTTGGCTCCTGGCAAGACTTGCTCACTTTTATCTCCTCCCCCTTGCATGAGGAATCAAACTTCTCCTACCACCTTTCCTTTTCCCCGTGAGCCTTGTGATATGATCCTTGCATCCAAACCTTCTCCCTGGGGAGAATCAGCTCTGCTGTGTGAAGGGAATAATGGTAGATAGATGGGAAAGAGGAAATCCCTTCCCCAGTCCCATGAGTTTGTCTGGGGGAGTGTAGGACAGGAGCATTTGGAGTGCAATGAAAAGAAATCTGCCATTGCATGCAACTAGGGAATCCAGCTTCCTTGAAAAAAGCACTGTGGGGTTTTGGGAGGAGTTGTTCTCTCAAGTGGCTTACAGACCAGGTAAATATGTACTGTTGGATCAGGTGAGCTTCGTGGTGAAGAGGGAATTTATTAGAAAGTATTCAGAGAACAACATTACTGAGAATTTCTGGGTTCTTGCTCAAGGGGTTGAGCCTTAACTTTTTAGCATTCTTAGCACTTCTGCCTTAGTTTCCCCTTCAGGATGGTGTGTCCTCTCCAGTTTTGTTTCCCTACTGTTATCTGGAGACTGGAAAATAACCAAAATGATATTAATCATTCCTGGAAGCCTTCCATCATAAGTTGCTTTGTGGGCCTGACTGACTCCTGTTGAAAGTTTTGTTGACTGCTAAATGGCTGTTGCCATCAGGGTCGGGATTTAGGGAGATCTCACTAGAGTTCAAGGTACTGGAGAACATTTACAATTGCCCTCTGTAATACCTTGGACTTTTGTTTGGACGTGTTCCCTGAGCCATAAATCCCTGTGGTCAGCTCTAAACACCTCAGTTGTGTGTTGTAGAGGATACGTGTTTTTCATGTAACTACATAAAAATGAATGACATTCCTGAGAATCTGAAATTGAGTGGGTGAACCAAGTGCTGTCAAAGGGACTTGACAAGCCAAGTGCTGTCAAAGATCTGGAAACTGAGGCAATTACATGGTAAGAGTTTGAGGCACGAGGAGCCACTAATCTTAGAAAAATAGGGATCTCTCATGGGATTTTTCCTTGGCAAAACTTGCCTTGACAAAAGCACAGTGTGAGTGCTGTCATCTTGAAGTGAAGACAAGGTTAGACGGAGATAAAACTCTTCTCCCTCTTCCTTCTTGAAGAACAGTAGTGTGGGGGCTTTCTGGACTTCAGAATGCAGTGGCTTTCAGCAGGGGAAGGGAATGGCTGTAAGAGTCAATTATGAGTTTCCTGCTCCCTTCTTCATCTTTGGTTAAAGGGTTCTATGAAGGTGGGGGCTCTGCAGTGGAAAGTCTTCAGAGATCAATCCCTGGCAGAGATGACAGAGGACGTGAGGCGTCTTTCAACAGTATCTGTCTGCCCCTCTCCTTCCTCTCTCTCCACCACTTTCCGGGAAGAAAATGCTTTTAAATCTAGGATGGCTTTCCAAGATTATTTATTTTGTGAGGACCCTGTGCTGTCAGGCCACTGCAATGGTAAATAGAGCCGTGTGTGATCCGGTGAGCGTGTTGAAAGAGCTCTTCCTCTTGTTTTTCTCTACCTCCTTGTTTGTTCAACTTTGACTTCTCTGTTGTCTTGAGGTATGGGTTGAATCTATGCATCTTCTTTCCATGGATTATCAGGGACTTTGTGTGTCCCCTGGGCTGCTGAGATCCACACTTGGGTGTCTGCACCTAAACCTCATCTCTTGGGACTTCCAGCTTTCCTTAGCATAAAGCAGGCTTTCTGAAGCTGTAAGGCAGCATTGACAAAATATAAGAGCAGTTTTAGGGGGTTGATGGTGAAGATACAGGCAGCAGCAGGCTTTGGATTTGATTTACTTATTTAATTTACTTCTAAATTAAGAGCTTTCATTTGCTCCTTCAAAAGTTACCTGCAGAAGGAACAGTGCATGTCTTTGTGTGGCTAAATATCAATCCCCTTGGTGTGTTTCTTCTCGTATTTCATCAAGAACAGATACATATTCTAATAAATGCTTCTCTAATGACTCTTAACCATACATTTGCTTATGAATAAGCTGAAACATATCCATAAGTTTTAAGCAGTTTTTTGTTAGTTAGGGTTGGCTTGAATATTTGAATCCAAGTCCAGTGCTGTAAAGTGTAATGAGCATCTTGGTTATATAATGTTGGGCTATTTTTTGTTTAACTATGGCTGTTTTTCTAGTACTCCCAATTAAAATAAACTGATATGGTTCGCATTTCCTAAGCAGAGAAGTTGGTGGATGACCTATGATGATAGGAAGAAGCTAAAGCAGAAAATGCCTGCTTTAATGATGTATTTAGATGCAGCTTGCAGATTTTTCCTAATTTATTTCCGATAAAAGTCTTTCCAGGTTTTACAGGGCATTCTTGGTTTTGTTTCCCATTATCTTGTTTTGGTAGAGGGGCTATAACTTATTAATTGAGGAGCTGGAGTTTAATTTATTATGGGTAACTCTCTTAAAATCCCCTTTCATATACAGATGGGCTTTAGCACTTCGAAGTGCCTGGTGGATAGAGCGATCTATTTATTTTTGTTACTGCTTGATAGAGAAGAATTTTTCCCTTGGGATGGAGTACTGCACAATTGACCTATTGCATTAAATAAATTCCCCGCTTTGCTTTGGAGTAAGCAAGGCGGTCTATTCCCAGAGCAATTAGACATGTGTGCCCCTTCCCCTTGTTGATTCATACCACATTGATCCCCGGTCTGCGGAGCCGCACTGGAATTCACCCTGCCGTTTTGCATGGGAATGGGGGGCTTTGGGACGGGCGGTATGATCCAAATGAACCATCCCGGCTGTTCCTGCTGCCCGGAGCTGCCTCGACACATCGATCTTCAGGAGGAGACTTGGAAGTCCTGTCCCGTGGTTGCTGCTTGATGGATTGTAAAGGGCTGCCCTGTAAATAAGATGTAAAAGGGTAACCATGGCCTGAGGGCTTTGGATTTGACTGAAACCCAAGTGTGGGATGGTGCACGGTAGGCTCGGTCTATCCTCAGCAGGCAGTGATACAACACAGTCTCTTAAGCTAGCCCAGACTGCTGCTTTCTAGGCAGCTTTAGCAGCCTCAGTGTGGGGTACCTATGTTCACGTTTAATCATTTCATTTGTCACTTACAAGTGTTGCAGAATCAGCCCCCTTGAAGTGCAAATACCCCAGATCCTCCCCAAGGAAGTCAGCGGGGCCTCTCCTCTACATCCTGGCTCCGTCCAGAACAGAGCAGCATTCGCTCGGGAACCAGACTGATTAAAGCATCTCTAATGCTAATTCTCAGCCCTGTTCCAATTTTCCCTTCTAGATTTTTACAAACTGCTGTTTGCAGGAGTTTATCTTGACATTGTCTAAGAGCTTGATGTGAGCGCAGATGCTGTCGACAGGAACTCCCAAGGAATTGGCACCGGCTCTGCTGCTTGGCCTGTTTATTGCACCTCTGGTCTCCTAACACAGAGTGATGCTTGAGCAATGGGGAAAGCAGCCTGGGCTGCTCTCCTCATCACACCTGACTCTCCTCTTGTGGGGAAGAGAACTCCTCCAAGAAATAACCCAAGAGAACCCTTACTTTGTTCTCATCTTGTCTCTTTGTTTTCTTTCTTTTAATTCCCTTTGACTTTCCACCTTCTGACAAGCGTTTAGACTGAGGAATTACCCAATAGAGAGAAATCATCAACCTCAGCCTGTTCCCAACATGTTTAATGAGCAACAGAAAATGAGAAGCAAGTAGCACTACTGCCAAGCCTTAATGTAGGACATAAGTTTTGGAAAACGCCATGAACTCATATATATACAGCCTGAATCTTAACACTGTGACTTAGTTTTATGGGAAATTCTACCTCTGCCACAGCTTTCTTAACAAATGATGTCAGGCAATGGGCTCAAATAGTCAGGTTTGTCCTCATTGTACTTCACATGTTGCCAATTTACTTCTAAAGTGAGAATGTGGTAAACTTGGATCTTAAATTTGGTATAGTTAACATGTATAAAGATGTTCAGCCTTTTAAGTGAGGCTCCAGGCATGAGGACTTTAGGAAGAGCTCCATAAAGTAAACTATTTATTCCCTGGTTTTGATCACAAAAGTGCTTTTTCTTGTAGCCTCAGATCTTGCTTATGCTGTTTAGCAGCTACACTTGAATTTTGTATATCATAAAGCTGTTATGACTTGACCGAAATACGGTGGTTATAAAAGGAAAAATATTCTGCCAGTAAATGCTGATTTTTCATGAGACTTGGGAATACTACCTATTCCAAAGCAGGCAATGATATTTTTCCTCTGTTTTAAACTTATACTTGCCAACAGAAAGTAAACTTGTCCTAAACATGTGTCTGTATCTACTGTGAAATGGGATCTTTTGTTCTCTGCTGTCTTATGTGATCCTCTGAAAATGTTTAGCATCCAGATACCTAGAAGAGCTATTTCTTGGATGCAAGTTTTGGGGAAATCTTCCATGAAGCATTATAGTTATAAAAGGTTGTGGACATTCCCAACAAAAGCTGTTGAGTCTGAATGGTGATTGCTTTAGACAAGATTTTTAACCTCTGCTCTTAGAGGTTTTGTTGTTGAAAAGCGAGATTTGGTTCCAGAATGGATGTCCTGGTCTCCAATCTCAATAGTCCAGGACAAATCCCCTTGGAGTAGCACTAAACTCTATCCAAGACATCTTCACTTCCAGCTGTGCCTGTTCCTGCTATAGTGTCTGATTTTGTGGGCAGGAGGAGAGTAAAGCATGTGGACTTCAAATAATAAACAGCTTCAATCCAAGCTGTGCACATTCACTCTTTTCATTTATTATTTTTCACTGATATCAAAACCCAGGATGGTGATCAAATTCTGCATTTTATTTCTGAGCCAACATAAGAGCCCCTATCATTGGGACACTGCAAGAGCACTGGGTTGTTTCTTGGGATGTTTTTCAAAATTATTTACTGTATTTGTAATAAAACAGAAGAGTTTGAAAGAAACTCATGTCCTGCCCGGGGGCAGCTAGGTCTTCCTTGGGTGCATGTGTGGCCTCGAGCTTTTGTGTGCTTACTGTGAGCAGCTAATGGGACATCTGAGGGATAAATTAACTCCATTCCTCGTGTCTGTGTCCTTTCATTGTTATTAGAGGCACTTCAGTAAGAACCACAGAGCTGGAGCTACTAAATCAAGCTGCAGGAAGATGTGCCTCTGCGCTGATAACACTGAGACGTTTTAAGCTGCGAGGGAAATGATTAATAGGAGTAGTGACATCAAATTATTTGTACATGTTTCTGTTTTGATCAGGGTATAAGGGGGGAAAAGCTATTAGTGACTTTCTGCATAAATAGTCTTATTTTGAGAGATATCAAGCCAAAAACGTGCTGGAACTGGGGAGGGCTGTGCGCTGCGTTAACTTAAAATAAAGTCTTAGATACAGGTAGGAGGTTTATCCCCCATCACATTTATGGTATGTGAATGTACCACACTAAATTGTGGCTTTTTGAAATGTGCTGTCTCTTGGCGTATGGTTGGTATAGAGACCATGGATAAATAAATCTGTACTTTGACAATTTACATTTCTGACTTCCAGAGCAACACACAAGCACATGAGATGTACTTGATGTGCAAATAAACAGATTCTCCTCTTGGAACTGAAGTGGCACCGCTCCATGCACAATAGGTTTCTGAGGGGAGGACACTTGGAGAAAGAATTTGAGTTTACTGCTTGTTTTCTTTTTTTATCTGTAGAGAATATACAATTTGGGAGATTGGTGGGGGGCAGGAGTGGTCTTAAACTGTGCCAATAAAGGACCTTAGTGATGTTGCTTTTGGAAGCCAATCAGGGAGCAATTCTGAACATGTTTTGGAGGTCCTGTTTCTTATAAAGAAGTCCTAGCAGACCAAGGTTAGGGTGTAAATGATCCAGTAAGGCTGGATGCAGAGGCAGGTTTCAGCTCAGCTGGTTTTGGCTTGTTGTTCATGTCCTGTGTGTTGAGCGTGGCCAGTGGCCACCTGCTTGGTCAAGGTGGTGCTGGTGTGGGACAGGGCACATGAGGTGTCCTTGGGGGAAGGAAGTGATAGCGGCCACAGTGTTGCTGCAGGATGGCTCAGGGCCACCAAGTGCTGCTTTTGTAACTTGAACACCTGGGGTGAAATACTTGGAATTCAAGGGGAGGTGGTCTGTCTGGAGAGCTAATCAACAGCAAGGGTTGCTTGGCTGGTAGAAATCCAGGATTATTTCTTCCCTGCAAGTGTGGCTTGGGCACAAAGCCAGGTGGGGAATGTGCTGATACTTGTGGGCTGTGAGGAGGAGGCAGAGCCCTCCAGCAGCACCGTGTCCCATGGGACGTGGACAGAGGACAGGACTGTTTTTTTTTTTTTTTCTTTTATTCCTGTCGTTGTCCAAGCCTTGTTCTGCAGACATTGAGGAGAGCAAGGAGCAGGCTGCCACGGAAAGGAGGCAGTGTGCCTTTCCCAAGACTTCCCAAGGGATTCAGGATGGCATCTCCTGGTGGCCCTATCCAGCTCCACGTGGGGCTTCACCAGGAAGATCTCGCAGTTCGAGGTCACCCAGGTTCGGAGCTTGTTGCAGATGGGAACAGAGGTGGGTTACAACAGTCTATTGTAACTTGGAATTCATGGAAAAAGTCCTGAGTTGCCGTCTCTGCTGACCAAGTGCCCACTGCAAAGGTTTCCAGTTCAGCCTCCCATTAGATCTTAATGATAATGTCACCTGCAAGGTTAACAGGATGCTGCTGCACAGAGCTGCTTTGGGATGTTTTAGATAATGTACATGTGTGTCTATAGGTGCATGCAATTCTTGGGTGTATATAAAATGCACACATGTATGCAATATTTTTCATGCATATATGTATAAAGCATAAGTATCCATAAATACATATTTATGTACATCCCTTACTGGATACTTTTTGCTCATGCATCACTCGCGATGCCAGCCCATGTTTCATGTTTGAGACTGTAAATTCCAGAACATGCCAGATGTGCTTAAAAACCCTCCTGTACAACATTGTATCGTCTCAACTCTGACATCCTTCTGCTTTAATGAAGTTGTATGGGGCTTTGTGAGGTACTATGTGCATAGTTTACCAAGAGGTCCTTCCAAACCTTTTTATTTTTCCCTTTTTTTTTTTTTCTTGCCTTTTTTCCTCAAAAATCTTGCCACAAAAGCAGACTGGCTTGTGTTTGCTCTGTGGTTTTTGCAAATAAACTCAGAACCTGGAGTCCAGAAAGCAGCAGTGCTGCAACCCTTAGCACTACAAGCGTGTCCTGGCTCTATTACGCCGCAGAGCCCCCAAGGCTTGGGCAGAAGCGGGAGCCACGAGCTGAGCAGCAGCATCTGGTTTTGAGCTTGCTCCTACCTGCCTCTGCAGCAGGGCTTGTGGAGGCCCCGGGCGATCGGCCCAAGGCCACGTGGGGACTCGGGGGCTTAATTTAGCTCTCCAATAATACGAACCCCCCTCCAGGCTGCGGCCCTGGTAGTCATTGCTGAAGCTGTACAGCTTTATTAAATTGCACATCTGACCTTCACCTTACGCTAATAACTCCCATATTTTTGGAAATGTCCAGAGATGAATCCAGCTGAATTTAAACGCTGGAATATTGCGGTTCTAATTATTACATTTGAACTCCTCTGAGCAGAGCGTATTCACGTGGTACATGAAATATCCCTGCTAGAGAGCCAAGATATGACCTGTTCTTTACCCGCTCTCTGTGCAGCACGTTGTGTCTCGGCAGCATCGCTTGGATGCAGAGCTGCAACGGCGGGTTTGGAGGCTCCATCTCCACACGGAGATGTCCGTATTGGTGCTGGAAGTGGCTTCCTAAGCTGACATGTGGCAGCCCTGCCGCCTGTCCTGGCAAACCCAACTCGGAGCAGTTCCCTGAGGCTGCTCGAGCTGTTCCGCAGTCGCATGCTGCTTTCATTATACCTTATAACGCATTTGGGGGGGTAGGGGTAAAGAGAAGAGCAAATCCCAAACTAAAATTAGTCATTTGAGAATCCACATTTAGTTTTCATTTGCTTGCAAGTGCGGTGGGTTTTGGTTGGGGGGAGGTTTTTTTGCGAGGAATGCGCCTTCTTCCCTCCTTTGCCTTCATACCTAAGCTAACGCAGCACCATGGTCATTTTGTTTTATTTGTTGAATAAATAATAGCCATTATTACATTATAGCTTAAGGCATGCGAGTTGTTTATGTGACAGTGAATAGTCTTCCCAAGTGGGATTTTTTTTTTATTTTCTAGTCTTTTCTTTGTACTTAGAAAATTTTCTCTTCACTGGGATCCCAGCTCCACGCGTGGCTCATGGTAATGTTGGCAGCGGTGGCTGCCCTGTCCCATCTCTGCTTGGAAGGTCTGGTGGGAAAGTCGTATGTCTGTCTGGCTGCAATGTTAATAGATGGGCTTCTGGAGCAGTGTAAAGCTGGATTGTGATAAATCTGCTCAATCCCAACCTAAATCCTGCCTTGCTCCCAGTTTCTGCTGCCCAGGGTGGTTGTGTCCATGGCTGTTCCCAGCCATCACCGCAGCAGAGGGCTGTGATGAGATGACTTGTGGCCTGGTCTGATCAAACCGTCTGCTGGGGCATATGTACCATGTGCCCATTCGGGTCCTGGGGGTATCCCTGTTTTTTTGTGAATGTTGGTAACTCCCCATGGTTAAAATCTAATTGGAGTTTTAAGAGGAGACGCTTAAAGCAGGCAAAGCATCTGAGTGAGAAACTGAACCAAAACCTGCTCAGTGATGTGTTACGGAGTTTGGTCTTAAAAGGTCCTGAGGTAGAAGTTTGCTGAGGACAAGACTGCTCACTAGCTTTTGACATTGATTTAGTTCTTCAATGTGAATATTGGCTTTCTAATTTTGGTTCAGTGCATATCTTAGATTTATTTTTTAAACACGTACTGTATAGTGTTGCAGGGGTCCCTGTTGCTTTTAACCCCTTCAGTAGCCCTTCTCATAGACCCTTGAGGAAACTCTTTTTTTTCTTCTGAAGAAGCTCTGGATCACGCAGCAGTACGAGTACATGGTCACGAAGAGGTGCTCAGGAGCGTAATCTGCTTTTGGGGATGGTGGGTTCCAGCAGCTGCAGCCCCAGAGGGTGGTGAAATCCTCCTAAAGACACAAAGGGGCCGTAAGTATTTGTGGGATTTGCAGCTGGACTCAACATGAAGATGCGGTTCCCTCAGAGGGGCCGCAGGGGAGAGGGAAGCAGTACCAGGAGGGGTAGCCAGGCCCTGGGTGGATCAGGCAAGGAACACACAAACAGATTATATTTAAGATATTTTTCTTCTAATTTAATTTATGGCAAGCTGCTCAACCCAACCTTAAGTTAATTGCGTCTAATGCACGCACAGAGCCGCCTTCCCAGAGAAGGGAGGCAGCGCAGGGGAGGGATGCACTGGATCAGTGGCCTGTTCCAGGGACACCTCTTGGCTCGTGATGAGTTTAGTGCTTTCGCTGGGGTCTTTGCTCAGCTGTTGGGTGTTTTTGGAAGCAAACTGGCTGTCATAGGTGCTGAGCAGTGTCCTTGGCTGCTTGGAGCAAAATCAGAGCTTCAGCATTCAGCAATCTAAGTTTTCTTGTTTAGCGTGAAATGCTGAGGTCCTTCATGGGCCGAGCAGGGCAAATCCAACCTGACACGTACAAGCAGGTCACCAGGGTTGTCCTTCCCCAGCCAGGTGGTTTTGGTGAAATGGAAATGGGAGCTGGTGTCTCGGGAAGCGGCTGTAGGAATTAGCCCTCTGAAGCAGTTAAGTCTGCAGTTGCTCTAGTTTCGCAAGCGGAGGGAATTGCCTTCTCATCTTAGCAGCTCCCTTCATCACTAGTTTGAAAGGTAAAAACTAGCATGATTTAAAACTGAGTTTTGGTTCTGTTCTGAATATGCTTTTTTCTTTGAAGACCCCAAATCTACTTCCTTTACAGATGACACTGAGGTGCTGCATCTACTAAACAAACGAGCATGTTAATAAATGTTGTATTTGGTCTCTGCCTTTAAACTCTGGGCTATTTTGTTTTAGCTTTTCCTGTGTCTCAGATATCCATGCACTGCACCATGGTGGGTCTCTTCCCATTTAAAAGCTTTACTGGTGTCTCAGAAAAAAAGACGGATATTTCCCTTTTGGTTTTTCCATCATAATTAAATTTAAATAAACATGGCCAACTTAGCCTGTCAAGTACCAAATGGAAAAATGTTTAACCAACAGCAACCAGAATGGATATTAGAGGGAGAAGTGAAGATGTTACTTGTTGAGAAGGATGAGCTCTGGTCTGTGTATGGAGTCCCTGGTGGTGTCAAAGCCTCAAGGCTGCTAAAATACCCACAAAATGGGGAGAAAAACCCACCCTAAGCCATGTGAACAGAAGGGAGACAGTGGTGTGTGCTGAGCAGTCTAGGGGCAAAGCCGGGACCCCCAGGCAGGGAGCCAGGCACAACATCCCCAGTCTCTGCCCAGTGCTGAGGAGTAGCTGCTAAGAGGAGATGCTTGAGGGATGCTCGGGTTGATTTGGGACTTATTAATCTCTAGGAAAAGTGGAAGCGCAGTGTTGACAGCAAATAAAATTCCCAAATTATTGTTCTCAAGACTTTTTTTTTTTTTTTTTTCTCTCTCTCTCTATGCAGTTTTATTGGAAACTCTGAGGTTTGGAAACTTTTCCTCCTTGAATATGGTAGCAGGAGGTCCTAGGAACTTCTGTGCACAAGTGGTTGTGGTGGATCCCTGCTGATGAGGGTTTGCTCCTAGGAGCTTCACGCTCCTAAGCCCGCTTGACCTTGAACAAAAGTTTGGTCTCATTGGCAAGTCTGGCAGGTCATTTGTGCACATATGTGTGAGTCCTGGCAGCTGATTTGGGTACGATGGCTGACTTTGACCAACAGGGAATTTCTTGGGTTTTCCTTAGTGGCAGTTACCCAACCTCATTCTTTAGAAACCATCTTTTGGGGTTTGCTATTGCTGCAAGGGAGTTTTCTCTCTTTCTGTTTTGCTGCAAGGCAGTGTTCTCTGCTTTTAAGCAACCTGTTCTATAACCCATAAAACAAGATATACTAAAGTAGACATAACTCACATAGATGTAATCTGTAATCCTAACCTAAGGCTAGACAGCCTCAGCTGGAAATGAGGGTTCAAGTAATGAGTCTTGTGAAAGAGGGACCATGTTAAATTTTGCACTGCAAGACCTGTTGCTCATATTATGAATCATCCAGTTTCCTGGTCAGTTCTTGGAAAGGAAGCTTTTATTTTGTTAAGTGTTTTTCATTATTTCAAATACTACTAATATGCAATGAAGCTGCTTCTCTCCTACCCCCTTGTTTCTCCTGATATTTTGCAAGCAACGCCAGCTTGCTGTGGAGCCCACTTCTAGGAGGGATCTTGGGATCCCAAGGAATGTTTTGGGTTACTTGGGCAGTAACTGTCTGTTAGTGTAGATACATGACCAAATTCCTCCTTTGCTTTTATGTAGGAAGCAAAAGAAATTCTCCAGACTTGCTTGATCCCAAGACAGAGAAACAAGCAAAGGTTAGGAGTTAGGTTAAGCAAAGTGTCAAGTAAAGGCAATCTGGTTTATGGTGTCATTTGAACTTTCAAAATATATTTTTCTTTGGGAGCAAAAGCCTCGGCAGAGCTGACAGCAGAAACCCCAGAGGGAAGCGTCATTCTGTAGTGGCTTCCTCCCCTCTGGGCTCTTGGGAACGCAGTCCGCAACGGCCTGTTTTTGTCTTTGAGACAACTGGGCATCCCCTCGACATCAGTCAGCACCCAACCTGGTTCAGCTGGTGACAGGCGAGCGGGCTGGTGCTCGTGTCCTCCTTGGGAAGCTTGAGGAGAACTTCACTAAATGCTCAGAAATGGGTTCCCTGGGAAGCCAGGGCAGCCAAAATGCCCTTCTAAGGATGAAAGGCCAGAAGCTGGTGTGAGAGGGAGGACTTGAGAGCATCAAACACATTTTTAAGAAGCCTGTGTTGACTTCAAAGCCCTCTCTCCCTCCCTGCGGTGCTCCTGGGAAGCAATCTGGAGGGAATACCTTGGATATACCAATATTATCACACGTAGCTTACAGTGAAGGGCAAAACACTGATCTCTGGTCCTTCCCTCTTGTGCTGGGCACAGCCCAGTCCCTGCCTGTGCAGGGGCCACTTGCTCCAGCAAGTTATTCCCTGTTTTATTATCCTCCTTTGAACAGTGGCAGCTATTTGAATTCCCTGCCCAGCGCTGGAGCGAGCAGAACCAGCTCTGCCCAGCAGTGCTGTGGGTGTTAGGAGCCATAAAACTCAGGCCTGTTGTTCCCGGGGTTGATTTAGTGCCGCTGTTTACGGCTGTAGCGACAACAGGGCTTCTTGTCCAGGATGGTTATTTTAGACTGACATTTTTGTGGGGGTAAACTGCCTTTGTTCCTCCTGCCCCCGCTCTGGATGCTTGCTGGGGTGTGATTCCAACAGCTGGGATGCCACGGCATGACCACACTGTGAAAATGCCCACGTGTTTTTTTTTTTTGCGCCTAGACTTATTTTGTACCGATTTAGGTAGCTGAAAGTTCCTCTGCTTGGCTCTTCTGAGACACCTGAGCACGTGCTGAGCAACTCGGGGAAAATCAGCTTGAAATAAACTGAATAAAAAATAATAGGGTGGGAAGAATCCAGCTATCCTTGAAGTTGCCTGCTGCTGGGCTTGTTTTATGAGCAGTACGTGTATCAGATGGGATTTCTTGCAAAAATATCACTTGCTGACTGCATTTGCGCAGCTTTCCAAGAACTGTCATTTTGGCAGCCTCAGTCATTCACATTCTAGCTCCCAGGAGTATGGGCTTTTTTTCTTGTTAAGACTTTAGCCATAAGTTCTATTTGTCCCTCTAAATAGGGGAGAACATAACCCTTTTTGGCAGTAGCCTCTGTATTTGGTGCTTCCTGCAGCCTGCTTTTTTTTTTTTTTTTTTTTTTTTTTTTTTTTTTTTTTTTTTTTTTTTACCGGCAAATTCTTCTTGGGACAAACAGCTCCAGACAGGATTTCAGTTAAATGTCCTATGGCAGCAAGGCCATGTGAAAGGGAAAATCAGTTGTCTCCTCATTCCTTGCTGCAGCAGATCCATAGGACCTGCCTCAGCAGCAGTGAGCACTGAGGTCTTCCCTTCCCTTCTGAAGGGGGTGGGATGGCTCTGGGCTCAACCAGGAGCTGGAAAATGCCACTGTTTTAACCCAGGTCACCTGAACATTTGCTTTCTCTGCTCCATATGGGTGTATCCAGAGGTGGCTGTGCTAGCATAGAGGTCTGCGTAAGACCAGAAAATCCCTTCCCTTGGGCTTGATTCTTCCCTGTGCTCACTAAGGATCTGTTTCTCTAAGCTAGAGCGTAATTGTATTATTGCTTTTCTTGAACAAACTTCTTCCAAAACTCTAAAACTGATTTAATCAAGCAGGATTTCAGTAGCCTCATGGATGAGCAACACGACTCAGTAGGGTTTTTCCTTTCTTCTTGCCAGAAACTGAGTGTGTTATGAGTTCAGATCTATCTTAAACATGCCATTTTTACTTGGGCCAGTGCGATAGGAATCACTTCAAGATTGATGGGGAATCTTGCTCCCAATGTAAGTATCGGAAGCAGATAGTGTTTTACATACAGTGTAAACAAAAAGGATGATCATCAGCCGTAATTAGGTTTTTATGGGTTTATAAGCTGACTCATGCCCCCTGGAACTTTGCAGAGCGACCTAGAGAGATGCCAAGATTGAGAAGCACGACTGTTCCCTGGCTTGTAAAAATACCAATTTGGATGTACAGCTGTTGTGTGTATTCACTGATAATAATAGTAAGACAAAATGTTGTAACCTTTGCTCATCTCTGCTTCCAGCAAACTTTCCACGGGATTGAGTAAGAGCTTCAGGATGTAGTTTGTGGATACTGGCTGCTAACCTTAGCCTGAAAAGCCAGCAGTAAAAACAGTCAACCCCTAATGTTCCTTAAGTACTGGGAGATGCCAAAGATAGCAGGGGCAGCGGATCCAGGCCAGGCTTTGAAGTGCTGAAGGACATCGAGCAGAGGAGCAGGTCTTGGCCTCTCGGGGGGCTCAGAGCAGGCAGGGACTCTCTGCGGAGCAGGAAGCCACTATGCAAATCCCGAAGCAGCTGGAGAGAAGTTCCCTTCGGGACTCGACAGGTCAGTAGCTCCCGAGGATGTCGTGCAAGCGTCTGTGTCCATCGGGCATGTCCAGCTTCCCACGGCCGCTTGTTGACACAGCGTACGGGGCTAGATGTTTTTGTTCTTTCTTTTGATCTCTGTGAATCTGTTAACTTCCACTTTCAGAACTCTTTGCCATATGAAGAACCAAAACAAAAATATTTTCTCCAGAAGCAGAGACTCTCGCTTGGCTGGAAATAATCCATTAGCACCATGTTCTTCTGGCTCGTTCCAGGTCCGAAGTTGGGTTTTGGCATCCCGGAGTCTCCATGGTGAGCTTGCAGGGTGGCATCGGGGCATGATTGTGCCCCTTTCTCCATAGCACTGACCCTGTCCCCACAGGATCTACAGTCTCTGCACTCGTCTTGTTCTAATACCTCCCTGCCAGGGTGGACTTGCCTGGGTAAATTTATTCCCATATACCAGGGAATAAAGCAGGTCTTGGAAGGATGTGTGGAGTTAGGTGTGTGGTTTTGACCCCCCATGGTGGGCTGTAAAGGCTGGGTGCTTGAGCATCCACTCGGTTGCTGGAATGGAGCATGAGGGCCGAGCAGCCCAGAGCCTGCAGCTCCACTGCTTATCCCCTATTGCGATGCACTTATCGCTGCTTAACGCTTTAACGGGGTGAAGCACCTGATAAGAGCGTTGAGACAGGAAATGACCTTTGCTAGTTGGGTAAAAGAATTAAAAACGCATGAGGGAACTGCTCACACCTGTACACTTCTAAAACGTGTAGTGTTAGGATGGCCTAATTGGAGCCAAGAGCTGGGGGTGAATCCGCAGTTGCTCCCTCATCCTTTGCTGTATCCTGGCCAGTTCAGGGCGGTTTTGGGGGCCACAGGACCACTTCCGAGCTTGCCTTTGACCCCAGGAGGAGCTGGGGCGCTACCTCTGCCAGGACGTGGCATCTGTTGTGCATTTGTCTATGGCAAGAGCTACAATCCCTGTGGGAATCGTGGGATGATGTGTAGATGATGCCAGATGAGGGAAAGCACCGTTTGGCACATTCCAGATTGAGCGGCGCTCTGCGTACGGCGCTGTCGCTTGGGGATGATTTACGTGGCCACTGTCGCCGTCGGGATGTCGTCTGCCCTTGGCTTGGGGCTCGAATGCAGCCGAGCTGCTTCAACACACTGTGGGCATTGGCAGAACTGGGGAAAACAAATACCTGCGTTTCCCTTTTGTCCCAAACTTGTATTTCAACGGAAAGCAGAAGCTGTAGAGTCATTTCTTCCCCCTTCCGATACTGACGTCTGAATTTTGAGCTTGAATGGCAGGAAAAGTTCTATTTCATAGGACAGTTTTCATGTTTCATCGTGTTCCTGTTAACGTGGAGCTTTAGTCTCTGTCCCTTTGTGGCCAGATGTTTCTGTTCATTAATGTTGTTACCTTCCTTTGTCTTCCAGCTGGGGGAGATGATTTAGTTTTCCATCTTTTTATCTGTTTTGCAAAATGGAAAAAATAACTGTGGGCAAACTCTAGTGATTAGCTTCAGTTTTACTAGAGCAAAGTGTGTTATTCTAAGAGGTTGCTGGTGGTGCCATCCGCTCCCCTTTGCGTGATGCAGAAACAGAGTCAACTGCAAGTCATGCTGCAAGACCTGGCTTCTCCTCGTCGGAGTGAGATGATTTTGAGCTTAATTTAAGGCAATTCAGAAAATCAGTTTGCTGCTCAGTTTTGGTCCAGGGGAGCTAAAGCCAAGTGAATAAAGCAAAGCCGACTTTGCATGCTGTCCTTGGCACTGTATCAAAGTTTATATAGCGACGTGAAAGTTTTAAACTGTGAAAGGAATAATCGTCTGCTCTAATCGCCATTTAGTGGGAAGGCTTATTAAAGCGCTGATACATTATCTTGAACTGCTGAGTACTGTTCCTTCCATTTACAAGAACTTGAACTTTCCATAGCTGCTTTGATAAACTTTTCAGCGGGGTTCAAAACTAACAGGCGATCCCATTACGCCATGCGTTAAAAATCTATTTGTCTTCTATTAATGAGTTACTGGACACGCATAAAATAAAACTATCTGTTCCTTTTTACATTGTTTAAATTGCTACTGTCAGGTACTTAAGCCCCAGATGATTGTGTTTAAGGAAACAAATATGTTAATGTTTCAGGCTATTTTAAAATGTCTGTACGGTTCTTCTTCAAATGATTTATTTTGTGTTTGTGATCCAAGCCTGAGAGTGTGCTTAAAGGTTCAGGGAGAGGGAACTGTGCTTAAAAAGTGGAATATTTCTCATATTATTACCCCCAAATGAGTAAAAGAACAGAGTATGGTAAAGAAAATAGAATACCTTATTATCTTTATCAAGATTGTTTTAAAACCAGTATTTTTTTTTTAAGGTGACGCAATCTGTTTAATGATGATGTCCATCATATGGAAAGCTCACGTAGTTATCCTATGGTTGGCTTTCAAGATGGGCAGCTGCAATATTATACAACTTGGATTTTTCCAGGATACTATAGATATCTTTCCCCGACAACAGCTGGGATTCTGCTTTGGTAGTCATCACTGATATCAAAGCATAATCGAGAAGGAGCACCGAGCTTTAGGAAACTCTTGCACAAGAACATTCCCTAATTGGAAGGGTTTGAAGGTACAAAAAGTCCCGTTTAGCTTTATCCAGGAGAGAGCAAGCAGCTCCTATAGAGAGACCTAGCGAGAAGACGGGCGTTGGGTAATGTCATCATCCCCTACGGCTTCTGCTTTCCTGCTCCTTTGAGGTGAGGACACATCTCTGGGCGCTGCTCCTGATGGAGCTGCTATGTGTTGATGGGATGGTGCCCCTGGGGTTGAAGAGCGCCTCAAGGGCTGGCGTCAATAATGTTTAAACCAGTTATCCAACAAGATCTGTCCTTGAGGAGACAGCCAGTTCCTGCGCTGAAGCAGGAACACATGTGAAGGGCAATTACCGAGAACGATTGGATTTTTATAGCTGCTGATACAATTATTCTTTGGTGACGATGGGCTATCCAGCATGTCCTCTATAGGGAGCTCAATTCAACTTCTTCAACATCAAAAATGCTCAAGGAAGGTGGGAACAGCCTAGGAATGATTGATCCACTGAGACCAATTCCCGGCAAATTATCACACTTACTTTATCCTATTCTTGCACTGGTAGAGCTTCATCTCCAAACACTTTTTTTTTCTTTTTTTTTTCTTTTTTTTTTTTTTTTTTGTCGTTTACACTCTTTGGGCGGAAAACTATTCCAGATCTTCCGCTGGCCACAAAACTGCTGATGTTCAACATCAGTTTATTCACGGTCAGTTTATTATTATTATGCCAACAGTGTCCTGTAGCTTAAACAGTTTCTAAATAAAAGCCCAAACTGGGCGCGTTTCCATCCCGTTGTGTTTGTAGAGGGCAATCTATCCCATATGTTGTGTCTCGGCTAAACACGGCAGCCTCCTCGAGTCCCTTGATGAAGGTTGTAGTTGCGGTGTCCCATGTATGGTTGTGCAAGGGGGGTGATGACAACGTGAGGACCAAAATGGGACGGGCGCTGAGAGGAGACCTTGGGCAGAGTGGGATGGACCTTGGAGCTTGGCTGTTTAGAAGGGAACACTGAGCCAGGCTTCCCTCTGGACCCTGATTTCTTGAGTTTTATTGTATTTCCTGATGACAATTTAAAAAACGTGTGTGCAAAGGACGTGCGAGCGCTCTGTGATGGAGCAGAGGGGCCCCCCTTAAACCAGAGCGGGCAGGAGGGTGTTCGTACCGTGTCTAACGCTGGGGAACGCGCCCAAGGGCCGCTTGATCCACGAGCCTCAAGGCAGCAGTTGTGCTTGTGTTGGTTCCTAGCGAGCAAGAGTGAAATCACATGTGTTCTCTTAACTCTCAGAATATTCAGTGTCATTTTGCGTTTGATATTCAGCATTATCTTGCATTTGAATAACTCCATGTGTTTGAAGTGTTTCTGTTTTTACTCAGTAAATCCAACGCATTTTTAAGAGGAAGAGAACGATGTTTGTTGCAAGGATTTTTGCTGGAGTCGCTCAGTTGTGATCGTAAGGGATTGAAGGATGCAAAAATACCACAGAGCAATCTGTAACTGGGGTCTCTGTCTAGAAGCATCCAAAAGCATTGGGGTGATGTTGGATGGTGCATCCAAAGATGCCCCTGGACTGCAAACGGGAGCAGCACACGCCGTGGGTTTGCAGAGCTTGTTTCTGTTGCAGCAATGGAAATGCTTCTCGTGTAGTAATTTTTTTGAACCATGGGACTGAAAAACACCCCACCCTGGAAAAAAAACAGCTGTGTAAATATTACGGGACATTTTTTCCCTCCCGGTTTGTTGTTCTTTTTCCCACCCCCCTTTGCAGCAGCAGATGATTCCCTTGCCCTTAGCGAAGGGCCCTCCGGGTCGGGCTCCAGGGCTCCCGCGGCGCCGAGGCTGGCAGGTCCCGGGAGCGAGCGATGCCCGGCATTTCCTCGCTGCGTAACCAGATGTCACGCGCAGTCGCCGGGCTCCAGCCGGCTGCATCCCGTCTCCGGCGGGCGCAGGCTCGGGAAGGAGCCCGGACACGTGGTGCTCGTCTCGTCTATTTTGGTGCTGCCCGCGTTGGTACCCGTCCTTCAGGCTGCTGAAGCGGTTCGCAGGAAACGCGTGTGTCTTTCCCTGAACCAAGATCAGCAGAATAGTTTTGTTTTCCTGTTGTCGCAAGGCGGTTGCTTTGGTTCTGCGTGTTCTAATGAGCTCTAGGCGTTAAAATCTTATTTGTCTTCAGTTACTGCCGTAAAGAGCAGAGAGGAAAGGACCATTCAGAAAGTGAGTGCTTGGGAAATGCTACTGAATGCAATGTTCTAAATCTGGGTTGACTTAAGGTAGAGGGGGGAAAAAACAAAGTTGCCTCTAACTGTGGTGGTAGAGGACTCTGTAAATGGGCTGAAGGAAACGGGTGCAGGTCTGGCATGGCTCTTCCCACTTTATTCCAGCAGCACTGGGTCTTGATCTTCTCATGGTCATCACAAAGCCTTCCCAATGCTGCTTGTAAATTCAATGTTGTGCTCAAGAGAACGATAACGTTTCCTTTTATTTATTTATTTCCTATTTGGAAGTGGAAGGGCAGGGGCCACCAGGAGATGAGTGCTGTGCCCAGTGCCCTCGGGCTGCCCTTAGCAGCCTGGGTGTCCTCGGGGGTGGCTGGTGGCCACGTGGCACAGAGCCAGCTGCCCCCAGGTGGGCGCTAGGGCAGCTCTCGCCCTCCCTGCACTCAAATTCCCCAATTGCCTTTTCACATCCCTCCTGGTGAGCGGCAAAGGAGCTTCCAACCTGGGGTCCAAGGAGGGTTCCGTGCTCGGAAGGTGCTTTTTGGGCTCTACTGATGGATGCTCCACACTAATTCTGTCCAATTTTTATTTATTTAATTGCAACTGTTGTAAGAGATCTAAAGAGCCTGTGGAGAAAGCAGGGAAAACCGTTTTACGTGTAATTTGGGTCCTGTCCCCAGATACATTAGTGCTTGCAAAGCTCCGTTTGGAGCGAGGTGCCCGGCGCTCGGTTAAGCGGCCCGCTCCTCGCGCTGCGCTGCTCGCTGAGTAATTTAATTACTGAGTAATTTAATTAAGGTAAGTCGATGCTCTCGCAGGAAGACTCTCATAATCACAAATGCGAAAGAGGCCGTGACCGCCACCATTCCCCGAGCGTAATTTAGCAGAAAGACTCATATTCCCTAAGCCAATGTGATCCGCATCAGCAAGCGATTCGGAAAAACTGTTTTAGCTTAGCTCGCCCAAATTAATGTCAGTCTGGTTAGTGCCTGATAATAAACATGCTTCTGATTTCTGAAGTCACTACTGTATAATCTGATTACAGGCGACGCAGCTGGCCGGGAGCCAGCCGCCCTTCCCGACGCATCCTCCTTCCCGAGGAGCGGAGCCGCTGCGCGCTCTCGGGATCCGCTCGGAGCCCATCACCGCCGCAGCCTCATCCCGGTGTGACTTGGTGGCATTAGTGTCCCTGCGCAGTCAGGAATCGGAGCCTTTGGCCCTTCCTAGGTGGCCCATGTTAGAGGTGGACGCGTTTCCAGCCGCCCTCAAGTTGTTTGGCACCCGGATACTCCTCGGAACGGGACGCTTTGCCCCAAAACCCAGCTGTTAATAGACCTTTTTCCCTCCATATCAAGTCACAGAGCCTGAGATAAATGAGGTGCCGCTCGCTGATGGCCTCTCCAGCAGCGCCTGCTCCCGCGGCCAGGGCTGCTGAGGCTCGAGCCCGGCCAGATGCCGCCGCTCGGAATAAAGCGCAATTACCGCGATGTGGAAAGGCGCCGTGATAAGCGGCGGGAGCTGCGGGCAGCCTCCCCGGAATGTACTTACCCGGGGCGCTGGCATTTCTCCTGCAGCATGTGATAAAACTCTAATATGTGCTTATCTCTATCCCTTTTTTTTTTTCCCCTTTAAAGAAGAAGACTTGGAAAACTACTTTTTTCTCTCTCTGCTTTTCAGGGAAATCATGGAAAGTTCTTGGATACCACGAGAGTGGTTTCCTGGGTGAGTCGGATGCTAAGGAGCATCTCTCCAAATCCAAGTTATTTTATTTCTTGCCAGCTGCGTTGCTTTTAGTACTTGCAAATCTTCAAAGCCCGTAAAGGTGGATTTCTGCTGCTGTTACATGCGTGGCTTTGTCCAAGAGGATGCTCCCCGGATGCTCCGTATGTCGCGGGTCTGGTTCTGATATATCTAAAGCTGCTGCCGTGAAGACTGATGTTGGAAATAGGAAAACAATGTCTGCTCGAGTAGAAAAACTAGAAATATCTTCACCTGAAGTAGCCATGGATGAGTGAAGGCATTTGAAAGGCAGGGGAAAAAAGCTAGTTAAAACTAGCTAGTAAAATCAGCAAGTCGTGGGTGCTGACTGCTGGTCCAAGCCTGAAGGATTTGCAGCTAGCGATCAAAGTCTCACTGCAAAATAAATAGGCACCTTGGGGAGAAAAAAGCAGTGGAAAAACCTTGGAAAGGAGCAGAAACAGCCAGGACTGTCCCCACATGCTCCATAGGGCTCTTTTTACCTGCGAGCTGGTACCTTCCTCAACCTGTGTTGTCACTCGTGTGTGCGTGTCTGGGGACAAATTCAATATCTCCAGTATAAATTATAATGGCAGCTAATGTAAACCAGGCCTGGGCTTGGTTTGCATAATGCTTAGAGTCATTACACTAAGATAGATTTTTATATTCCATCTGAAAAGGATTAGGAGTGGTTGATTGACATGTAGGGTAGGGGGAAAAAGTGGTGATAGAAAGGGAAATAATGTAGACTGTCTAAAGAACTGGCTCTCGGATTGTGTCTATAACTACTTGATGGGTTGCTAAGAAAAGAATCTGAAAGCTTCAGGAAAAATAGAGAGGATGGGAAATACGGTACCTCGTTTCATAGTGAGATTCACCCCCTATATTTTCCAAATGTTTTAAGCGTTCCCTAAAATGCTCCATATATTGAACTACAGAAAGAGTGTTCTGGTATTCTTATAATTTAAGCAAAATTAAGGACTCTACTGCCATTGGAAAACAACATTTTACATCCACTTTTGCACAACACAGAACTCTGGTCATACCAAGGGTGCAGATTGTTGAAATATTGACTATTTACCTGACAAAACGACAGAATTGATGGAAAGTGGCTGCTTTGCTCTTTCCTCCTTTGTTTCCCTGCTTCTGAGATAGAAGCCCTGAGAACAATTTGCCGCAGCCTTTAAAGTTTTCACAGCAATTTGTTTGGGTTTCCAGTATCTGATTGTCGATCGGAGGAGAAACAGACCCTTGAGAAGCCACTTTGCTTTGCGAGACGACACGTCGGGTTTCCATCAGTCCTTACCGTGGAAATAGCTGCTTTGCAAGGAGGAAAAGGAGAGGTTAGAACCGTTCCCCCACTTCACTGCCTTGCTTTTTATGTATTTTGTGAAGTTTTTGCAGATTCCAACTTCAGCTTTTATTGGGAGTATAAATCACTGCATTTCCTTGAGTTTCTTTTCTTGTTTTCTTTTTTGCTTTGTTTTGTTTTTATAAATACATACCCTTGCCAAAGCAGACAGAAAGCTTCAAGGTTAATAAAGGCAGAGGAGATGCAGGTTAGGTTCTCTTTTCTTCTGGAGCCATGAATGTTTTTGGTTTATTTGTTGCTCTTGAATTTGAACTTAATTTCAATAAAACTGGAGAGGAAATGCTATTATTTTCCCACAAAATTGTGCCAGGAAATGAAATTGCTGTGATTTGGTTTCATCTTGGAAGCCGGGGCTGCAGCGCTTATTGAAGGTTTTCAGTCGTGGTCTCTGCACTGGGCAGAAGTCCCACAAGGTCCTTGAAATGCAGAGGTGGGACCCCAAGTCCAGGTGCGTGCAGGAGCTCCCACCTCTCCTGGGTTTTTGGGTGCCCACGTTGGGGTCTTTGGGTGCCACATTAGTCCCTGCTTTCCTGCTGGGTCTCAGTGACATGTCAGGACTCATCTCTTGTTCCTTAGTCATCATAACATGGAAGATCACAGGGAAAGTAAGGAAGCAGCTATTAAGTCCTTGCGTTTTCCAGCACCTTTCTGCTAGGCCTGCGGTTCCTCGCTCTTGGTTGGGAAACGCTTTGGCAGCGGTTGCTTTAGAAATGCGAGTGCTGGGGACGAAACTGCTGCAGGCTACAGACCCAATCAAGTATATAACATCTTGCACCAAAATACGCCTGTGTATGTGGTGTGTTTGTATATGTAACTTTTTTCTTTCAAATCAAAGCTTGCTTTTTTTCTGGTTTTTCTTTCATTTCCTTCCCAGCACGCCATGTCTGTGCAGCATTTCCCTGATACTTGGCTGTGCGGGATCTTGGAAGCTGGCAAAGGTTGTAGAGCTTTCTCAGCCTGCTGGAACAGGGTCCATGTGCCGGGCATCGCTGTCTCCCAGCGCTGCTTTTCCTCCCTATTCTGTGCATTTACAAAAAGCAGAATCGATGGTGCTGAATTTGGGCTGAAAACAATGGGAATGACCTCAGCTCCTGCGCCCGGCCTCTCATTTCTTTCCTCCATCTCTGTTGCTCACCCCCTAACCAAGTTGCAGACCGTTTCTCCACGATTAACGGTGAGCAGGGACTTCTCTGCTTAGGTACAGCACGAAACCCTGGAGCGTTCGGCTCTTATTTTGCAAATATTTGGCTGTAGCAATTGAGGGAATCTTGGTTATCTCCCCAGGTTTCCCTGGCCTGTGCGAAGCTGGGGAGCGGGAGACCTCCCTGCTGCGGTCAATCCCCGGAGCGAGACCACCCTTCCTCCTTTGTTTAAAGCTTCCGAGGTGGGAGATAAATAGAGCTGGGCATCTGCAGCTCCTCACCGGGCCGGGCAGGAGGCGGTACAGGGGGTGTTGAGAGCCGCTGGCCTGTCCTGCTGTGCCCGTGTCTGCTCAGCAGCTTGGTCTGTCCTTGTGAAAATCTGCTTTTCTGCGTATTTTGGATAAAAAGGCAGGGGGGAAGGTGCAGGGGATGAAGGGAGGCTGCATGAGCTCCCTGTCTGGTATAGTTTGTGTGCAAAAACAGAAAAAGGAGCTGTAAAAACTCTCATGCCAAGACAGGGTCCTTGCCCTCTGTCTGTCCAGGGCCAGGTACCTGAGGCTCCATGCTAGCTCTGCCTGTCACTCCTAGCACATCTCTAATTAAAAATATCGCCCTCTTCATCCACCTGTATCTGTTTGGGCTCTGCAAGCTGGGGACTTGCTCAGGTGGCCCCTGGGACATCCCTGTGGGCTCCTGCCCAGTGCCCATCGGTGCAGAGGGTGCTCAGTTGCACTGTTCTCCTTGACTTGAGATTTATTTATTTACATTTCCAGCTGCTCCTGGAGCGGGTGTTCAGGGATTGCTTTGCATGCGTGTCTGCATGCTTCAGAATTGTGGAGGATTTTCTTTTTTTTTTTTTATTCTTTTAGCAGACTCGTAAAAGTCTAGCAGGGTCTTTAACTCGGTGCGTACTGCTCGCACTGCTGCTCTGCAGCTGCGCCCTTATTGAAATGTTTTATTATTTCAATAACATTTTGCAAGAGATGTTCCCTCCCAGCTGGAGGGGAAGGAATTGAATCCTGTTGCAGCTGAGGATGCCGGGACCTCGCTGCGCCCATGCAAGGAGCAACTTTGCAAGGAGTTGCCCGTTGCAAGGAGCAACCCGACAGTGTCCTTTGCTCAAAAAATGAATTGAAGAGGTTGCTTGCGTGCACAGAGGTGGTTCTGAGGCACTTGTACTGCATGTTTCCATGATGATGTACGCCGTAGCAAGCACATTTGGAGCAGTGACTAATGCATTTGTTCAAACAACCCCAACTGTCAGTTGATCTCCGTAGGGAGCACCTACCGGGTGCAATTATGAGTTGGAGAATCATTTTTTTTCCAGTTGGTGAAAAGAAGCATTTGCCATGTGGGCTTTTCTGCTCCAGCAGGGATAGGAGGGACTTTAGATAAGCAGGAGTTTGGGAAAGGCCTTTCCTTTGATCCTGTGCTAAAATAGGATGCCCTGCTTGAACACCCTTGCAAAGGGAGCATAGTCTGTGCTTTAACAGGTATTTAGCAGCAGCGAGAAACGGGGTCTGAGCAGTGTCCAAGGGAAAACAGGCCCAGGGAGCAGCTGGAACCCCAAGACCTGTGTTCCTGAGGTCCTGTCGGGGCTTGAGAGGCACTGGCAGCTCTTGGAGCCACCAGAAGAATCGGGGGAGTTGAATGCATTTACTTAATTTTGTATTTATTTTGTTTGGGAGTGCATTAATAGCCTCGTTACAATTAAAAAAGCAATCAAGCAAGATGAGTGCCTTGGCGGGGCTCTGGCAAAGCAAGCAGGGAGGAACAGGTCATTTTGGAGCCTGTGATGCTCCTTCAGGCTGGGCTGCAGGTGCTGCCCTGCCTCTAGCCGCAGGCTGCATGGTGAACACGTGTACGTGGTGATGCTGAGCACGGTTGTTAATATGAGCGTTTTTATTGCTACCTAATATTAACCAGTCGTCACTGGCACCGCTTCCATCCCTCCAAGCTCTGCCTGGAGGTGGACCCCGCTGTGGTGTGCAGCATCCCGGAGAAAGCAGCAGCGAAGCTGATTACAGCTTCATTCTCCGAAACCCGTTCCAAGTCTGCAGAAGAAGAAAAGGGCAAATTCAAGAAGCATGTGCGTCCTCCTCGCTCCCAAGTACCAAAAAAGCAAGAAGAAACTCATCGACTCAACAGCTCGGAAACCGCAGAGGGCGCGTGGGGCTGCAGACCTGCTCGCGTCAGGGGGTAGCCGCGTTTAGACTGATTTTTCCGACTTTGGTTTCCTTGAGTTCGTCCCCAGCAAACGCGAGCGAGGCGGGGAGGAGCGCTGATGACAGAGCGCTGGGTCCCTTTGTTTGGTGTTAAGCACATGGGTCTGCAAACTATCCCAGAGATTAATGCAAGAAGTTCTTATAGTCACAATGAAGAATGACTTGATTGCCAAGAAGCTGTCGTCCTAATGAGCTGGGATGGTCTGTTTGTTGGAGACACCAGAAAATGGAAATAGGATTGCAAGGCTTTATTATATTCAAAAATAGACTTTAACTAGAACATTCTGTATTCTTTCCTGTTTGAGTAAAAACAGGGGCTCGTAGAAGTTGAAAGCAGCAGATAAGCTGATGTAGACGCACATGTGGCTCAAAGTTAGTGTTTAAATAGCAAAGAAACCATAATCAATTGAAGGTAAAAAAAGAAAAATGTCTGTAATAAAGGCCTCATTTCAGATCGGTATGAGGATGAGTTTCGATTAACTCCAGCTAAGTCTTTTTTATTATTATTTTTATCTTTTACGTGCAGCTCGTGCAGGGTAGATGTTTGTCACTGTTCATCTTTGCTGTTACGGAGGAAAAAATGTGGACACATATTGCCTTCAAGTTGGAAATCAATTCAATGTGGTCATCTTATTAAAGTGTTCTGAGCAGCCCATGTGCTGCTCTGACTTTATTTGAAAAGGATTAATTTCCTTCATAATTGGTAATGCAAGAGGGGAGACAAAGTTCAGTCTCTTTTTCTGATGACTTTTTTCTGGGGGGATCCAATGGACCTGGAAAAGCACCCATGGAGTAGCTGGGATTTGCTGGAGGAAGAGGTGGTGGGAGAGGGGAGGTGACGTGTTGGATGTGACGCGTCACTGACGTCTGCTGGGATCTTGTGCACTCACCTGGTGAAGTCACTTGAGCAGGACATCCCGGCTGGAAATGTTCTTTGTCCCTGAAGCTTTCTTTCTGTTTTGAAAGAAAGCAGGAAAAAAAAGACCTTTTTCTTGGACAAAATTCAGGATGTTCTCAGTTTTAATACTGTTTTTATTGGAAAATCCTAATCATTGTGCTGAAGAACTTTTAGGTATTTTTGTGTGTGTGTGTCCAAAGGCTCACTCAGAAACCACATCTGCTTTCTATCAAGTCCTTGGTACTTTAGATGAAGCGGTGATTGACTGTTTGTTTTCTCCGAAGGAAATGCAACCTAGGACAAGGCTGTCCTCTTCCAGAACCTGGGAATTTCAGCAGTGGTATTGTGACATGTCCTCAATGTATCAGCTAAATGATTCAGGATTATTTCATGCAGACAGGAAGAAATAAATGTAAACAGATGAAGCGCTTTCTGCAGAATTTGCCCTCGATGTTCAGCAATCAGAATTACAGAATAAAGACATGTTCTAGTGCCTAGGTATGAATTGAAGGAAGGACTTCCCTTGCTTTCAAGCATTTTGTAGCTAGATTTTTTATGAGTGGGAGAGGTCTATATTGGTTCTTAAAGTTTGCTAGCAGGGAAGGATGCAAGTCAGCTAATATCCAGGTGGAATCTCACCTATTCTGCTGGAAACCAGGAAATTCTTTCTTATGTTACGGACTTCATCCCTGGCCACAACTTTTATTGGCTAAAAGGTTTAAATGTTCAGGAGTTGTGTTCTCTATCTATATGAAGTGAGTAACAGGTTTGTATTAAAGGTCTTTGGGCTCTTCAAATTCCAAGGATTAAACTCAGTATAAGTACTGTATTTAACTTCCTTTGAGAAGTGAGAATAGTGTTATTCATACATCTTAGTCAAGTGCTCATTTGGCACATCTAAATATTTTATAACACTGAAATATTTCTCTTGTGATAAGCTGTAAGTAGCAGTGGTTTAGCACCATGTTAATACCTTTGTGTTACAGTATGTGCCGAGGCTGATTAAAAATGTGACAATGCAATAAATGCAGTCATAGGGGCTTTGTGGAATAAAGGAATTGAGGTGACTCCACAGCAAGGAATATGGTTTGGGACTGTAGCCTTGGAAGAGGTGGTCATGGTGTGAAAAGTTGAGCTGACCACACTTTTTTTCAAGTTAAATGAGGAACTTTTAATTTATTTACTTATTTAAAATGCCCATCAGGGAAATGCTCGAAGGTGATGTGCTGCACTCCAGGCTATTCATCCAGATTATGGGAATTCCCATTTTTCCTTGTGGCTGCGGGTACCCAGAGAGGCTACGCTGCTCCAAGCTCTGTATTTCCTATCTGAGTCCAACAGATTCGTGTCTGTGGAAGGCAGCTCAGTGTGCATTGAACCCTGTGAGCCAACGGGTAATTTTTCTAGCATTTAAACCAATTTATGATCTGGCTGACGTGCTCATTGTTTTATTAAAGCTGGGCAGTCAGCGCTGTCTCCGCTACAGGGCAGGAAATTAATCTTTATGGATATTTGACTCCATCAGCTTACCTACCTGCTGCATGCAATTGTGGAGGAATTTGGCTAAGTCTGCAACAACTTGGTCCTCACAGTGTCTGCAAGAGCTCCCAATGTTCCCTCCCTCTCTTGTACCTTCCCTGTGGTGGCATCTCTGGTCCCTTCCAGTTAGGTGTTTTACTTGGGAGGAGGTGCAGGTGCTGGGACACTGCTTTCATGCAAAGAGGGGCTTTGCAATGCAAGAAAAAAGGCTAAAAAATAGAAATATTGCAAACTGCTGTTTGTAATATGGTCCTCAAAGCTTTTCTGGAAGTGATGGGGCCAAAGCCCTGAGAAAAGGGCTTCATGGTGTCCTTTTTCTTTTCTCCAGAGGTCCCATCAGAAATGGCCCCCACGAGCAGATGGCTCCTGCGTTGCTGGGATGCTCTGAAATCTTAAATTTCCTCCCGTTAGCTGTAATGCCCATGAGCTCATCCATCACAACAGGCTCCTTGGTTCTGTCCATGGTTGGAGCTGTGGGTGGAGATGCAATTTGACTGGTTAAACTGGAGCTTGGAGAAATCCAAATATTTGCTGAAATCTGCGCTGTCTCGGTGATTGCAAAAACCTCCAGATAGATGGTTGCCATCGTGGGAGGTCTCCCCAGGGAAAGAGAACTTATTCCTGGGTGGACCTTCCTTTTTTCAGCATTTTTGCCTCTTTGTTCCTGGTATTTATCCATCTCCTCCCCACTAACTGGCGCAGTCCTTGCTGTACGTGCTGCATCCCACAGTTGGATCCTGGGGGGCCTGGGGGAGACAGAGACCAGAAACCTGGAGTCAGCAGCCCATCTCCTTTGCACGTGGATCAGTGCATTGGGAGGGTGCCCTGCTTTTATGCTGTTCAGCTGAGGAGGATAAAAACTCATCCAGAAATAGCTGAGAACGTAGCTCTCTCTGAGCATCATCTGCCTTCTGCTTGCATGCTAAAGCCAGTTACAGAAAGGGATATTCACCAGTTCCTTTTTTAACTAGATTTTTTTTTCTGTCTTGAAGTCCTGCGTTTTGAGGGGATGGTCAGATGAAGGTATTTGTAGAGGTCTTTGGAAAACGCTGGCGCTGTCAGGAATTCTCCTTGGATACAAGGTTAGAGCCCTTGTTAGTGTAACGCCGTCCTTCATTCAGAAATGAGAGCTTGTAAATTAAAATATTGGACTTGTAAAGAGAGTGCCTAGGAAATGGCTGTCTGGTTTACATTTTTTTGACTCTTGATGGTTTATGAAGCCAAAACTACCATGTGGACTGGTTTATGGCAGATAACGTGATGCATCGAAAGGATGCGACAAGATAAATGGGAAGCAGTTTGCACTTAGCTCTGAGATCCCAAGGAGATCCTGCTAAGTGGGAATTCTTGCTGAAATGCCAGCTTTTTTTTATTTTTTTTCTTTTTGTTTCTCTCTTTTCAACTTTGTTTTCAGTCTCAGCCCTATCGATTGCCTTTGAAGTAGCTGCAGCTTGGGCCAAAACTCATGAATACTGAGAAAGCAGCAGTCCTGAGCAAACAAAACCTTTGTAGTCTGTTTGCAGATGTAGAAACAGACTAAGCAAAGATTTTATTATTGTTAATATTTTATTTCCAAGCCTGCAGGACTGAGCCCTCAGTCTAGTTGCATTAAAACCCTAACGCGATTGCCCGTATCATCGTATGGCCTCGTGGGGACCTTTGGTGCGAGGAGACACAGAGGGAAAACTTTCCCTCACCCTCTTTTATCACCAAATGTTTTTGCTTATAGACAGAAGCACAACTGGCCACAGGAGATGAAAATGTCTCTCCTGGCAGCTGCTTTGGTTGACTAGACCTGGGATTAACTTGATGCAGCCCATTTAAAACAACCTCGTTGGCTTCAAGTCACCCGCAACCAGCGCCTCAAAAACTGAGGGCCCGGGGCTTCCATCAGGGGTGTAAAATCTCGATATTTTTTCTGGGAGACTGAACTTGTTTGAATTGGTTTTGAAAGAAAGGGCTAGAGAAATTCAAATAGAGAACAGTCTGGATGTCATCTGGAATTTATTGGACCTCCTCCTAGATTTATTCTGAAAGAGCATAAACAAATAAACAAATAGAGCTTCTTTTCTAAGATTAAAAAAAAAGCCCTGTCATGTAATAACTAGATTAAAAGCCAACTTGAAGCTCAGTGGAGGGGTTTTTGTGCATGTTTCATTCTGATGGCGAGTTGAGATGTTTCCACTCGGTGTTGGTGTTAACCCCGTGTTTGAGCCATGTAGATAGTCCTGTTTGTGCTGCCATGGGCGGGTCATGCTGAGCATTGTGCAGATGGAGCAGCCTGTAATTCTGGCAGTGAATTTAATATATTTAACAGATGAGGGCAGGAGGATTAGTTTTGGGCACCTTAGGAAAGACAGGTCTTACGGAAGGGGATGAAATTTTTAGGCCAGTTTTTGTGAAGGAACATGAATAGCCAGTTATTGCTATTGACATGAGAGATCACAATGTTAATCTATGTGAAAATCATGTCTTTTTGGACGATTAATAGAGTAGCTGCATCTGCACTGCAAACCTGACTCTTACGTGAGCCCAAGCTGGGCAAGGAGCTGCCTTAGTGGAATGTGGTCCTGTCCCTCGCCCCAAGGAAACTTGTTCCTCCCAGGAGGCGCCACTCCAGATCTCTTGGATAAAATGTGTTAGGAGACATTAAACAAAAAATATATTTGTTTATTCTGTTGCAGACAGCTGTTTAAAAATGCTGCGGAAATGGGAATCGCACAGTAGTGTTTTGTGGATGTTGTTTGTGCTGGACTTGTCCTTGGAAGCTGGAAGGCACGAAGGGATTTTGTGCATCTCTCATCAAGGTTGGGTTCTCCTCCCTCAGCATCTCGGGGAGGTGAGAGCAGGAGGACATGAGTGTTGCCAAGATTTGGGAGTCACCTCTTCAGCCTCCAGCTCCACAGCGGGTGCTGAACAGGAACCTCCATTCTGGGCTCTGCTCCTGTGTCCCGAGTGCCACCAGGTTGACCTTCTCTCCCTACCAGGAAAATATAAAGCAAGTTTTAATGCTCTGTAGGAAAGCGATGGTCCTATTTTAGAAATAAGTCCTTGTTTTCACTCACAGTGATGCTCTACAGGAACCTGGATCGGGGGGTTTGGGCCAGAGGGAACAAGTTTCTCGCATCTGAACACTCAGGTCTTTCTGTTACAGTAATGCAGCCATCAAGATGTATAGTCAAGGGTGATAGGAAAGGAGGAATGCGGACTGCTCCTTGGCAGCCCCAATCCCGCTTGGAGGCGTTTCAGGAGGAGGATTAAATCCCAGCGCTGCCTGGGTCACGGCCGCGGCAACCGCCGGAGCCGGAGGTTGAGAACAGCCGGGCTCCTTGGGGATTGAAGCGGAGCTGCCCGGAGCTCGCGACTGCAAACAAGGAGAGGGCAAAAACGTCGAGCATGTTTCACCCCCGATGCTGCCGAGTCGGTCGTGGCGGATTCGGGAGCTCTGCGCGTGTGGGTGGAAGTTCTGCGCTGTTGCTGTCCGTGTCCAAGGATTCCTGCCCGGGTGCAGGTGGGAAGAGCCAAAGTCCTTGGGGACCTGAGGTCCCATGACCCCCAAATTTTCATTTTTGTGCCCCACGTTGCTTTGTGCGGCTAATCCCTTTGCTGTAAATCTGCCTGCTTTGTGCAACATGTGCATTGTATGCAAATGAGCATGGTTAAACCAGTGTCAAGCGGTCGTCCGTTTGAGAAAAGTTAATGTTTCTCTTGGCAGTTTCTATATCCTTTGTTCCCATATGCTGGAGTTAATCTCTGTAGGCTCTTGCTCCGTGCGTGTCACGATAGTGTCCAAGTGACACGCTGAAGGGCTCCGCTTTTTCACTTAATGAAATGGAAATTCCTTTGCGTGTTTGCAAAATGCAGATCTGATCTATAGCCACTTCGGTAGAGTTTCCAGAACAAGGTACTGGGGAGGGGGAAAAAAAAAAATAAAATAAAACAACACCTAATGTTGATTGGAAGGGAGCATAGGAGGGCACTTACCAAATGGTGCGTCAAAGGGGTTGAGATCGGAGGAGGAATGAGCAGATTCCTCCAATTTTGAGGGCTTCATTGGCTTGAATGAAGACCCAAATGTGGCTCCCTGCTCGTGTCCGCTGGGAATCGTGATGGTGCCGAAGGGAGGAGGTTGCACTGGGGAGGCGAGCGGGGCTTGTGCAGCCAGGCCGGGCAGGGAGGCCCCTTGGGCCGTGCGCTCGTTCCAAACCCATCCATTAGCCCCGTGTTTATTTCTTATCCCATCAGCTTAAGTTGTGTTGCTGGCAACTGTTTGTTTGCTTTGGGCAGTTATAGTTATATTAGTGTAAATATTTTCTAATTATTCTGTCAAGTGTCCAGTTTACTTTAGGTTCTTGCAATTTCCTGCTGTAGCTTAAAAAAAGAAGTTTGTAGAAAACTGTTCTTCCTGTAAGAAACTGTGTTTCTTCAGGCAAAACTCACACCTCTGCTAAGCTTTAAAGGAGTTTTTTTCATAGTCTGAGAAGTGCATAAAGGAAGAGTCATCTGCAAGGCTGAAGCAATTTCTTCTGCATGCTTAAAAATGATGTAATAAAATCTGAGTGAGTCATTTGGGACAGAATTAAGTAATTATGGGAAAGTCATAGTGATACCCTAGTTATTGTGCCTCCTCTTCCTTATCTCATCCATTTCCTATTGAAACTTGCTTTTGCCATCATGTATGTGCATCAAATAGCAGGATCATTGGAGCAGGAGTCTTGCATGTGTGCGACCTGCAAAATAGAAAATAGTCTTCTGCTTGCTATGACAATAATACTACAGTAAATGCTCCAAACTTGAATTGGGCAGGATATATGTGTTCTCTGGGACTTCTTTATCTTTCTTTCTTACTTTTGAGCAGGTAGGTTTCTTCCTAAATAGCTTCTCCAGTTTTACATTCAGATCCTTGGCAAGGGGACAGAGTCGGTGCTGTCGCGCTGGCCTGGCCTGGGGATGCCCTTCTGCAAAATTAATTCCCTTTGCAGCAATGTGAGCGAGAGCTGGATCCTATTTATCTTACCAAAGCCACTTTTCAATGTGAGAGCAATTAATAGGCGATTATGGGAAAGAAATGCAGCATTTGTTCCCCAATCCCCATAAATAAGGTAATTGCCTCCTCCAGAGGGAGCAGAATTGGCAGGAGTTTCACAGGGAACTGTTGAACTGTGGTGTGTGTTTGACATGTTTTAAAGGGTTTTACCGAGCAAAATCAGACACACGAGGGAACCGGCTTGTCAGTCAGCCGGCTTGTCTGGGAGCATTAATGTCCCGTGTCAATCAGAGCCCCAGCAGCTTATCTACGGGGCTGTGAAGTTGTTGGGTGGCAAAAATAGAGCAGTTGTGAGCATTTTTGTGCAGAGTTTCTGATTTTATGTGTCTGATGTGTCTAAGCGTCTGATTTGCCCCTGTGTGGTTTCAAGCAGGGTGCTTGCAGGATTTACTCTATAGTATTACAGTAATTGCAAGTGTACGTGATTCAACAGCCTTAGAAGAAAGTGAGGGTGGAAAAGAGCCTTTATCAGAAGTAGAGGGATTTTAGAGGACTCTGAAGAGGAGCAAAGTGGCAGAGTTGTGAGCAAAGTGGGGATAAGCAATCCCAGTGTGTTGCTATCTCGCTGTTAAGGATTTCAGAGGCGCGGGGATGCGGGAAGCCGGGCTCCATCCCGGCGCAGCAGCAGGCTCGCGAGCATGGCGCTCGCTTCGAATGCGAGCGAAAAGATAAGAAACAGACACGTCAGCAAGAGGGGGGATTTCACAGCCAAGCCGGGTAGAAACCAGATGTTGTTCTTCATCCTTTGTGTCTTTATTACACCCAAGGAGCACACGTTATTTTACCTATCTGACTCCTGGTAAGGAGATGCCTTGTCTCACCCGACATGGTCTTGGACCAAACCTTTAGCTGCAGTTGCAGTGGGCTCCCAGGTTACTATTTGTAGTTAATACAAGTAATACAGCCACGTGGCTAGTAAAATAAATTATAAAGTCTCCATTAATCACTCTGCCCAGCCGGTTCTGCAGGTGCCTTTGGAGGTGGCAGCAGTTTGGTGAAACCTGCCCCAGAGCAGAGCATGGTGCTGCAGGGAACCTTGTATTGGCTCAACTGCTGCTCACAAGCACAGTAAATGCCACTTTTCTATATTAAATTAATTTAGGTTTGGCTTTTTTGTGGCGGAGTTGTGCAGCTGGAATACCTGCTCTCAACTATGTCACCTTTACCCAAACGTGGGTGACCTTGGGAAGCACAAGTTGCCATAGGACATGGCTGTGAATGTACCTGCTTGAACTGTAGCACTAGGAGAATGTGCAGATGATGTGGTTACAAAGCAAGGAAAATACAGTTTGAGTTTTTACTCTGGTTTCATGCTTTTTTGATTATCTGCAAAATCCAAACCCAGAACTGTAATTCTTTATTGAATTCTGTCCGAGTCTTGAAAAAAATTTAAAGAGTGCAAACTGTTTTCTGTTACTTTGCATAAGTTTTTCATTTAGTTTTACAGAACCGCGTTTAGTTTCGGTAAAAGCCGGCCGGTTCAATAGGTGTTCTGCTTTGGGAAGAGGAGGGTTTCTTCAAATATTTTCAAAAAAATCTCAGTAAGTGGAAATGTTCAGGCTTTGGTTTTGCTTTCAGACTTGGTTGCAGTGCCCACTACTCCTTAACTGCACCAAAGTCCCATCTTGTTAATGCAGAAATTGACTCTTGGATTTGTATAGCTGTGAATGTAATAGATGCTGAAAGACCATTTTAAGGGATATTGGTTATTTATCAAACAGCCTGTGCCCACTCTGAGCAGAACAAATGAGATGGGCACGAGTAAACTGTGGATTGTGAGGGAAAAGGTACTGTCTGAAGCAGAGTTTTGTAAGCTGCAGACCGCTGATCTTGACCATTAGCCACTTTTTACTTAACTTACTGAAGATATTAATTCAGATAATGAAACGTGGAGCAACATCTGGCAACTGGCTGTGGCCTCATGGCTCACAGATTGGACAGCGGTGGCCTGCAGCAGGAAACTGGAATGTAGATTTATTTTTTCTTATGTTCTGTTCTATTTTCTAGCTGTAACACTTTTATATGCGGTTAACTACCTTTCCGAAGACTTCATTTATATCCAGTTTGGAATTCAACAGCAATATGTCTATATCTGCACAGCACTCAAAGTTTCTCCTTCAAGCGCATTTAGATCTCAGGTGAAATTAGATCCACTATGTCAATGGTTTAAGAGCGTATCCTGGAATCCAGAAGGCAAAATTGAAAGCAGGATTCAGCTCAGGGTGGTGTGTCTTGAACCAAGCCTGATTTCAGTTAAAAACTTGGCAAGAGGTGGCCATAGGCATCGTGTGGTAATCGATGAAAGGTGGAGGCCAACCCTGCTGCCCAATTTTGGGGGAGAGACCTGCTTTTTTTTACTGTCATACTTAAGAACAAAGTACATGGGGATATTTAGCAAAAATGCTCATGCAAAATGCGGAGCTGTGCTTGGGTAGCTAGTGGTCTAGGACAATGTGACACCGAAAATGAAGTATTTGGGTATGCCTGGAATTAACGTATTTGGGAAATCAAATATCTCCCCAGTTTTTGCATTTTATTTCTGTATTTTGCCAACTTTTTACCTCTGTTTGTAGTACCCAGACACGCCGTCTTGCCCTTCAGTCCTTGCACTGACCCCTAAAGCTGAGCAAGGAACGGGACTGCTGGACTCATTTCCCATCCTTATTTTCTGGTGCCGTTTCCCTTTTCTGATGTATTTCACACCGTTTTCCTCAAGCAGGGATATCACAAGTACAAGTGGAAACTGATGGTAATAGGCAAACTTAGCATAACATATTGGATAGCTTTGCTCGGAATAATTGCCTCTTTCTTTTCATCTTATCTCTGTGTTTAAAGAGCAACAATACTTCATCGTGGCTCCAACTTTGAACCATCCCTGGATATCATTTAGGGAGTTAAACTGGCCATCCACTATTTGCTTAGCTGATCTCCAAAAATGTGCAGATGATACAAATTCGAGTGTCTGGAGGTAAGAACTTGCGCCTTCAGTGTTGTCAGAAATAATTTAAAATTCCTGTTTGATCTTGGAGAAGGTTCGAACTATAAAAATAAATAAATAAAAAATAAAAAGCACTGTGCATCTCCCACCCAGCTGCTGTGGTATCCTACCAATCCTGAGCTGCTTTGGCTTTAAAACAGGGAAAGGGAATGTGCTTAGCCGCAATGTGAAAAGATTTATAGACTTGTTGCTTTACAGACAACTGAAAATTTGGAGCTGAAAATAGGCCGAATATCTCCAAAAGGGCGCTGGGCTGTTAGGTAATGAATTAAGCATCTGGGAAAAACAGCTGAGCAGAGTGAGCCACTTCATTAGGGCTTTCTGAGCTGTTTTCAAGACTTAGTGATTCAGCAGCAGCCAAATAAAGCAAACTGTTAATCAAACGAGGTGCATCACGTAAGCAAGCGAATGTGCCTAAGGAAATCGCGGGGGTAATTTTGGTAATTCATAAATTTAGCGTGTGCTCCATGGCTGCCCACACTACCTCACCCCGCGGAAAGACGTCGGCTTCGCCGGGGCCTTGGAAGCCCTTCAGCACGATGCGTTGGCCCCGGAGAAGACTTTTGTCTAGAATGTAGTTGATCCTGAAACCTTGCCCAGATGTGGGAGCGATGCATCATCCTGCTTTGCCCTGGAATAAAACCAAGCTTTGCCATTGCTTTTTGGGCCGGAGCAGCCAAAATACAGCAGAAATGGGCTGCGAAAGCGAGGTTGCGTTAGCAACTTTTGCAAGTGTTGGCTCTTGCAGCTGTGTTAATTACTCTTATTCCTCACCTGGTGCCAACCACCCTGGAGGCACGGGACAAGCCAAGGAAATGTCTGCATGCTCGTGGTATCTCAGCTATGTTTTTCTACATACCTGCATCCCTTCCTTCCCTCTGGCCTTCCGACAGCTTTGTTAGACTCGGTCCTGCTCCAGCTCTTGTGCCCGGCGCTCACCTCCAGCCTGATGCCCGCTCCCCTTGACCACCCTGCGGTTCGGATCCTTGTGGCCCGTTTCCCTATGGCTGCATTTGGATCCGCCTTGGATAAACACCCAGACCAGGGGGTGCTGCTTTGAAAAGGAGACCCCACAGACACGGGCACCCACTGGCTAGGCATGAAGTGCTTTGATTTATCAAGCTCTAAGCATGGTCATTTATAGCTCATTTATAGCTCAACTGCACTTCAACGTGGGATACCCAGATGCCTTCCTAGTGCCGGCAGGATGCACGAAGCAACCAGGATGGGCTTGTCTGGGCCATTCACACTTGATCATTCGTGTTTGCTCCAGGAAACGGCCTTTTCTTTCTAAGGAACATAAATGATCGTAGCGTGCGTTGGTTGTGTCCCTATAAGAGAACCGTTTTTTTCCTATAAAATTTAATTCCTATATTGTTTTGTTTAGAGCATTTCAGATGGCAAGCAAGCCCCTTGCATGCAACACATCTGGTGTTTGCCGAGGGACACAACGAATATACCTTTAATTCTATGTTCAGTTAAAAGAAGTAGACACCTGATGATTCAAGTGTGGTGAAAACCCTTGGTCTAAACATGCATTTCAACACAACAACATCCAAGTCCTTAATTAAAAAAAAAAAAGAAAGAAAGAAAAGAAAAAGTACTTCTCCCTCATCTTTACTATAAAAAATTTTCATCCCTGATTTCACTGCATTATCAGGACTAAAATGAGAAGCGCTGCTTACGAACAAATATAGCATTTGAATATAGGCCAAGAATTCCTTTTACCGTGTAAGCTTTTGTGGGAAATGAAAGCCAAACAGCTGCTCACAACTTAAGTCCGAGTAAGTGATCTAATGGTCTTGCTCTGGCCTCAAATTTGAGGCCGAGTGGTTTCTTTGCCAAAGACCTCGTGCCAACCTACCTGGTCCCAATTTGCGAGAACAAAGTGTGTTGTTTCTGTTACTTTGGGAGAAAATAATTTTATTTGACCTTTTTTTTTTTTCCATTATAATTTCAACCTTGATGGGGGGAAGTCCCCACCAGGTTGAAACTGTCCTCATCTTCTGTCCTCCTTGAGGACACATCCCAAATAAGTAAACTTTAGGTTTCCCAAGGCTGACCTTGAGACCGTCATAGCCCAAGCTGGGTTAGGTGAAGTCTTTGCTAAGTCCGTCGACATTAAAACCAATATGATGTTTAGAGAAGCTCTTAATTTGGAGCAAAGCAGATATGTGTGTCCCTGAAGGGTTTAGGTTAAGGTTTCTATGAACTTTGAAAATATCTGTGTACAGAAGATAAGCAGGAACAGTCAGTCTTCAGCTGTCCAGTTTCTCCCCTTCTAACTGCACTTGTACATTATTGAGAGTGTGGAAGGAGGGCTTAAAATAACTAAAAATACTACTGGGTCAGCCAGTGTATTTAAACTTACACCAATAATCTGTACATCTTAGGAGGAAACTTCCACTTTCCACGAAGAGAACTCCAGCTCTGCATTAGGCAGGGTCTTCCCTACAAGGTGGGATCCACTTGATATGTTGCTTGGCACCTGCCTTTTCATGGAAGGTTTTAGTTTCCAGAGGATCTAAAAAGACATTATTTGGTATCCATTGAGCTGTATAAGAACTTGACATCTATAGCAGATGCTCTAACAGAAAGGAGGGAAATCTTGGAGGCCAAAAGATCTCACGGCAGCGACTGTGTCCTCTGCTTATGGGCTGGGGCCATAGCTGGCGTCCAGGGCTATGGAGTGACCCTGTGTTTATGCTACGGCAAAAGAAAGGGTTTTCTGGCTAGTTTTGAAAATCGTTCATTTTATTAGAAGCTAAAAAGGAAAAATTTGGAAGTGTGTATTTTGTTTTTAAAGTTTCCTATCTAAAATCAATAAGCCTTTTAAAAGGATTTAGGTGCTTAGGCATAGTTTTGAACACAACCTAAAAATGCGTGCAAAGAAGATAGGACAAATCCTTCTAGGCTTCCGAACGCATTAAATCCTCCAGCCCGATATGGTGCTTTCACCTGCGTTTCTTCTGGGCTCTCTTCCAACCTGCCCGCGGCCGATTCCCTGGCATTTTCCTGACGCTGGTGATGACAACAGCATCACTTTGCATCTGTTGTCACGATCCTCAGACAAGCCTCGAGCTCTGTAAGGTCACAATAATGTTATTAATAGCCACTCCCGTGGGCTGGATGGTATTTTGATGGCATTGCTCGGAGTACCTTTCCCGGAGCTGTGTCCGGGACACGTTTACTGGTAGCGTGGAATTCCTGGTGCCTGAATCATCTTTCCTTTAAATTATCTTGTCAAAAAGATCATTGGTCTTGCACATTTTAACTGGCACAAGCAGCAAATTGAATAATTGAATAAAGTTGAATAAATACAACCCCGCCGGTAGTTGTCTAACATAATATTATTCTATGCTGCAATATACTTGTTCTTGCAAAATCCTCTCCCAAGGCTGCCAGCGTTGGTTCTCCTGCATCTGAAACCTGCTCACGGCAAACCCATACGTGCAGCACTGGAAATCTGTCCAGGTGCAAACAGTGGGTCTCCCTCTCCTGCCTGTGTGTTTGGCTGCTCATCCTTCCACGTCGGATGCGCTGCTGGCTATAGCTGGCAAAATGCAGCATCCCGACAAACCCTCCCAGCTCAGGAAGCCCTAAATTACGGTACCCTGGGAGAAGGACAGATCTGCACGTAGTAGTGCTCTGTTTTTCTCTTGTGTTGGCACTGACTGCTGTTGGGGTGGTCTGCTTGCTCGGGTGGATTTCTCGTTTGGTTGCAGAGAATGTAAATTCCCAGGTCAGAGTCTCACCTGGGTGCCCAAGCCCATGGGATGTTTGCGAGAAGGATCCTCTGCCCCATCCACCATCAGCTGGGAAAAGCTGGTGCCTTCACCCAAAGGCAGTGTGGTGTTTTTGCTGGATCCTTTATATTAGGCAAATTTATTTTGAAATTACCTACCTTATTAACGTTTATATTTTAAAGAGACACTTACTTGTGCAACACCGCTGCCTGTGTGATTCAGTGATCCAGGTCACTCATCAGGCCTTGTACAACCCTTAACTTCATGTTCAACAGGTTTGATCCAAGGCAGTTTGTTGCCCATTGCTGAGTTTTATTCTGGGAGGTTGCAGGTTTTCTTGGACACTCACGTACATCCGAGAAAAAACAAGTTCCCTGGGTTGTATTCTCCTATTTCCCTTGGTCCATGATGTCTGCTGGGACACAGCTTGCTGGTGGCAAAGACTGGTACTGTCACCTACAATAAAATATCACTGGTTATGGCACTTTCTTTGCATACCCACCCCACGTGGAAGGGATTTTATGGTGTGGTTTCTGTGTGGGTTCTGCTTTGCTTAGGACAATTTTGTTTTGTCTTTGGAAGCCTTGTAGCATCTTGGAGTCCTGGCCCACGAGGAGGGTCGGTCACGCAAACTTTGAAAAATAGTGAAAAATTAGCCAGGTTGATGTTTGTTTCAGGCAGATTGTTCCGATCCTTTGCTCTTTAGTAAGTTTTTCTTGTGGAGCGGTGTGTGGCAAACAAGATAATTTGTTAAAGGTTGGAGTAAATTCCTTCTGCGTGCTGAAAACTTCTGGGAGGATTAAACAGAAGAGAAGCATTTCTTTTGAAGACAACAGGAAGAGCTAAACAGCTTTTTTTTAAAATGTTGTAATTAGGACACAAAATAGTGCAGTGTTAGAGGAGTTTTGAAACTAGAAGGCTTTGATTTTGTTTTTTAATATTAAACTTGATTTGTAACGTGGATGCTGAATCCGTTAATGTTATTTGTGTGGTCGTGGGTTGCTCTTAGGATCTGCTTGGCCATTTCCTGCAGCAGCTTTCAGGCTTGTGTGTGCCCCCCGCGCTCTCCTTTTTAGGAAGCTGAGAAACAGCAAAAGTGGAAAATCTGCCGAAATGGTGCATTAGCCATAGGCTTCATCCTCGGATACGTTCACATAAGAATAACATCTAAGTACAAAAAAAGTGATTGTTTGCTTAAAGTCTATAAAACATGTACTTCTGTCTACTTACAGGGATCTTTTCTGGACACATGAGAATCTGCACAGCTCAGCTGTTCTCGTTGCTTGCTGCTTTCTCTTCTCGTGCTGTTTTTTCGTCTTGAGTAATATTGGAGATGACAGAGAATATTTCTTTTCTTGCTGTGGGATCCTCAATGCGGACAGTTGACTGACCGTGGAGAATACGCGTTAGCTTTGAGAACTTCCATGCTCCAAAACACAGTTCATCAAAACCCAAGTACTTTGCATTGGGTCTGAATGTTTCACTGGAGACTTCTTTTTAATCCAACGTGTCAAATTAGTTTAAACGTGGGCCTGTAACTGGAAACGAAAGGAAGCAGCGAGCGCTTCGTTAACTTGCTTATCTTATCGAAGCGTCTTGCAGTTATTGGCAGACGGTAAATGAGCGTGTTGCTGCAGGAGATACACAGCCAAACCTCAGGCTGTAGAAGCCCTCCCAGTCTGTGCATACAGTTGTTGCATTTGTAAATGAACTGATGTTTAGGGTGGACAAACTTAGAGCAATTGTCTGCTAATTAATTCTCTGCGGTTTGGTGACTGGTGCTGCCTTGCCTTCTCCAGAAGGCTTCTCGTTAGCACTGTTTTGGATGCAAAAAGCCGAATTCCAAGTGCTTTCTGGAAAAGGAGCCCTGAGGGGATTATTTGGCTCATCTGTTCCGTGTAGTGGTCTTTCAGGTTACCTATTGCTGAAGATACTATGAAGATAATTAATTTTAGTCATCGCGTGCTACAGGAGGAGTCTAGTGTGAGCTTTGTATTGCTTCTGCTCCTCAACTTGAATATCCTGTGACTCCCTCTCTAATACCTGTGGCAGAAGAGGCATCGGTGTTGACTTTCCAGCTTTGATGACTGTGGCTGGTTGCCCAAGCACCAAGTCTCTCGGAGGAAGAGACTGTGACTTACCCTTCTCTTCAGCTTTCCAGTATTGAGTGACATTGCTGAGCCTCAGAGTTGGGCAGAGGTCCTCTCTAAAGGGACTTTGAAGGATTTATTTATGAGAATAGTGAGTTGGTGTCACAGGGTACCCGTGTGGGTAGGAGGAACAGAGTTCTCCTATGGGAACCATCTCTCAAAAGAAAGGGATGGTCACAGGTCTCATAAACCAGAGTACTTGGATGTGTTTGGGGAGATGCTCCATTTTGGAAAGGTTGAAAAGTTCCTATCCCCTCCCAGAGGTTGTATTGAAGCAACTGCCTTGGTGCGGATGTGGGGAGTTGAAATCTGCCGTGTAAACCTCCCTACCTTGCATATGGCAGCAGCGCGGCTGCCAAAATACGGAGCCCCTTGGTTTAAAAATAAAACAAGAGCCCAGACATCTGCTGCCCTGTGTTGTGCTGCAGCTGTGCCAGGGTATTATCTGAAAACGGCCTGAGTAAGAGCAGCCATAACAACAGGGAAAAAATCCCATGTTTGATGTAAGTGCAATTGTGGCTTTTTTCCAGACACTTCTTAATTTATATCTCAAATTCAGTTTATCTTTATGCCCTGGTGGCTAAACAAAAGAGCCGTATGCACTTGACTGTTTGAAGAAACTGTCTCAGGGTGTGGGGGAAAAAAAGAAAAACTGATGTGAGGAGGATGGGGGGAAATCCAGGGCTGAGCTCAAAGTTACCAAGAGAACAGTGCAGTCTCAGTGGTTTTAAATGGGAGCGTGATCAGAGCACTGGGTAGTTTTATATTTCATTTTCATTGAGTGATCTTGATTTTGTTTTTCTTCTGCAACACGCATCTAACTAGAGCTACTGTTAGCTAGAAATGAGAAAAACACTAGAACTCCCTCCCAGACCTGCTTCTGGCCTGGTAGAGCTGTGACTGCACTGAGTGCGTTTCATTGCTGCTGGGCAGCTTCTGATCCAGGACTTTGAGGTACCCTCAAATTGTCCTCCCTGATGTTGAGTGTAGAGATGCCGGAGATGGAAGGAGGAGGAAGAGGATGCTCATGAGTTTCCTTGGTTAGAAAAGCTCCATGGAGACATAAAGAAAGCAAGTTTTTCCTTGCTCTGTGTCTTGAAAGCTACTGAAGCACATACAGAGCGGTGAAGTTTCCTCAGAGCAAGCAAAGGTTGCTTCCTGGGTGGCTTTTCTGCTGTCAGCCCTGTGCTTCAGAGAAGTTTCAGAGCACTTGGGCCAAACTCGACATGAATCTATGTTTTTGTTTGTTTTATTTGGAAAACTCCTCTAGGCTGGAGGTGCTGCATGTTTCCAATCTGCCTCTGGTATTTGCTTTGAGTCTTTGGGCCCGTTGGAATCCCAAGCCAAGAAGGTTCATGCGAAGCGTTGTGACCCAAAGCGGTTTCATCTCAGATCTGCGGTGCCGGACTCGGGTACCTGATGAGTATCAGCTGCACAAGCAGCTCAGCTCCGACTCCTGCCCGTGAACCATAAACCTCTTCCCTCGGGAGCTGCGGAGTCAATCGGTCTTTGTGCCAGAATGGCCGGGGAGGACGGGGCTGCGGTTTCTGCTGCTGCACGCTGCAAAATTCACCCTCCTTTTGGGGAAAGTTAGAGGGATTTGGAAAATAAAAAATACTTTTTTGAGAGAGGCTGAAGCAACCAGTCTGTTTGGGCTCTTTTTCTGGATGACTCGTTTTTAGCCTAAAAAGCACTGGTTGATGAACATGGCTTGAGGAGGAAGCAAGCAAAAGGGAGAAAGGAAAAACGTTCAAACCTTTTCAAGCCTCTAGAAAAGAAACAAAAGGAAAAAGTCCAAGTACAAGAGCGGGTGATTCCTCAAAATGGTATAAAACTTACTCCCACATTGATCCAATTAAGTGCAAGGGAGAGGGGGAATAAGGATACGTGGTGCAATGGGAGTTCTCGGTCTTGATGAGGTTATGGAGTTCGTTGGTGCTACAATGCCTAATTTGCTGTTTTCTTGGGTAAATCAATTAAAATATGGACAACCTACTGCACTATGGAGAGGTTCTTGGTTTGGGCACCATAGATCATCTGAACCCTAACGTTGATTTTTAGTATCTCCTTCGCAAACCCATGCTAGATGGTGTGAGTTGCTGCTCCTAGGAGAACAGCTATGCCTGAGCACTTTATGTACCATGAACTTTTTACCTTGGTCCTGGTAGCCGCTCTGTAGTTGCACCTACCAGTTCTTCCCCACAGCATTTCCAAACAGCCCCATTTTTCATGCCCTTCCTTTGTCTTTGCGCTCCTGGATCCATCATCCCGCTGCGGAGTGCGTAGCCCTGTCAGAAATGGCGTATTCTGCCCTGGATTAAGGCTGTTTAGCTTGGAAGTGACAAGTTGTTTAAAAATAGCCTGTTTTATGCTTTGTATTTATTCTCCTTTCCAAAACTGCCTTTCATAAAAATGTAAATAAAGGACTCCCAGCCCTGATAGAGCAGAGCTGATACAGTCAGGAGGGAAGGCTGAGCTTTTACCCAAGTGACACTAATGCAGCATAAATCTTAATTATACTGAACAAGCATCAAGCTGCAAGATCCTAGGAGATGGAGTCATTAGGTAACAGTTTATAGTTAGGGAGAGCCGCAAATTTGTTTGAAGATAAATGTTAATTTTTTTGTGGCCTTCTAAAGCAAGTTGAGGTGAGAGGCACTTTAGACACGAGTTTCATGGTGGGAAGGTGCAGCAGGATCTTCTCATCGTGCGAACGCTGGTAATGCCCAGGATGGACTGCAAAAAGCGTTGGTGGTGAAACAAATTGTGGTGAAACAATTTTTCTTCTTTTTATTTATTTATTTACAGATAAAAACAACAAATAAATCAGTGGGTTTTTTTTTCATTTCTTTTTTCTTTTCTTTCCCAAGGGAGGTGGTTTGCTTTTGGCCTCGGTTTTGGTTTGCCTCGTGGTTCCTGCAAGCAGGGTGTTCTTGTGATTTTGTGTTACGTGTTGTCTTGTGTTGTCTTGTCTTAGGGTCTATTCTCCTGGAAAATGGAGATTGTAGAGAGATTAAAAAAAAAATCGACAATAGTCAGTTTTTCCCTTATTGGGGCTAAGTGTTAAGAATTCCCTTTAAAACAAATGTTGACTAGGGGATGTTTTCTTTAAGTATCTTGCTTTTCCTCGAGGTTTCTTGGATCGTCAGTACAGAGGTTTCTGAGCAGCCTGGGACAGCAACTACTTATAATGTTTCTATCTATGAAAGTGTGCTCTTGTGGGGGAGCAAAGAATTTTCTTTACAAAAATCCGTGAGAACAATTTAACCAGAGATGCCCTCGGTGCCACTGTAGAGCTCGAGCCTCTGGGTCCAGCTTGACTTGCTCTAAATTATTCAAATCTCAGCCGCCAGGCTCCTAGTCATTTCTTACAAACTTGGCCTCCCAGCTCAGGGCATCAATTATTTGTCAGCAGAGCTGGCAGCCTGTGTGCCGGGGGCCAGCCCGTGTGCCAGGGGCACCGACGCTTCATGACGCTCAGCAGGTCTGTCCATGCGGAGCGGCGCGCAGCCCGTTCCCATGACCGGGGTGGAAAAGGGCTTTTCCATCCTCTAGAAAGTTGAGACCCGGTTGCTTAGGGAGCTCCAAAAGGTGCTTTCTACCACGTCCTTTCATGAGTACAACACTCATGGCAATGTTATCCCGGTTACCAACCCTACCCATGTTGGAAGGTCTTGTTGGGACATTCCTCTGGGTACCAAGGGTGGCCCAGCTATAGCTCCTGGTGTTTGATGCAGAATGGTGGGCTGGTCCCTAACGCTCCCTGCGAGACCCCGTGCTCTCCGCTCAAGACGTGAGAGTGGCTGAGAAGAGGGATGGCTGCAAAGTTTACCCTAACGTTAAGGAGAAGAAGTCCAGGCCGTGGCCAGGGGCAGGATCGCGCACTCAGCCCCAGCAGTGTTTATACAGGAGGAGTGATCTTGATAGAAGCGCAGAAATATTTAATCATCTCTGTTTATTGTCCCCTTCCCTGAAAACCGAAAAAGCAACAGAAAGGAGAGGGAATGCTGGAGTTTCCCACATGAAACGCTGGCTCTTGTTTTTCCATTGCCAGCATTGCTGTCACTCAGCAAATGCTCTTCCAAAACTGGCCAGATTGGCTGTAAGAAAGCAGCCCGCTGTCCCCAGCTGGCAGCATTTGTGTTCCACCGCGCGGGGAAGCTGCCAGCTTGCCGGCCGGAGGGTTTTATTCCAGCAGAGAAGATTGCAAAATGTTAGTTAAGAGCATGGAAACCAGGATGCTGGGGCTGGCTGGGGCACGGGGATGCCTGTGCGGTGCTGCTGTCCCACCTGTGTCCAGGCAAATCTCTTGCTGGATTATGGGCGTTTTGTGATTTAACATTTATGCTGTCGGTCACTTCGCTGTTGTTACCTGGACAGGAGAATGAGCAAGTATTTTTCTATCTGAAATACTAAAGATGTGATTGGATCCAGGGTGCTTTATCACCCTGTGTGGAAACTCCTTCCGCCCTGGATGATGCTGGTAACTAAAGGTTTCTGTTCTTCCTTTTGGTGCTTTAAATATTGGGATTTGTGGAAGTGGTCACTGCCACTTGTATTGCACGTGGGTCACTTGGTCCCCTGCAGGTCACAGGTGCTTGTGTCGATTCTGCAATCTGTGTTTTTTTTCCAAAACAGGAGTGTTTGAGGACCCAATGGGCTCTGGTACTATGCACAGTTCTCTCTAATATGTGGACAACACCAATAGGTTCAGAAAGTCTTTTTTTTACATCTTGACTCTCTTTCTGGCTTCTGCTTTTTAACAGCTGTGGGATAGGAAATCCACAAGACATTAGCAGCATGTAGCTCTGTAACAAAGCAATGACCATGCTTATTTAAAATACAAGCACAAAAATAAGTGTTGCTCCCTTGATGCTCTTCACACAAGAGATAAGGGTGACATTTCCAGCGGAATTCAGTGCATTTTGCAGCAAAATGCTTTTTAAAATGGGCATTTGCAGCCTGCTCCTCTGGATGGCCCCAAAGGGAGGTGAAGGGGGTAAGAAGGGGGTTTGGGTTGAGCTGGGTCCTCACTGCTCTTTCTGCTTCCCGCAGGTCCGCCGGGGAGGCGCGGGAAGCCGGGACGACGCGGAGAGCCCGGTAAGCCTCGTGCGCCCACGGAGCGGGATGTGGGATGCAGGTCCGGCTGGTAATGGGGCTACGTTGGTCCCGGCCAGAGCTCGGGTGTCGGGGATGACCAAACAGGCGGCGTTAGCGCCCGCGCTGGCCTGGGCACATCGTTCCGTGCCCGCGGTCCTACGTGAGCCGGTGCCTGCGGAGCTGGGGTTTGGGCAGGTCCCTTCAATAATGAGCCCCTGTTTTAGTACCTGAGGCTCAGAGCAAAGCATATCGGAAAAACATCAGTATCCCTATGCAGCTGGCTACAGTATGGATTAGGAAAGTGCAATTCGAGGGCTTTTTTTTTTTTTTTTTTTTCCCCCTTCTGCTTTAGACACTCTAATTTGGAGTAAGTTAATGGGGAAGCACAGATTTTTGCCTAGCCAAAGATACGGTATTTGCTGCCCCTCGGATGCAGGCGGGTTGCGGGAGCGCAGCCTCTCCGACCGCCACCTCCAGCATCCCGGCATCATCCGTGTCCCCGCTCCTCGGCAGGGCACCCAAGCACTGACGCTCCAGCAGGACCCGAGGGCCAATTATCAATATTTAGATCTATTTTTTAATCAGGAGAAGCTGTTATCAGCCAGGGCATTCCCCACCTGCCTTTGTGGAGTTTCTGCCACGTTATGGCTGTTGGTTGTTCCCCATGGTAAGCACAGAGCAGCCCCTTCTCAAGAAGCAAAAAGCTGCTAGGAAATTGAGGCAGGACCAATATGGAAACAAGAAGAAATATAAAGAAACGATTAGTCATCATTAACGCCTTACCCCCTTTGGACTGCTCTGCAGTGGTGGAAGAAGTTTGAGAAGAATGAGGTGCAATTGGGAAGGGCAGGTGGATTTGCCACAAAGTCACTGCCACAGTCTGAGGTGATTTCTTCCTCCAAAACCCAGCAAAGACAGTGGCAAACCCGTGTGTGTGCAAGCAAGGAAACGCACACAAGCGGGACCAGGCAAGGCTGTTTCATCCATCTAACACAACGCGGCCTCCAAGAACCGTTCCGCTGTATTAAACCTGCAAAGAAACCCGGCAAGCAGACTCCCCCTGCGCATTGCTTTTGGCCTCGCTGCCAGATGTTTGTTTTCACAGATAGCTGGGATATGTATTTATATGTTTGTTGGAGAGCCTCACGGCACGAAAACCAGGTCCCGGCGCTGTGTCCTGTGCTCGCATCCCCCTGTACGGATGTGAATGCGGCCCCGGCCCCGCAGAGATGCTGCTGCGGAGCCAGCAGACCCAGCGCTGGCTCCAGCCTTGCCAAAGGGAGCGATTTTTTCTGGCACTTATTAAAATGGCAACGTTGGAAAACCCTTTTCTGATCCCTGTTGAAGCTTTCAAAGCATATCTCCCATAAACAAGCCGAAAAATGTTTAAGAGCGCATCCTGTCCCTTTTCAATCGCACCCTCCTATTGATTTAAGACAAGCCTGATTTTTTTTTTTCCTCCCTACGATGGATTCAGATCATAAGAAGATTAATCCAACAGCTCTGTGTTTCTCCGAGCTGAGCATTCATCATCTTGGAGGCGTGCTGAGATCGTGGGTGTCTACCGTAGAAATACACCGTGCCGTAAAAAGAGGCATTTGAAACCATCCCTAGCCAAGCTGAACTGCTTAGACTGGTTTGAAAGGAGGCAGTTGTGGTTCAAGTCCCTCGAAAAGGACTTGCCAAAGTGAAGGGAGCCCTGGCGAGAGGGTGCCCCAGTGCAGGTACCTTCCTCCCAAACCTGTAGTTTTTGGGGAGCGACGTTATTCCTGCCCTTGCAAACTTGTGGCTTCACTTAGCATCCATTGGACATTCCTGACTACAGAGGAATCGGATCCAGGCTTGGGAATTTAGGGTGTCCACATACCAGCTCAGCTGCAGATGTCTGGCTCACCAGATTGTAGGAAAATTGCACTGGCTTCTTACTGATGTGGTTCTTTTGCCTTGAACTTGACCCAATCAGTGCAAAATGAGATCTCTTACCAACAGCCAGGAAGAAAATACACCTAAATTTGTCTATGGAGACCTAAAAAGTCTATGGAAAGTCCAAATACCTCCTCATTGCGCTGAAGTAGGAGTCAATACCCCTGCGCAGGGTCTGGTCTTAGTTGCACCACAAGGTAGTGCCTGCTTGCACGGGCCGTGTGTGGTCCTGGAAAAAGGGACCGTGTTGGATGTTTGGGGCATAAAATGCTGCTTTCAGGTAGGGATGGTAGGGGGAATTTTGAGGAAAGACATTTTACAATGGAAAACGTTGACTTGGCAAATCCACAGTTCCTAGCAGTCGTGCAAGTTTTGTTTACCAAAATTTTTCCATTTCAAAAGCCACTTGTAGGGAAAATGTTTAAAAGTTGTTGAAATGGGATGAAATGTTCTTCTCTCTCCTCCACTCTCCACCCTTTTAGTTCTTCTTCTGTATTTATGTTGCACTAAAAACATTTCTTTAATTTGAGCTTCTAACCAAGTTTTGATTCAAAGTAAATTATTATTTTTGTAGAGCTGTTCAGTTTATAGAAATATCCTCGTTTGGCATAAGGAAGGGTCTAGAGCTCTTTTTAAGAGACAAAAACCAAGGAAAATTCCCTGTAGGGAAACGTTATTTCTCTCCTGACCCCACAAATACACAAATCTCATCCTTTACCCATTAATACCCTTTCCCAGTGTGTACATGCACGTATGTGCGTGCATGCACGTGGGTGGTAAATCGTATAGAGCTTTTTATTTATCTGAGAATTTTCAGTGCTCACTGCATTTGTCAGGATCAGTTGCATACATATATCCTAGGAGAAGAAGATTTCCTTGGCCTCTGCGGCATTTCAGGCCAAATCTAATCTGTCCCACATTTGCTCTCAATAACAAACCTCTTTGCTATGAGGGAATATTGCCCATGTGCAGCAGCGCTCAAGCACAGATAGGACTTAGGTGCATTTTTCTATATATATGTATAAATATGTGCACATATGTATTTTGCAATAGTCATTTTTTGGCTGGGTTCCTTGTCCATTAAGGGCAGCGGCGAAGCCCCCACAGCTCTACATGCCGGATGGTCTCCTTGGGTGGCGTTGCAGATTGCACTAGTTTTGCTTTCCCTGCCAGACCCTGTCCTCTCCTTTCACGGCAGGAGATTTTGGATGATGAATGACATACACATTAACCAGAAATGGAGCTCATCCCAAAATTCCCAAGATGCAAAAATATTTGGAAACTAATGACTGTGACCTGTCCAGAAAGGACTGTCATCTCCTGTTACATATGTGTGCTGCCTAGGATGATGCTGCCGTGGTCGTTGGAGATATATCATTATATATATTTATATATATATATTCCTTCTTTCTTTAGAGATCTCAAAATGATTCTCACTAGTCAAGATTAATGGTAAATTTTGGCACATTTCTCTGAAAAAGGGTCTTGTGCAACGAGCGTCCCGGAGATGGGGAGGGCAGCGCCTTGACACGGGGCCGACGTCTTTGCTTATTGCTGCCTCGCAAAATATTTGACTTTCTTCCGTCGGAAACAAGTATCTTGTGGCTAATTTAAAAAAAAAATCAACCATCTAGGCTGATATGTTGTTCTTAAGGGATGAAAATCAATTCAGCACACTTAGACCTTAATGAAGATTTATCTTGCCACATTTCTGTCAGCAGCGTGGTGAAGATTAGCGCAACTCCACCGATGTCCATGAAGCCTGTCCCGTATTGCACATAGAGAAAACATTGAGTGAAATTCTTGTCCTTGAGAGGAAAGCATTTCAAAAGAGCACTTGTCTGCATGTGCTGGGTGAAAACAGAAGCTTCAGGGGAAGAAAAAAGGCAACAAATTCCAAGGAGATTATAATTGGTACATGATTGAAATCCCATATTAAAATAATTTCCTGACCGCTTCTTATTTGAAGCTTAGTTTTTGCTTTCATACAAAAGGACCTTTGTGGGCAGCTTGGCCTAAGTGAGTTAATAAATCAGGTTTATGTTGAGTCAGATTCGCAGCTAATAAATTGGCTGGGTTCCACTGACTTCTGTATTTGTAAGAATTAAACTGAAGGAAGGGAAGCGAATGGGCCCTTACGGGTTTTAGCGCTAACAAAATTGGGCTTCTCCGGGGATCAGCAAGGTTTTCAGGTGGTCTCTCCCTCCATTGATTGGAGCAGAATGCGGAGATGGATGCGTTGATTATCAGACCAGTTCTGGGCAGCAAATGCTGCTGGTCATGAGTTGAGTTCAGCCCTAATTTCTAGGCTTTCTTGGGTTTTATATGCAACGTGTAACATTTCTGTAATGCCCTAAGCACAGCTTTATACATCGGTCCTGATGCTTGGCATCCCAAGTCTATCCAAGACAATAGGGCCTTTAATGGCACTTGTTTTCACATTCCCGAGGAGTTTGGTAGCCCTAAAAGCTCGCTTGGACATAGGAGGGATTTCGAGGAGCGGGGACCAGACGGCGTTGGGAATTTGTACAATGCAGGTGGCCTCCGTATGGGCAGCTTTGCTTTTCCCAAAATCTCCAGCTTCTTTTAATGCTACAAGACAAATAAGATATGCAGTAAAAAACACTTTTTTTGCCCATATAACTCCAGCTCTAGGGCTTTTGCTGGTGAAGCTGTGCTGGCGAGTGCTCAGATATGCTTCAGCTCCCATCTAAGTGAGTCTGGAGGGTCACCAAATTGGGGTTGAATGGGCAACTGCTGTAACATTCCAGTGCTTGCTTTTATTTTCCTGCTATTTTATCAGATTGTACTTTTTTTTTTCTCTGTAACGAAGTGACTGTTCTCTTTGTTTTTCTTTTGTTTTGCAGGACCTGCCGTAAGTATCGTGGATTTTACTCTTGGATCAGCAAAGTTAAGGCTTCCCCTTTCCCTCCTCCCTTTCCTTTCTGTGTCATTGCAAAAGAACAGCGTTTTTTGGTAGAGGTGCGTCGGGAGGTGAAATTGGTACCAGATGCTGCTGGGGGGTTTTGTGTTGTTGTTTTCATTATTGTAGACAAATAGAATGAAAAAAAGAAACGTTTTAAAATGTTTAACCTGCTGCCCTGGGGGGATTTCAGTAATTTTGAACCTAGCAAATATTCTGTAAAAACTTTTCAGCTTCTATTTAGCCAAAAGAGCACTATATTAATATTTTAACGGTTTGGTGGGTCTTAATTCTAAAATTCTGCCTTATCTGTTGTGTTTCCATCATTTAATACTGTCTTGGGGAGCCTCACGGATGGTGGCAGAAGACAGGATGTAGCAGCTTTTCTGCTCTTGAGAGAATAGTGAACTTTCCTACCCAAAAATATAGGGGGAATTTGCCTTTTTTTTAGAGGTTATAGCTGAAAATGTGTTACTTGCATCGGTGTGTTCAAGCATTCCTTTTGCTGCCCCACCACCATTTCCAAATCTGTTGCTCTCCTGCCATTTCTGGAGCGTGGAAACAGCATTTAATTTGTGCCCTCCAAGTTGCTAGAGGGATTTTGAAAGAAATTATGGGCATTTGGCATTTCTGCCTCTTTCTGCCTTCATTCCCCTGAAAACAGGGGAGGAGAATTTTGATCCATATGTTTTCTTATCCAGGGTTGTATGGGGAAAATGAGGTTTCTTCCCACTGTTCTCCTCCTTCGAAGCCTTGCAGAGTTGGGAATGAATTGATCATTTCCCTAAAAGTGAACTTGCTAATGACCCTTGGCCAAATCAATTTCCAGTTGGGCAAATTTGTTTAAAAATCAGAAGTTGATAGGGAAACATATGAGAGGGCAGTAATGCCACTGGTTTGGTTCTCCTGGACTTGACGGTGTTTTGCCTGCGGCTTTCATGACTTTGAGGTCTTTGAAATTTTGCTTTTATGTCAAGCGATTATAACTATTTTTTTTTTTTTTTTTTTTAACCTAAGGGCTAAAGAGGAGTTTGAGCAGAGTTGTTATTTGGCCAGGTTTGGAAGTAGCAAATCATGGAAGCTGAAGACTTGATGGCTTTGGCTTAAGCATCCTTAGAGGAGAGCTGAGACTGGTCAAAAAGTTGTGTCCGCTCTTAAGAATAAATCCAAGGCTCTGAATGGCTCGAGAGATGCAAATAACCGAGTTTGTCTCGTTCACTTGGGTGCCAAAACTGAATCTGTCAATAAATTGGCTTTGCTGTAAATATTCTGTAATTAAAAACTGTAGCAGAGATCCTTTGCCCACACAATAAAAATGGCTTTGGAGGAAGTGTTGAGTAGCAGGCATTAACTGCCGCAATCTGCAAGTGAATTCCAGATCCCTTGGCCGGAGCAGAGGGGATTATTGGCTCCCTTTTTCCCCTCCACGTTCCAGGTGCGTTTTGCTGCCTCAGCAAAATCCGGATCCGCTGTAGCATCCAGGAGCAAAACCAGGAGCTCGAAGCGAGCGGCCCCTGGGTGTTAGGGCAGGTCCCTGCGGAACAGCAGACGTGGCAGGAATTAGCCTTAGTGGGAAGAACTTTATTGAATTGCTCTCAATAGCGGATTATGAATGATGGGGACGTTGCCTAGTGCCGCTTCCCTACAGACATCCTCTGGGGAGCTCTTCTCCTCTCGCTTCAAGTATTTTGGGTTATATAAATGGGGTTTATTTAACCCTTTGGGCCCGCGCCAGGGGCAGCCGCGGCCTCGCGCTCCCTCACGTGCGCTATCTGCTCACTTTATTGCACGCGCTTCAGCCCGGGCAACATATGGAGCAGGATTAATTTTTCTTTGTCTCGAGCTGGTTTCATTTCCTGGTTCCCACGGCACTATTGAATTGCAAACGGGGCGCAGGGGAGATTTAACGCAAACAAGGCTTTTTCTCGTTTCTCTCTCCTTGCCCCTCTTTAAAAAGAAAAGACTCCTGGTTTAGTTTGTTTAAAAAAAAAAAACTTTTTTTAGCATAAACAGTATTTGCCAGAGAGTTTTTTAAACATAATATGTAATAAAAGCCCTAGAACCCACAGAACCACAATATTATTTTATTTCAACAGTACTACATTTAAGTCTATTAGTTTCTTCTGTTTCTTGATTTTTATTTTATTTCTTATTTGTTGGCCATGAGGAGTCGATTATAGCCTGTACGTACAATATCTGCTCGAACTTGTCTTCTCTGCTGGTCCCTGGAGCAGTAGTTGTGGCGTTTGGGGGTCGATGATCAGGAACTCGTCGCGTTTATCGATGTGCAAGAGCAATTGGACACGGGATTGCCCTGTGAATGGATCCAGGGCTTTTCCCATCGGCTGCGCTGGGAAGCCCCTGCCCCAGCGGGTGCCAACAGCGGGTGCCTGGGTGCAGGTGGTGCCGACCGGAGCGTGGACTCTTGCATCCCTGGGGGTTCGGAAACCTCCGTGCAGCAGCCGGCGGGGGCCCGTGCTGCCTGTGTTTCCAGCCACCTTTCCCTGTTCCCTGCTGTTCATCTCCCTAAAGCCCTCGCTGGGTGTTTTTCCCGGGATTCGTGACCTGGGTTGCTGAAGCCGGGAGTGTTTTGGAGGGAGGGAGAGCCCCGGGGAGCTGCGGTGAGCGGCCCCCAGCACGGTGGCACCCGCAGCGCGCGTGCATGAGCGATGCTCGCGCCGGTGCTTCGCTGCCTGCTCGTGTCCCCGCCAGCGCTTCGCTCCGGGCCCCTCTGCCCTGCGGGGCTTGCAGTGCGCTCGCCGCGTGCCGCACGCAGCCAGCGGCGTCTCGGACGGCGGCGCGGGCTGCAACCGCCTCCCGCGCAGCCCCCGGCCGAGCAGGGAGAGAGGAGCAGCCGGGGGGGCTGCCTTGGCCTCTGCACTCACCTTGTAGGCGTTGTTAGATGAGATGCTTCCCCATAGCATCTCCTTGCCTTTCGCTACCTTGCAAGTGAATCTTGCAGGGGAGGTGGGAGATGCACTGCCCTGGAACACTAATGGAAGGGGATGTTAGAGGAGGGAGCTCCATTCGGGGCTGGGTAAGGAGCTTCAGGGTTGTCCTTGGGAATGGGAATCCACTCTGGCCAGATGTGCCCAAGAGCAGACAGTCCCCCAAAGCAGAGCAGCTTTCCCCTTGGAACCAAGCCCTGGGCATGTCCCATGTGTCTACCCTGGCACGGCCGCGGCCAGGGGACGCGTTGGCAAAACCCTGGGTAAGTAGCCAAAGGAAAGCACGAGGTGGAAGTCTGCAGCAGGGAAAAAGGACATTGGGTGGAGCTGTGCCCCTTTCCGTAGGAAAATGGCCTTAGGCTCTTCCAAAGAGAACCGAGTGCCCAGGGCTGGCTGGGGACGGAGCGGCCCGCGCGCCCGCGTTGCGTCTCGCTGCGTCCCAAGAGTGCATCTCACTGACTTGTTGTCTTGCTTGTTCCCCAACCACAGGGGCAGTCAGGACGCGATGGTTACCCGGTAACTCTGCTATTCCTTTTATTTTTACTCTTTTAAACTCTCTTCTAATCCGCGCTCCGTGGTCCCCTCTCTTTTCCCATGTTACTCGGCTTTCCTTGCCTATCTCGAGCTCTTAGTTACTTCTTTCCTCCCTCTTCAGCGGTGACAGCATTTGTGGGATTCAGCCTCCCAAACTGATGAATTTATGCTGTATGCACCATTAATATTTGTAGGGGCAGCACACTTGAGCTTTTTATGGTATTATTTGGACTGTTGCCTAAGAGTTGGCTGGAATTCAAGTGGAGCCCTTGGGATTGCCTCCACGCACAGGTGTAGATGACTAAAATTAGGGCCGCTGGCGGAAAGAGGATTAATTTGTGAAGATTGATCTTGCCCTGCTGTCTATGATGGTGTCCGGTGCCCAGTGTCACTCTAAGGAAGCAAAGGAGTTTTGCAGGGGACCCCAGGGTGGAGCAAGGGGAGCGACGAGCAGTGATGCTGCTCCAGCTTCGGCTTCCCAGGGAAGCGAGCGGTGATCCCGGCGGCATCCATCCTCCCCGGAGGGGAAAGGCCGGAGCGGGGTCGCTTTAGGGAAGGGTTTGTCTCCCTCCGGCGGTACCTGCTGCGAGCGGCGGCCACGCGGATGGGAGGGTTTGGAAGTGTTTAATAGCAGTTTAATAGCAGTTTGATAGCGTTATGGAGCTTAGTAGCACTTGCAGGGTGCTGGTAGCTGGTTAGGAGGGAGCAGGAGGGTGGATTTGCCCCTTTTCTCTCCCTCCTGAGACATTTTTGCAATGCAAAATTTTAATTACAGGTCTCTGAAAAGCAGCAGTGCTGGAGGGAAATAGTTTTTCCTTGCTTTGGAGCATCGTCCTCCAGCCTGTCCTCACAGGGCCATGCTGTGCCACGGCCTCTTCTCTGCCACCAGCCTACACTGGGAAATGGCATTAATGTCCCCAAAACATCCCAAATGTCTTTACCTTTCTCTGCAGAGAAACCAGGCCAGCAGGGCTCATTCTGGACTTTGCAAATTATTTGTCCGCACTTCGAGTCTCCCCGGCAGCAGGCAGTAGCTGTATCTAGTAAGGAGGTGGAGATCATGGCTTTTCCCAAGCCATTTGGTATATCTGGAAAGGGAAAATCAAATAGAAAGCAAATTCAAGAGTCTTACTCAGTAGATGTATGTGGCTGAGCTTTATTGCCCCCAGTTGTTTGGTCAAGATGATTTAATTATTTGGCTCTATTCAGGGTGGTCAAATATAGTCTGAGCAGGTAAACACTCAAGGAGATGGGTTTGGGATTCAGCCAGCTGTGGTTAACTCTGCTAATGGCTTGTGGTTTATTAGAGATAAAAATAACAATAATAAAGCTGGCCTCAAAGCGAATTCTCATGGGGCTGCATCAGGACGTCCTCCCATGGCTGGGGATGCCTGCGGATGGTGTGAGGGGATAATTTCCTTGGATTCAGGGTTTTTTTAGCAGATGAGGCAAGCCCATGTAGGAATGGCGAAACTGGCCTCGCCATGTTGCTGACCACACTTAATGAGGGAATAAATTGCAAAATGGGCCCTTTACTGGGCACGCAATGCAGTGGAGGCTGATCCGGCCCTGGTCGAGCAGGAGGGACGTGGCAGGAGCTGCAGCTTCTCGCTACTCTGCTCGCTTAGACCCCAGCCAGGCATGGGCTGGTCCATCCTCTTTTCCCTGCCCATGTCTTCTCTGGAGACCTTTGCAGGTAAAACACTACTGTGTGCTGTGTTTTGCACCGTTGCACGTGGCCACGTCACTCCTTGGAAGGTCCCTTTTGGGACAAGGAGGTGACTAGGGTGGTTTTGTTGTCCTTTCATTCTGCTTCGCTCCGTGGGCTTGGAGCTTCAGTGGCTCCATCCTTGTCATGGTTCAGGGTGGAATTCAGATTAGTTGACAGTCCTGACCTGCGCCTCTCGCAAGATGAATGCGCGTGGGGGAAGGTGGTCTTCAGGGCTGTGGCTTCAAAAACAGTCTTGGAAAGTCTTGGAAATTGTTCTGTGAGGAAGAAGACCTCAAGCAGCACCTATGGCAGCCCCTGATTTTACAGAACCATATTTGCTGCATAGATTTTACTGTTCTCCTCTCTCGCCAAACAGCTGAACTGTAAATGGTCCCCTGATGCTCTTGTAACTGCAGATGAATTTTTCACTGTTTTGGATCCCGATTCCCCTCAAACGTTGCTGCACAGCACTTTGTCTCTATTGGAAGTCTGGCGATATTTTATTTGCAATAAAGTTACAGGGTGATTTACGGCATTCGGACACTGGTTGGAGCGTGCTGGGTGGCGAGTGCCTTGTCCATGAGTCTGGCTGAGCTGCCTTGGGAGATGGATTTAAATGGGTGGCTATAAGGCAGCTCAATTACCTAGAGATTGCAAATGCTTAATTCCTTGCTCAGGACTGCAGATTTGGAGGATAAACACCTGAAAACTAGAAGGCGCTGAGCTATTGCAGTAACAGGGAGAGCATATGAAGATTTGAGATGGTTGGAGCAGATCTTTGAATATAGCCAAGCTTCCAGGCTTAGATTCAGTAATTAAGCATTTGCCAACAGCGACAATGAAATGTCTTGCCCCAAATCCTTCCTGGTTTCAAGCATTGGAATCAAATGAATTAAATGGAAATGGGACATGAGCCCTCTGTGGTTATGGACTTTTTAAGTGCAGCAACTCAAGATGTTTCCTCCAGTGAGCTGGGACTCGTACAGAAATGGTACGAGTCTCGTACCATGGAAGAACCTTCAGGATCCATCACCTGGCTGCATGGCAGGACTCAGGTGGGAAGCAGCGGGCCGCACGGGTGCAGGTCCTGCTGTCCCTGGCCCTTGTGTCTGCCCTGGGGACACTGCCAGGGCCCCAGCTGCATCGCTGTAGCCTCCTTGCCGCAGCGGATAACATTGCTTGACCACAGCAGCAGGAGGGACACTAGATAGCGGTGGCTTAACTTGCTCCTTTGCTCTTGCGCCTGCACTCGGCAGCTCTTCCAGAGACAGCAGCAGCCTCTGGATCTGCGCGAGGAGGACAGCTTGGATGGCACCGTCTGCGCTTGCCAAGAAAGGCCTGGCCGGGCCCCAAGCCGGAGCGCAGCCGCGCAGCTCGGGTTCGCACGAGCGAAAGCAGATGTGCGAGCGGTGGGACAGCCTCAATGTGTTTCTTGTTTGGAAGAGCAGGGCAATGGGCTCCCTTCAGGCCATGGCTGAGGAGTTGCACTGAGGGCGGCAGTACCCAGCCGGCGCCCTTCCAGCCCTCTATCCGTGACTTAGTGGCTGAGAAGAGTCATCCATGAGCGTGTCCACCCTCAGCTTGATACGTGGTTAATGCACTGGGCCCCGTAAAGCTGGAGCGGGGCGCGTGGGCCGTGTTGCGGTTGGCAAACGCGGGGCTGCCGGGTACTGCTCACGTCAGCGACGCGGCGGCCGCATCTGGGGCGGCTGCGAGAGGAGCAGACGAGGAGCAGATGGAGGAGCCTTGCAGGACGCCTTGCAGCTAACCCAGCGGTGCCATCAGATCTTGGTAGAGTTTTGTCGCCACTTGGTAGAGTCAAATCTCATGTATGGGTGGCAAGAGTTGGCAGATTGGTCCTTTCAGAAGAGGTTGCCCTTTGCTGCTGGTACGTCTTCATCTTCATCCTCCTCTTCCCACTTTAAGGGTTTCCGAACGTCGTCTGATCGCTGCTGCTCGTCCCTCCCCCGAGCCAGGCTCCGCTGCAGCGTCTGAACGTGACATCGCACGCGGAGAGCTGCCACTTCAAGTGGGAGAAACCGAAAGGATGAGCTTGATTGATGAGGGGAACGACTTCGTGTGCATGTCTCCATTAATACAAAGCAGAGCGGGGAAGAGGCTTTGCAGGGGAAGGAGAGCGTGATGTGAAACAGAGTTGTCTCCTGTACGTTTTCTTTGCAATACCAGTGTCTGTTTTTAGTTGAGCAGTGTTAGTCGTTTGATTCCTCTGGTTTATCACGTTTGCCTTCTGAATTTTGTGGATCAGGCTTGTGATAATGATGCCTCAGGGAGCCTAGGGATCCCTCTGGGACCATCTTCTGCAACGATGGGGATTCTTTGGGAAAGCAGGAGTAGTCAGGGCAATGGGATAATGAGACTTGGACTAATAAATGAGTCAAAATACAAATACTCTTTTGCAATGGTGAAGGTTTTCACAGAGCTAGCACATTCCTTGTTAAATGAAGAAGTGTAATAACAGATTAAGGGTGATCCAAATACCTCAGTTAAGACCTGCTTCATTTTAATCCCAGTAGAAATCTCTAGTTAACGTTGAGATGATGGGTCATAGGTTTCTGCTTTAACATTAGGCCTGGAGGGCTTCAGTGGGAAGAATGTCCTATAACACAAGGAACCAAAGTGAGGCAAAGTAGGGGGGGGCATTTGTCTGGGGAAGGAATAATTTGTTTGGATTTGTAAACCTGCGTATTAGAGAACCCCACAGTTGGGTATCTGTGGTTCCTTATGGTAAAATAATACATATTATATAAGCAGTATGTGTGATGTGTTTGGTAGCTTCAGAAAGGGAAGAGCTTTCCCCCTGTAATTACAATCTGCCTCATAACGAGGAGTGCTCGGAGATGAGCAGTTCAGCGTCTTTAGAAACTGTTCTTTTTTTAACGTTGTGCGTAGTGAGCTCATATCTTCCTTTGGCCATGGCGTCATAAATCCAGAGTTATTCACTGAAGTCATCTGTAACGTGTGTAGCCGGAAATTGACTTGTAAGGATGGTAAACTCTGCTTTTAATTAGTTTTAAAAGCAAAAAAGGGAAGCCAAATGTTATTTCCAAGCTTGTGTCTGGGAGAGGGGTGAGAGGAGCAAACACAATAAGGACGTTGGCTCCTTGGCTGGCACGACCCCAGTGCAGCAGGACTGTGGTTTGGTGCCATCCCCAAACCTCTGCCGTAACCAACTGAGCTTCGGTTTGTTTTATTCCTCCCTAAACAATTAAAAATTTCAATTAGTGGAGATAACTCAGCAAGGGAAAGCCCACGCAGGCCGTTTATGTAAGACCCATAAATGTGCTAGGAACACAGATGGGCTGATGTGCAAGAAATGAGTAACATCTGCCAAAGACAACTCCTCGCGGCGCTTCCCGCTCTCCTTGCGGTCGCTCCGGGCACACCAAAGCCCTCGGAGGCCTGTGATGATCTAGGTGCTTGGAAGCCGCAGCACCGGAATACCAGACATGACATAATAACAAACTGCCGGTACGGGAGAGCGGCGGGAGAGACCTGGAATTTGACAGTCTGCTGGCTGGCTAGATTGTCTACACCTCTGCGGTTATCTCCAGGTTCAAGTAATCCAAGTTATCCCCTGGAGATCGGTGCTCGGGCATGCTCAGGGTGCAGCCGCGTTACGTGTTCCAACCTCGTGGACTGTAGGGCTCTGATTTTTTCTTTTTCTTTTTTCCCATTTTGTGAGAGAGGGAGATGCTTTCCAGGCGCCGGCCGGTGGCTCGTGCGCAGGCACGGAGGGCCTGTGCGTCGCACGGGTGTTTTGGTTTGTGCATGCAGAGCTGCAAAAGTTCAGATTTAACATCTGGTATCGCTCGACTCGGGTATTTTCAAATGGTGTGTCATGTAGTCAGCATCCATCCTCCAAATGAAGGCTTCTGTTATTAAGCTAGGTATTTAAGGATTTTTTAGGGATCGGTTCATCAAGGTCACGGCTGTTACTGAGGGTTCAGCCCTGTAATCGTCCTCTCGGGTATCTTCATTCACACGCTGTGCTTGGAGGAGCGCGCTTCTCACAGGAAGAGTCCCGGAGGCAGAGACGGAGAGAACCAGGCAGACGCAGCTTGAATCTTTCTCTTTTAACCTGAATTCTGCGGCCAATTCACATGATTATTTTCCTACTAGGGTAGATGTTTAAGCTCCTTGTTGTGCCTGTTCATGTGCTCTCTGTCGTGGGGCTGATGTTGGTTCTGTAAAGAGCTGCTCTTCAGGGTACCGTTTTCCTTTGCTTTTTCAGAGGTAGTTGTTCCATGGGGGAGAGGAAAAATTGTCCTGCATCCCGCTCAGCAGGGAGGTTGCAGATGCATTTGTTTATGGGCTACATTTCCCACTCCTGAACCAGTATTTCTGGCAAGGCCAAGGAGGGCTCTGGTTCCATAGTGGTGCTCACCAGTCTGCCACCGATTGCAATGGGTATTTTCCTGGCCAAATTGTGACACTCGATGTGCACGGACGGCCTCCTTGCTTGGCATCCAGGCACGAGCTTGGTGCCATGGACCAACTGCTGCATCCCGAGTGATGGGGACGTCTGGTGGGAAAGGTCTTTCTGCCCGCTGGGCATCCTACTTGAACCAGAATCTTCATTCCTGCCTTTCTGTGCTACTTATTTTGGTGTCAGGCAGTGAAGAACTGCAAAGTTTGCTCAGTAGCCTGGAGACAGAGGGTAGTATAAGGAAAACTGGAGTGGTGCTCGCAGGGAAAAGACCTGAAATGGAAAGGCTGTAAAAGCGGCTCGAGTGCTTAAAAGCGGCCCAAGTGCTTGCCCGAAACATCAGTGTTCCTCCAAAACAACCGCTTGCTGACGTTAAAATTTCCTTCCCACCGCAGAAGCTGTCTCCTCTCTTAGGTTTGGCCATTAAATAAAATATCTCAAAAAACCAATTGGGTACCAAATGCTTGGAGGAAAAAAAAAAAAAAAAGGCAATTGCGCAGTACACATGGAACTCATTTAAATCTCAGAAATTTGAGGGACGTCAAGGGATGCTTCTTCTCCCCCTCCATAAAAGCACTTTGTTCTGGAAGAAACTCAGTGCAATGTGATGCACAGATGAGCGAGCTCTTTCCTCTGCCATGGCTGGGGCGGCTGATGTGCCCGTGCGCGAAGGCACCAAAATGGGACTGAAGGGACGACTGCTCGAACCTGGCTGCAGAATAGCTGCTTTTTTTTCCTTTATTTTCTAATTTTCTTCCTCCTAAAGGTTAAAGACCCCTTGGTGTGCCCCGTGCCACCTTGCATCACGCCTCCCTGCCCTTTCCCGAGGTTCTGCTCCGGCCGCGCTCCGTCGGGAACGGGCCCAGCCGCTGAGGTGGCTGCTCCCACGTGGAGCCCATCAGTCTGGTTCGGATTATGGGAAAAGCTTTTAGTGAATTACCGCTCCTTTCTGCTCTGTTTCCACCGAAGAATGGATGCAGGCTGCCTGGCGGACTGAGGATGGATTGCTTTTGGGGAACAGAAAAAGGATTTTTTTATTATCATTATTTTTTTTCTCCTTTTGGTTGGTTAAGGTGACCTCGGCGCTTGCTGGACTGTTGTTCCGCATTGTTCACGTGATGCCTCTGTCAGGGAATTTGTTGCTCTTGGCTCTGAGCCGCAGCTCGGTGCTTGGGCTGCAAATCCCGTTTCATTAACTCACCAGAAGGTCCGCGCAGGACCGGGTCGTGTCCGTGGTGCTGCGTGGAGGATGCTGCTTCCCCTACCCTGGTCTGGCTGCTTGTGGTGGGGCCGCTGCTGGTTGTCACCATGTCCACGTGGTGGCTTCAGTAACATCATCAGCGTCTCAGGTCTGGATGGACCAACAAAATAACAAAAGCATCTTCCGCCCGCATAGCGGGACTGAGGGGAAAGGGGGCTCATCCACAACCTTTTCCATAGCTTTCTCCTAAAAAGCCTAAGGGAGAGCTGCTCCCCAGCAGCAGTGAGTTCCAGCATAGTCGATAGCCAGGGCCATCCCCATCCTCTGCCTGGGCTACGCCGTGAGCCCTGTTATTTAGGGTGACCCAGGGCTCTTTGCTCTTTTACCCGATGTCTTGTCGTGCTCTTTTGCTCCGACACTTTCCTTCTTTCCAAATTTAAGGTTTGCTTGCTTTTTTTTCTAAACCGCAGAGACAGAAATTGAAGTAAGGCTTTTGAATCTGCTAAAATTTGACCGCAGGGTTCCTTCCGACCCCACCACTAATTTCTACTGGAGCAGGAAACATTAAAAATAACCATGAGAGGGAGATTTCCCAACTCGGAAGGATTGTCCTCTTAATAATCTCGGGCTTTGTTTTCACTAGATATCTTTCCCCCCTTGCAATTCCTGCGGTGTTGCTAGAGCGAGGCCGGCGCTGCCAGCGCTGGGAATGGCACCAGTGGGGAAGGGCTGGGGACCAAGTCCCCAGGCCAGTGTCTGGGTGTGCTCTGCGCAGGGCTGAGACACGAGAAGTGTTTATTACTTATCGGGAAAGCTTCTGCATGTCAATCGGAGCTTGAAATCCTTTGTCCTGGGCTAAAATAGAGATAATCTCACAGCAGCGGGGATGCAGCGGGCGCTGCTCATTGCTGCAGCGGGAAGGCTGCGTGTTCGTGCTGTTTATGGGGTGGTAAAACCAAGGAGAGCGCTCGCGCTTCGTGTTCACCTCTGCTCCATGTCACCAGCTCTCCCGGCTCATCCATCTCCTCGCTGCTCCCAGCGCTGGAAACCTGAGGGCTTCGAGCAGATGTGGCGGATATATTTTCTTTATCAAGCTGACAGAGAAACATTTCCTCTCTTCCCTTCAGATGCGGATGATGTCCCACAGAGCTGCGCTGGCGTCGTGCCAAGCACAGGCAGTAGTTACTTGTGGACGGTCAGAAAATGAGGATTTACTTGATTATCCACTAAAAGTGGCCTTTAATACCTGACAAATATATGTTGGTGCGCTGCTGGGGGCAGGGGTACTGTCTTCTTGCGACCACCTGGGGCTGCTATTGAGTGTTTTTGCCCTGTTTTGCAATGATGTTTTTGTTCAGAACCAAGTTTGGGGAGAATTTGGTCAAATTTTCAAAGCTTTAGGTTTGCTCTTTACAAAATAGTTCATCCTCTTTTAATTTAGCGAATAGTTAGCTATGTAAAGAGCCATCACTGTATACGTGTGATTTGGACCAAGAATGTGGCCAAGAAGGTGAAGGGAATTTGTCCTGGGCAAAAAGGCTATTGAGAAACTGCTGTGATGCTTTGCCTTGTGCAGACCGCAGAGCAGGGCATCAGATGGATGGTGTGCCACTCTCCTAAGTGTTTTTTGTCCCCAAAATGTAGACTTAGAGAGCTTTTTGTGACCGGGTGAGTAGGAGTTTGCTTGTTGTTTTTCTGCTCCTTAGTTATCAACTACGCTAAAGATTGCTTCATCTTTAATTAAAATGACACGGGCCAGAATTCAAGCGAGAGTCGATAACGATCTCGACGCACGGATGCTTTGGAGAATTGCAGACTGTGAATTAAGTACTTAAGCCTGGGTTTCCAGGCCTCCTAATTTACCTACATTGTGTTTTCCAGCTGCTCTCGGAAGCATCGTTCCTGCTTGGGGAGGTGCTTGGCTGGGCAGGTAGCACCGAGTCGATTAAATCTCCATCCGAGACCAACGCAGCAGCTAAAGGCCTGAATTACAGCCCTGTCCATTGCACTGTAGTGGCTGCCTGTACGGCTCCTTTCAAGGCCTGATGAATGTTGTTTCTCTTGAGCAGTTAATGGTTTCCCTCAAACCAAGCTCCCTTTGAATAGGCCATTGTTTTTCCTTCTGGATGGCCCTTTGTGGACAGATACAAGAATAGCTGAGAGCTCATGAATTGCTATTGTAAAATTTTATTTAGGCCCTGGGACTTCTGCTTCCTTAAGAACTTGGAAAGGTTCTAGGTTCCTTGTTTCTCTAGGTGCCACCTTCTCCTTCTGGAGATCCCTGCTAACTGTCAGGTGAATTAACAATTTCCTTATGGAAAAAATAGTATATATCATGTAAGCAGACTGTACAATTCATGTTTGGCAGCTTCAGAAATCTTGTGTGTAAAGAAACCGATGTTTATTTTCTGGTAAAATACCCCTTTTATATAGTTCCCCGCTCCTTATAACATAAGTGCCAATGCACAGCACCCAATTCAGACTGGTTTTACCTGTTTTCCTAACGGAGTTGAGGGTATCCCAGAGCTTTATATTCCACGTGTGGCCAGCGCAGCTGCTGCAGGCTGGTTTATTGCTGCTGGACGGGGAGCCAAACACTATTTTACATGTGACCCTTAGGCTTCTTTTATACAAATCTCCTTTTTCTCTTTGTTCGCTTAGTCATCTCGTTCTTCAGGCTGCACTAAAACATGTCCAGCCTTGTTAGTTTCGAGGAAATGCAGAAAACTTTGACGCGTTACTGTTGGCAGGATGCGGTGGTGTGAATCGGGCTCCCCTCAGCATTTCCTCAGTTTATAACCCTGCAACGCGGGCGGGATTCCAGCCTCGCAGATGTGTGCTGAGGGATCCTGGAAGCTGGTGCAAGATGTCAGAGGTGGCACATGCTGGGGGTACCGTTTTGGGAGAGCAGCCCTTCAGTTTACAGGGGGAGACAGCAAAAGCAACCCCGGCTTCGAGGTTGAGATCATGACGTGGTTCAGAACCATGTGCCAAAAGGCCCACGAGCTCTTCCCACCTCCCGTTGGGCACATCCCTACGGCTCAGGATGAGGTTTAGTGTATCCTAATGAATGAGCTTCTCCTTATCCACCCAATGTGTGCACGTTGCTCTTGAGGCAGGTGCCTGAGGGTTTTGCTCGCCTGCAACCCCCATGTCATTTCTCTTCAGGATACATTGGCCATCGGCTTGATGCTCTTCAAGCCACATGCCAGGGTTGATGGGGAGGTGACCATTGACCACGTGTTCTGTATACATCCTGTGGCATCCCTAGGAAGGGAGACTTGGGGGAGAATTAGAAGGACTAAGTGTTGGATCCATCAAATACCTCTGCTTTTCCCCCTTTGTACGCCTGCCTCACCCAGGATGGACTTTAGCGACTCCCTTTGAGGAGACCAAGAGTTTTCGGGTCCCAGGTTGCCTGCGAGTGGCTTCAGGGCGCTGTTCGCTTTAACTCCCCGGGCATGTTTTGCTGCTTCTCCTTTCAAGCCACGTGGAATGTGGGTGCCCGTTGGCGCCCTGTCCTTGTCCCTGCGCCTGTCGCTGCTCTTCCCGCTGCTCTGCCGCACACTTGCTGCTCGCGCCCGCATGGACAGGGCTTAGGCGTGTGACCGCGCAGCCGAAGGCGGTGCTGTTTGCAAGTAGAGCCTCTTTCGGAGCATGACTGCTGCTGCGTGCGGAAAGTGATTTATTTCTTTGCTCGCCTCTAATAATGCTGTCTTTTCCTTCCGTTTTTAGGGCCCGCTCGGGTTGGACGGCAAGCCGGTAAGTGGCACTGGGTGCTGAGCGCATCGGCTCTGTATTCCCGCGGCTCCACGTTATCTGGGCTGAGTCTCAAGTTATTTCTGAATTGCATCTCTCTATATAACTGCTTATGAGACCAAATTACGCTTAGAAAAGAAATGCCCTGGGCTCTGTAGTGCACACACGCACAGTTAAGCTGTGAACTGGGGCTGGATGACACCTTGACACATCCTCTTTGGGCCGTGGAGATGCTCCTGTTGGAGGAGGTAGAATATTTGGAGGATCTGAAAACTCAAGACTCTCTTATCCAAGGAGCAGTGACGGATGCTGCTGTTCTGGTACAACAGATAGTCTCTGTCACGTACACCCTCTATGCTCCTCCTGCAGCTGGAGATATGAGCTGTTCTTCAGCTCTCAGACCCCTTATCCCAGCTGGAGCACCTAATGCAAAGTGGGGTTTTGGCTTGGCCAACGGCACCTTTGCAACCTGGATACAGACCAGGTTTTGGGAATGAGCTCCAGTAGCACCTTGGAAGAAGCAAAGCTGGTAGTGCTGGTTGCGTGTTCCTGACTGCACAAATCTGTGGTTTAAAACCTGTTTCGAGGGTGGTTTGGCTGCAGAGGAGCATGGGCAGCAATTGCTTGAGTGAGAGGGTCTTTCAGCTCAGGTGCAAAGTTCTCGTTTTTAATGTTGGGCTTTGGGGAGCATCTTGGACTTCATTTTACAAGCTGTTCTCTTCATTTCTTTTTTGCTTGCAAGCCTTTGGGATAATCAGGTACTCCACTGTTTTCCTACTACCTTTTTGCCGTTATACTTTCTGAATTTACGCTGCTGGCTGCGATTCCTTTGTCCAGGACGGCTGCTGAGCGAGGTTGTACTGCTTCGGATTTTGTGCTCAAATCCCATTTTAGCCCATGTTCACCAGAGGGCACCATTTGAAATCTTTTCAAGCTCTGGTGCCTAACTCGGATTTTCAAAGCAATCAGAAATCATTTAACCTTTGCAAATGAAGAGTTAGCCCAGGTATTTATGTTTAGCCATAAGGGAATGTCTTAATATAGCATTTTTTAGTAGGCAATAATGTGGGCAACCCTGTGAATTAGAGGTGCATGTTTAGCTTGTCCAAAGTTAAAGCAAGACCAGCAGCATCCTTTGAAGGACGCGGAGTAGCTGCCATGCTGCCATCCTGTGTTGGACTCACTATTTTGTCACCCTTGCCTTGAAGCAAAAACCAGCAGAAGTTTCGTGAGTGAGACAGTGCCCATGTGTTTTTCATTGCCTTCTCTATGGGCTCTCCAGGCACTGGAGGAAGTTCAGGACCTGTTTGCTCGCGTTTTCCCTGAAAGTCCGTGTCAACAAGACGCGGCGTCAAGCGATGTCTAACACTGGGTGCTGGGGACAATTTGCAGTTTGAATTAGAAGTCGGCAGAATTTTTGTTGTTGACTTGGAGAAAAAAAAATAAGAGAGCAGATGGGTAAAAAATGGAGATCGATGCAACTTAGAGGTGTTTTCTGCAAGCCAGCCCAAGCGTTCCTGGGCAAGGCGGGAGGTGGAGGTCCCATGCAAGCACTGAGCGGGGTGAGAGGCAGGGGAAGGTGGAAGGACAAGGCAGCAGCTTCTGGAGAGGCCAGAGGCAAAGCAGGAGGCTCATGACCTCGTGTGGGAGAGCCGGGGCCATAGAGGCTGCTTCCAGCCAAATCCTTAGCAGGAGGGATGTGCACATGGATGCGGGAGCTGCCACCATCTCCCTCTGCCTCCGTTCCTGTGTGGGTCCATTCCACTGGGGATGGGGCTGAGCCGAGAACCAGGGTTTTTCCCCTGGTGTTGGAAAGGACACGTGAAAGTGCAGCAGCTCCGCATCGGGGCCACAGCCTGTCTCTGCCTTCCCGAAAGCCGTCGGGGAGGGAACATGACTTACGTCTTCAGCAGAGAGGCCAAAGCAAGCAGCCCCGGCCTCCCTGCTTATTCCTACCAGATGTGTAATTGTTGTAATGATTTGCTGAGCATGTGTTTTTCCAGAAGTGATTTAGTACTTTGAGAGATGGCTCTCGTCTATGCGGAGTCACGTGCGGCCGAGCCACCGGCTCCCGCTGCCTCCTCTCACCTTCTCCGGCCTCCATAGGGCCGGGATGGGACCTACCGGGTGCTTCAGGTGACACTGCTTGTGGGCAAAATAGCAGTGACTGTGGCCCTGGTGTGCGAGCGGGGGTTGCAGCCTCTCGGGCTTTGCTGCTGCAGAAATGATCATTAATTCTGTTGGGTTTTAATCACGATCCTTCTTTTGTATTTGCAGGGGCCTCCAGGACCAAAAGGGGAGAAGGTAAAGACTGGCCTCACATGCGTGTCTTTGGGAAGCAGAAGTTTGTCCTCCTTGGTCTTGTCCTGCATGCTGTTGTCCCTGGATGTAGGGGGGATGCAGGAGCAGGACAGTGGCTTGTTGGAAGAGCCCTGGGAAGGGGGAGGGCAGAAGGAATTCGAAGAAATGTCGGAGGAGCAAGCGTGGCCTTCCAGCTCCTCCAAGCCCCGGGGTTCACGGTAGCCCCTTGGGGGTTCGTGCGGTCACATCCAATTCTTGCCTGTTCCTCCAAGAGCAGGAGAGCTGAATGGCTGTGGGCTCCATGACATTTGCATGTCATCCTCCCCGAAATCCGAGAAGCCAAAGAAGGTCATGCCTGTACCGACAGCGATGCTAAGCCTTGCATGCATAGGACATAAGCAGTGCTAGGGGAGCCTCGGAGTTGGAAAGAATCAGCTCTTTCTGATTTATTATCTGTTTCATCGCCTGCCAGGGCAGAATCCTTCCCATTGTATTGTCTCGAATCCTTCTCCTCCCTCGTTTTGAATACGTTAAGCAATAGGACTCTTGCCACTTCCCCTGAGTGCAGTCCCCGAGTCCAGCTGACCCCGCGCGCGGTCCTCGGGGTTTGAAATCCGAACTCTCACAGCTGACCCTTGCTGTTTTGCATGACGCGCAGGGTGAAGCAGGGGACATCGGCCCAAGGGTAAGTACTGACAAGACGTGTTGCTTTATTCCAAACTCCCCTTGGGCTTGGTCATCGCAGCAAACGAGGCTTTGTGCTGCTTTGTCATGCAAGCTGCAGAGCAGCCGCAGCTCTGAGAACGTTTCATTTCGCTTTGAAGCTCTGTCTGTTGGTGTTCTCCCTAACTGTGGATATGGGGCGGGGGAAGAAGTTCAAGATTTCCAGGCACTTAGCGAAGGGTTTCACTTTTGCTGGGCTTTCCTGTTCCTGATTCTCCCTCCCAAGCAGCAAAGACAAGACGTTCTCCAGGCTTCCCTGGTAGCCATGATCCTAGTTCAGTAGGAACCCGTGGTGCTAAGACCCCACGGCAAGGCCTGACACACAGTGCCCGACGGAAACCTTGTCCTCTCCCTTATGCCCATGGGGCTACCAGAAAAACCCCAGAGCTCAAACTCATCTCGGAGTCCCCCTAGGCTTCCTTAGAGTCAGATAGAAGTGTTGAGATGGTCCGTTGATTAATGCTAAGCCTAAGTGTCTGCTTGGGTGATAAAACCACGTGTGTGTGAGAGGTGGAGGAAGGCCTCCCAGCCTCCACCACCATCATCACAACAAAAGCAAATCTGAGTCCAGCTCCCAACGCAGGGGAAGATGAGTCCATCTTGTCCAGCCAGCCAGAAGGGGACACTGTCTGGTGGGACGTGACTTGTGATGT
>JAWLRI010000995.1:4619957-4646406 GCA_034781795.1 Crypturellus tataupa
AACGCAGGGGAAGATGAGTCCATCTTGTCCAGCCAGCCAGAAGGGGACACTGTCTGGTGGGACGTGACTTGTGATGTCGGCCGGGGTGACTTCATTGCCCCAGGTTTTTACCTGTGTGTGTCCTGCTTCATTACTATTTAGCACCACCACACAGATGCTTATTGTAAAGACACAGTCTGGTATTCACAGTTCGTAGGAGGGGAAGGTGACTGATTCACGGAGTCCTTCATCGTTTCCCACCGGTTCCTACCATGGGGAGGTGAAATGTGGGCAGCACTCCACAGGTGAACGTAGCAGGAGCATGAGGAAACTACTCTCAGAGTTGGTCATCACCATCACAGTTGAACACGAGCATCTCATGGCTAAAGATTCAACACTGTGGCTGGCCTAACCACCTTGCAGGAGTATGTTATATTTGGAAGAGTAATTAGTGGCCACTTTGGGGCCGATAAGGTGATTTTGGTGGTTCTGTTTGATAACGGTGCACGTGCTACTTGGAGAGCTCTTTGGTGGTGCAAGGCACAAGCCCAAGGAAGGGGCAGAGCTGGGGTCACCTGCCAGTGCTCGCAGTGGTGAGAAACACTGAGCCCTGTGCAGGGCCGGGCAGCACAGATTACTGGTTAGACAGTGATCTGCAATTAAAAACACAATTAAAAAGCTTTGAAATGATTCAGTGGCCCTTGGGCACTGCTGGGGGGGTACCCAACGCTCAGCGCGGACTACAAAGCTAGAAGTGGGTTTTGGAAACGTGACCAGGGTCTCGTTGGTTAATGTTGGGCAGTGATGCTTCGTGGTGGTTGTCCTTTTGTTGCCTTAGAGGCAAAGTCACTTCTCAAAGTTGGTGTCATCTTCTGAAACAGCTCCCGGCTGCCCTGGGTGCCTTTGGAAGTGTTATCCTCCGCTTTTCAGATAGATTTATCCCCTGCTTGGCATCGGCCTCAGGTCTCGAGCTCGTTTAACTGCCCACCCACACATTCTGAGCAGGCTTTAGGTAGTACTTCTCCAGGCTCTTCGTTTGGTGTTAAAAATACATGCTTTTTGTTTTAACTGATACACATTTGTCTAGCTTTTGCTTTTACATTTAGGTTTTTTTTATGATTCTTTTTCCAAGAGGAAGAAAATTGCTCACAAAGAATGTGGGAGGGAAGAGGGAGCAAAGCTGAGCACAGCTAGGGCTGGCGACTCATGTCCAACTTTGACAGATGCTTCTACAGCCTCTCATGATTATAGTTTGGATATGAAACTTCTTGATACTATTTGGCCTAGATTATTATTATTATTATTTTTTTTTACCAAATCTATGTTCTTTCTGGAGTTTTGGTGGCCGCTTTGTTTAGCTGATTTTGAAAAATGTGTCACAACCCATCAACATATCAACATAAAGATAAATAACTGTGAATGTTCTCCTCTTGGGGTGGTGGAGGAGGGATAGAGTGTGTCAAGGAACGTGAAGGGGTTATCCTTGGGATGGATGGATTGAGAGAGACTGATCTTTGGGGTTCTTGAGGGCTTTGTGAGGAAGATGAGGTCGAGCTGATGAAGAAACAAGTCAGCTGCATTGGAAGGGGCCCACGTTGCTACTGGAGCCCTGCGCTGCCTGGGAGCACGATGGGCACCTCCTGAACATCCAAGGTGCCTACAGAGCAGCACCAGCCCTGCAACACGCTCTTCGCATCACCACTACAACTGGGATGAGGAGCAGCCGTCCTCACAGCCAGAGCCCACGGGCTCTTGGGTGACCTCCCTGGCTGGTAGGATCCTGTTCTCACTGACAAAATGTGCACACAAGTGATGGGACTGGTGACTTCTTGCACGTGTGGGCTGGATCCCTCCTCAGGAAGGGCAAAGACACTTCAGTGTGCGCTTTTCCTGCACACCTTCTTGCTCTTAGAGCCTAGATGTGACGTCCTACAGAAGGGGAGAAGGAGGAGCAGGGTGCCGGCTCCTGGAGGAGGTCAGGCTGACGGAGAGGAGGCTGCAGACTGTCTGGATTCATTTCTCAGCACCCCCTTGACTTCTTGTCACAAGTCAAAGCAAAAAATTGTTTTGTAGTATTTGGTTTTGAAGTATTCGGTGCTTTCCTGCTCAGCTGCCAACACCATTAAAGAAGTTTGCAGCAACCTCTGTGCACCGAGAGGCTGTTGGGGTAGGTGCTGCCCTGGAGCAGGTGCTGGCGGCTACGTGGCTCCCCTGGCACATTGACGGGCTGCAGCTGCAAAGCCTCTTCCTTTCTGCAAGCAGATAAGTGCTTGCCAAGCTGGGATTGCACAGAAATGTTCTGCACTTAGCAGAGTTCGCTGTGAAAGCCAAAGTAAAACCACATGCATGCTCTTTATTTATTTATTTGACCATGTTAGAATAGCCAAGTCAAGTAGTCTAAGGCTGGAAAGTGCCATTATTCAAGGATTCTTTGCTATAAGAGGGATGTTTTTTCCCCACCAGGGAGCTCAGTGATTACAGCAGCAGTTTTTGGAAGGGAAGAGCGCTTTGCCCGAGACGTGAAGCTGCTGCTTGGATGTCTCAGGTTATGGGCTCAGGAGATGAGGAGCAGCTGGGCAGCATTCAGGGCTGTCCTGGCCTCTTTCCTCCTTCCATGTGTGGGGATGGGACCCTTGCGGACGAAGGGTGCATTCCCAGGAGGCACCTGAGTGCTGTGGGTGCTATGGGATCCTCTACTTAAAGAGTATATAGTGTTGCACTTGGAATTTATAAATAATAGGTAACGGTGCAAAGATTGTCAAGGTGAGGATGCTGCTCTTTGAGCCATAAGATACCTGGTACCTGACTCTATAAACCAGAACCAGGCAGATGAAAAGCCTGAAAATGATGGTTTCCAGCTAGTCCCCTCCCCAATGGCCAGATGCCCATGCGAGAGTGTAAATGGGCAGCAAGGACGCGATTCTGTCACATTCCTGCCCCAGGATGGTGGTTTGCATTTAGGGATCTTCACCTTTCATGGGCCCAGCTGTAGCAGGGCTTGTTTGCAGTAAGCTGGGAGACGACTGGTTTGATAGGACACGGAGTGTTTAGTCTCGTATGAAATGCACGTGGTCATTCTGGGCTCCGACGGGTGCCTCCAGCTCTCATCCGGATCCGGGAGGTGTTTGCTGCAGGGGGCTGAGTCGGTGTTGGGAGAAGGAAGGATCCTCCTGCTTCACTGCAGATAGCTAAGTAGAAAGGCTAAAACACAATAGCAATGACTGGTGACATGGTCTGAATGCATTGTTTTTGCATCATATAAATCTGAGAGATTTTTATCAGCGTTTTACAGACGGGGGAACACATCAGTATTCATTTTAGCCTTGGAAAAAAAAATATAATATTTGGTCTCCGGAGAAATGCTGGGATCTCTCTCCTGTGGGTTGTGCTGGAATAATGCTCTTTATTCTGCAGAAAAGCCCTGCCGTGGGGGAAGCTTCTATCCCCCAGCAGCGTTGAATGCGCTATTGTGCACTAGACTAATGAAGAGAGACTTGCTTTCCTATGTCTGTGTGCTGCTTACAAAGCCTCCACTGAATCCGGAAGGTTTAAAATGACCATTTTTTTTAAATCTCGATTATTTCCTACTCTTACACCAATTAATTATTGCTGGGTGTTGTCTATAGCCTGTAGACCTCACTGTCTGGCTGCACTTTCATCCTAAACTCTCCTTCTCTCCTGTCCTGCCTCCTGTGTCCCCGCTTAGATGGTTTTTCCCCGCCTCAACCATGGATTTCTGGCTAATGATCAGCTGGTCTTTAGCCGACGAGTCCTCAAGGTAGATGTGGTCAGTTTGCTGCTTCTGGTTTGCTGTGATTTTTGGAGCTGACTTAATACCTTTTTTTTTGACTGCTCGCATGCTGTTGCTGTTCTAAATTGTCGCTACCATGAGCTGCATTAAGGTGCTTGTTTTGGTGTGCACTCGAGCAAAACCTCGTTGGGGCCTTGGGGGAGTTTTGACGAAGTAGGAAGAGCTGAAGTCACTTCCTTAGGTACTTCGTCTTCTCAGGAAGTGGAAATCAAGAAGCTAAATCCTATAGATGTTCACAGGACAGTATGAAGAGTGCTGGTATTGTTAAATAAAATGCATTAAAAATGCAGTTGTCTAAATCCTCAGTACTTTAAATGTAGTTCCTTAATTAGGCAAAATTCAGTGGGAGCCCCTTGGCTTGGCATAATCGGCGCTCAGGGTTCGCAATAGCATCTTCAAAAATGATGTAAGTGATTTAGGAGCACGGCTCTTGCTAAGAGACGGTGGAGTTTGTGCTGTTAAGACACTTAAGGACTTGTGAAAATCCCACCCTCGTCCCTCATTTGAGGGCGGACCACGTGCGAGAGGCAGCCCCATTGCGTCGCTGCCGTCGCGGTGTGATACTGCGGGCAGATTTACGAGCCGGCCCTTCCAGGAGGGTTGGTGTTGTGGGACCCGTGTTGGATGTGCCCAGCAGCACCGCGGCGGCAGCCTGGATACGGCTGCAGAGATGACGCGGAGCTGGGATCGATGGCTGCGCCTCTTGGGCACGCGTCCCCTCTGCGCTGCGTGGTTGTGTGCTGCTAAGCACTGCTTTTCGGGTGTGTTTTTGGTGTGTGCATGCCCCGTGTCAGCATGCTCTTGGGTGCCCGCAATTTTTGGGTGCTGCCGATCCAGTGGTTGCAGCACAGGGCTCAGAGGGAAGAGATATAACCCCTTTGGGTGGCGTTGGCCCAACCCTAGTTGAGGAACAAGAGCCAAAAGACTTGGACCAGCCGCGTTGGGTTGCGGCTTCGTCTCACGATGTCTGTGTGAACTTCTTGCAGGGCGACCAAGGTCGAGATGGAGCCACTGGCCCTCCTGGCCCGCCGGGACCCCCCGGTGCCCGGGGGCCTCCTGGCGATAGAGGCAGAGATGGCCCAAGAGGACCTCAAGGCCCCCTTGTAAGGACCGTAGATGTGCAGTTTTGGTGCTTGTGGTTCTGCCCCGCTGGCTGCTCTCTGGTCTGCATTGCCCAGGGCCGGAGCTGCCCCGTGTGTTTGTACCTGCCAGTTGCGGTTTGTAGCACAGAGCCCAGAGGGCTCCTCGTCCCTGATGGGCAGCGTTCGGACCTGCTGCCAATCTCCATATCGCCAGCAATGCATTGATTACAGAACTATGCAGAAATGTGGTGCTGTTGAGCATCTGTAGGTATCTCTGAGCATTTTGGAGAACATGCAGTGTTAGCTCCAATATTGTCCTTTTCTGTTTTTGCAGGGTTTTAAAGGAGAGCCAGGAGAGGATGGTCCCGTGGTTAGTATTGCCCCAAATTGTCCGGGTTGGCCCTCACCACCTACCTGGCTGTAGCGAGGGTGGCCGTGTCCTCCCTCCCCTGGGTCCCTTTGCATCGGCCTTTCTGCAGCAAGAGTCAGGGCTCCCTAGGGCCCCCAAAATATGGGAAATTACAGAGCTCTTCTATGGACATTGGTCCATCTAAAGGAATTCCCTGAGCAGGGGCATCTACACCCTGGGGAAGGCGGGTAGGTCTTGCCCCCATGGCTCTGCAGGGTGATTTTCCTCCTAACTCACCCATTCCTGCCCGCCCTGAAGGTCCCCAGGGGTAGGTGAGTGTGGGTTAGTGGTTGGCGTTAGCTCTTTTCACCGTGGAAAAACCTGAGGGGTTTTGAACTGAGGGCTCTGTGCCATCCCAGCCTCTAAGACCGACCACTAACCCTGGTATCAGGTAAACTGCCCGTGGGGTATCAGTCCTTTGTTATTTACTAGGAGCACAGAGGGCTTTTGGCTGTGCTGATAAGTGAACGTGAGATGAGGAGCTGGCATGTGTGTGTCACGCTTTCATGGGGCTTAAAGTACTCTAGGAAATGTTTTTATCCTGCTATGGTTTATTGGCAAATAAATATACCTCCTAATTTTATGTTCAACAGGGTGCCAGGGGACCTCCAGGACCAAAGGTGGGTATCAGATAATCAATTATCTGTCTCTGCTTGCCATGTCAAGGATTCCTGAAATATGCTATGCAAGGGGCTGGGGAGGAACACATTTGTTTCAGCTGCACCCCTCCGCTTTGGTCAGATGCAGCATTTCCAAGACACCAAATTATTCAGTGACTTGAAGCTGCAAATGTCTGAACGTGCCGACTGCAGCCCCTGTCCAAGCTAAAACTTGGTGCTTGGGAGCCCAGTGTCACATCCCATGGGGATGGGACGTGGGGATGGGAAGCTGGGCTCTGGGATGTGCATGGCTGCATTTGGGGGGATAAAGGGGCTAAAACACAAGGCGGGTGTCTTGACTTCGCAGTTAATGTTGCCTGTTGATGCATTGCTCTTGTTTTCTGTTGCTTCTCTCCCGTGTTGATGGTGCTGCAGGGCGAGCCCGGTGTCCAGGGCAGGCGGGTGAGTCGTGGTTTTGCTCTGCTCTGCTCGGGGCCGGTGTGGGGAGCCGCTCGCGGAGCAGAGCGAAGGGCCGCGGTCCTGACGCGCTGCCGGCGCCTTCCCGCGCACCATCCGGCGCCCTCGGCCTGGTTTTCATTACGACGCAGGGTCTGGATCTCACATCTGCCCAAAAGACAAAGAATAAAGCGGCGGATGCCAAGCAAAGCAGTAGGTCTGAGCCCTTTTACTCGAATGCTGGAGACGGCCCAGGCGGCCGTCAGGAGCTGTTATCTCCCGGCAAGCCCTGGCTTCGGAGCCTCCGGGTGGTCCCTTCTCGTGGGAATTTCCCCCTCGCTTTGGGGCTGGCTCTTGGTGTGGGCCGTGTCTCGCAGCCGGTGGGAGGTTCACGTGTCCTCGCTGTCCACGTTTTCCTCACTCGGTGCCACCAAGCGATAAATAAATCAGTGCCTTTCACTGCGACCGACGTGCTGACAGCCCAGCCTTGCTCTCTTGCTGCTCGGCCCTAAACAGATGGGGCCGTGTGCGTTTTTCAGGCCAGAGTCTGGCTTAAAACCATGTAACTTCCCAGCAAAGTTAACCTTCTCTGGACCCACAAATCGGGTTTGCTTCGAGTGGGATGAGACCGGCACTAAGAGCCAGCGGGACTGAGCCGAGCTCTGCTCTTCATTCCTTTTATTTCTATCCATCAGGGTGATGATGGGATCCCAGGGGAGCCAGGACTTGTGGGCGCCAAGGTAGGTTGCCCCCCAACGCTATGTGTCCCTCTCACCAGACATGGGCAACGTTGTGGGGTGTTTTAGGCTAAAAGCAAGAAGTTTTGTTCATTCCTAATGGTAAAACTGAAGAAAATCTGGAGAAATCTGCCTTCCACCCTACCCATACAGCTTTAATCCTGCTTTCAGGGAGAGAAAGGAAGCCCCGGTCCGGCGGGAGAGAACGGCACGGATGGTTTGCCAGGAGCCAAGGTGAATACGAGTCCCTTAGCCTGGGCGCGGGGTGCAGCCATGTGGGGTAACGCGTTTCTGCTGCATAAGCCATGGGTTTCCAAAAACAAAAAGCTAAAAAAAAAATCATTAAAAGGCCAAAAATGTGGCTAAGTAGCGCAAGGTGGGACTATGTTGCCCTTTTCCTGGTGGTTTAGTAAAAACTGGATTCAGAGATCAGTAAAAGAGGTTTTAAGATCAGTCTTTAATGTTCTTCGTTAATTGCCTCTTTTTTCCCCCATCTAGTTCTAGTTTAGTTCTCTAAATCCATCTGTGATTTAGAGAACTAAATCACAGATGGTATTTGATCTTATGTATTGATTGCTGTGGTATCTCTTCAAAGTCAACAGAACTTCCCGTTTCACTTAACTGTGAAGTAACGTAGTAAGAAAGTCCTAATAGGTGATGATATGGTACAGAGCAATCATAAGCTGCTGCTCCTTATTCACCAGGATCTATAATAGATCACGGTCGTGGGCATTGCCATGCTGGGCAGGCAGTAGATTTTTGTGGATGTAGCAAAAGGTGCATTTTTGATCCCCAAAGTAAATTTCAGATCACTGCTATGTATTTGCTCTGAAGGCAAATCTAGTTTTAGTGGGAGCAGTAGATGCAATATATTTTTTTCTTTGCTATATTTTGCTATTTTTTTGCTTTATTAAAAACTAAAATATGTCTTGTCATGTTCTGCAGCTACAGGATGTTTTAAGACAAATTCTCTTATTTTCCTTGCTGTTTCTAAATCAGATTGTGATGTTCTTTTCCAGGGTGAACCTGGGGAGAAAGGAGGCATTGGCTCCATCGGACCACGGGTACGAATGTTTAGGTTTTGTCTGGGTCTCTTTGGTGTCATGTATTTGCCTGTCTGATTCCTCTAGATAACATGTTGTTGAGTAATTTAATTATTTCATTATTAATCATATCATTATTAGAAAATACAGATGGTGCATAATTAAATGAATTGCACGGATACTGAAATTTGCAGCTGGAGATAGTACTGGGAAATGCAGTGAAGTCTCATTTTCTTACTAATGTGGTCAAAGGATGTCCTTTTCTTTAATTTTATTCGGTTTTGCAAGAGGGAAGCTGTGTGTAGGGACTCATCAAGCAGCGATTTCTGTGCGCTTCCCAATTGCACATACGAGATGCGATTCCCTTTGAGGTGTGGTTAGGCAAGAGGTATAGGAACCGATTTAATCAAAGCTAATTGCGAGGTGATAATTAGTAATTAATTACCGATTAGGGTGTGCAAGTCTCCGCAGCCGCAAAAGCCGCGTGTGATTTTCCCCCGGCTGCAGGGTCCGCCGGGGCTGAAGGGCGAACAGGGCGACACGGTGGTGATCGACTACGACGGCCGCATCCAGGACGCGCTCAAGGTCGGCCCGGCCGGGGACGCCTCGGACGGGGGTTTTCAGGGCCCCGCGTGCAGCAGCGCAGGGATGGGTGCGTGGGCCGCGCTGACCCCGCTGCGTTTGCTCTGTTTCAGGGATCGCCGGGACCGCCGGGGCCACCGGGACCCCCCGGCGCGCCGGGGCCCAAGGTCAGAGTCGTCCCCGCGGGTTCTTGGGGGTTTGTCCTCAAAACAGTCTCTTAGCCCCAGGCTGCCCCAAAATGCCTCCTTGTTCCCCCAAAACACGGCCTGTAGCGCAGCCTGCAAGGGCTGGGACTCCAGGGGGTGAAGAAACGCTATTTGACACGGCCCCAGTCGCAAAAAGGGGGTTTTGACACAAAAGGCCAAGGTTTGTTGGTCCTTTCCCCCATCTTTGGCCTCTGCCAGAGGAAGGTGCCCCTGAAAAGGCATCCCCTCCCTCTCCCGCAGGAATCCCAGCCCCTCTGGGCATTTTCCCATTGCACCCGTGGGAGTTGGAAGTAAATGGGAAAACACTCCAAGGCTCCAAACCCAGGACCCCCCCCATCGTGGCAGTCAATGCAAAAGGAACATCTCGTTTCCTTGCAAAATGCTTTCCTGGGATGGTCTCCTGACTCTCTTTTCCTTTGGTTCCACTTTCTCCGTGTCACTGCAGGGAGAGCTGGGGCTGCCCGGACCGCCCGGACTCGATGGGGAAAAGGTGCGTGGGGCTGAGCGGGGCCTAACTGTGCTCTTGAAAGCCAAGCTCAGCCTTATTTGCAATCCATATCCATACGGATTTAACGGCAAAATGCATTTCTGTGAGCTCACAACGTGGTCTGCAGCAGAACGGCGGCGGCGACCGCGGTGCTTTAGGATGTGCACACCTGGAGCTCGCTCCTCAGCAAGGTGTTTTCTGCAACTTACAGGGTCCCAAAGGAGCCAAAGGCGACCAAGGAAGCGCAGGGATAATGGGACCGAAAGGCGAGACGGGAGAAATGGGTTTATCTGGCCCACCGGTACGTCAGACTGTCCGTGTGCGTCTGTCGCTTAGCTCTTACAGGCATTGGTTGCTTGCACAAAGACTGTAGCGTGGGGAAGGGAAGTACATTTTTCCATCCGTCTGCTTTTCTGGAAGACACGTGACATGAGCAGTGAATTCCCCCCTTTTAGGGAGCTGATGGAGCAAGAGGAGAAAAAGGCGAGAAAGGAGAAACGGGATCCCCCTGTTTGCAGAATAACCACGTAAGACCCGGGCACGGTGACGCCTCTCCCGCGGGCTGGGAGCGCACGGCAGGGTGGAGAGAGGCAGAAAACAGCTCTTCTCCATGCAACCTCGCAGACACCTCTAGCAAGTTTATTCCTTAGGGAGAACCACTTTGCAAAGGTAGTTTAGGTTTTGCATTGATGGTCGAGTTGTTCGATGCTGTTGCTAGAGTTACATTTTGCTCTTTTTTCCTTGCTTTCTTGTGTCTTTTTTTAATGGAAAAGTTGATGGATTTTGTAATAGTTCTTTTTTATTATTAATGACATGAGAGCTCTAATTTTGTTTTAATCACTCTCCTTGGGTCTGTGTGGGAAATGACATCATTTTCCATTACATTTAGTTGAGAGCCAATATATGGAGGAGCTTGAAAAACTCCTGAAGTTTGAGGCCAGCGAGGTTTATACGCTAAGAAACGCATTTGTTCATAAGCATTTTGGGGAGGAGATACTTGGATGCCCTCGATCCCAGCCATGGCATCCTGTGTTCTGGTGGGTCGCGGTGCTGTGGGTTCGGTCCCGCTGTCCCCAGCCCCTCTAACGTGTCCTGTGTTTCCTTCCCGCAGATCATCCCAGAGCCGGGACCCCCCGGACTGCCCGGCCCCATGGTAGGAGTCTGCAGAGCAGCGCGATGAGCAGGGTTGGCAATTTTAGGGGGCTTCCCTAGGGCGTTGGGACCCACAGGTCTTCCCTAAGGTCTTGGGAGCCACAGCTCTTCCCTAGGGGTTGGGGACCCACGGCTCTGAAGGCTGGAGGTGCCGAGGGCCACGGTGATGATCCTGATAATCCCCTTGGACCAGCTTCAGGACCCCAGGACATAATGGGATGCAGAGCACGTTGCAGCTCCCAGCGGAGAAGCTTTGGCTGCCGTTGCTCTCTTAATTTGTGAAGATGTTCTCTCCGTGTGTTGTGCAATCTGGCAGTTTTCACTTCCCCTTCCCACCAGTTTGACGCTGGAGAGCCAACTAAACTCCCACCTGTCTTGAAAGGAGCAGTTTGGCCGCTGTCAGACACGGTTTGGGAAGCAGAGGGCTTGGTGTGCTCTCAAATCCCGCTTTTCACATGCGCCATTGTCTTCCCTGCAGGGTCCTCCCGGAATCCAGGGGCCTAAAGTAAGTCAATGAGCTAAATGTCACCCAGTTTCCCGACTGCCAGGCATTATTTGCAGGATCACAGGGGACCGTCAGCTCCGGGGCTGATGTCTGTGTGTGACAACACGTCCTTGATTGTGTTGTTCAGCAGTTTTGAGAACAGGCCATTTTTCCTCCCAGATACATTTCTGCTCTTAAATTCCCCTCACCGTGGCGGCCCGGTTGCCTGCAGTATGTGCAAGTTGGGCTGTCCACGCTCACAGCCTTTGACCTTCATTTTGAGATGCTTCTCCTAAGGTCCAGTCAAAAAGCAAGTGTTAATGGTCACGAGGGTGTAAACTTTGCCCAAATCCTGGAGTTTTAGTTCCGTCCTGCTGCAGCGCGAGGACGCAGCGCAGACTGGTTGTCCTCACCTTGGGTGGCCCATATAGTCACTTGTCCTCCCTGGCCATGGTCCTCCTCACCTCGAGCAGCTCCCCAGCGCGTTGAGGGCCGTGTTGGAGGCCTCTGTGGGCACCAGCTGCCCGTTCTGGGGTTGACGTGACTTTATCTCCGCAGGGCTTGGATGGTGCCAAGGGAGAGAAAGGCGACAGCGGTGAGAAAGGCGAGCGCGGTGACGCCGGCCCTGCTGTGAGTAGCTCTGCCATCTCTGATGTCCATTTAACGATGGAAACCTGCCTTTCAGCAGCCTTCCCATCGCTTTTTCTTGTTTCTTTTCCTTTTCTAAGGGCCTCCCTGGTGCTCCAGGACTCATCGGTTTGCCCGGCACCAAAGGCGAGAAGGTGAGTGGCGAGAAGGGAGCGAGGGAGGCACTTCTGAGTGGGATTCAATGCACCGCATTGCATTTGGCACCAAGGACCAAGGGTGATTTCCTCACTGGAATCACTGGCAGTTGCTACTAGGTAGAAGGCTTAACTTAAACCTACTTTAGGACACCGTAAACTTGGAGCTGGGGATTAATTTAAACCAGGCTTGTTGCAGCCGCTGTGTGTTACCCAGGGGGCCTACAGGCCCGGGGAGTATTGGCCAAGCTCCAAATCAGAAGGACACGTGGATTATGGGCTGCAATTGCACGGCCTTGCAGGGTCCCCACCTACCTTTCCTACTCAAGACATGCACCAGGTTTCTTAGCTTTGCCAACCTTTGTCTCCATACGTAGCATCAGAGTTGCTCCGTTCAAGGATCTGCCTTTGCTTTGTGACCAGCTGCAGTAGGTGCTGCTGGAAGGACTAGTTTGGGGTATATTGAGGTCAAAACTGCAATCCCATGAGGTCACAGAAAGCCGTGCATTTCAGTAGTATTTCACCACGAGTCTGTCAGCCTGCAACATCACACTCCAACATGGCCTTTTTGTGTTTTGTTTTCCCATAACTGCAGGGAAAGCCGGGAGAGCCGGGATTAGACGTGAGTATGGAAGCCCGTGCTGTGCTGTGGAGAAACATGAGCAACGTGCATGTAAAGACCATCAAATTGGGGGACATCTCATGAAAATATACAGCTAGCCTTATATCTACTGCTTTCAGTTACACGGGTGCCCTGTGGAGCAGGATGCCAGTAGGAAATACTTAATTCAAGGCAGCCCTAGTTCTGCCACGCCACGTATCATTTCCCAACTAAGGTGCTGGGGGAGTTTCTCTTCTTATTGAGAATATTTTGTACTGGTCTCGGTGCAATGTCACCAGTAAGGCGCAGGCTTTCCCAAGAAGTTGCAGGGATCCCGGGTCAGAAAGGGAGCCAATGTCACGTTCCTCAGCCCGGGAGGCCGAGCTGAGCCTGGGCTTGGCCGTGGGGACCAGCGAGACCGGGATGCTGGGACCTTTACAACGTCGACTTACAAAACTCCTTCTTTTGTGTAAATATCCCTATGACAGGGCTTCCCGGGCCTCCGAGGAGAGAAAGGAGAAAGAAGTGAGAGAGGGGAGAAGGTGAGTGGTTGTGGCTGGGGCTGTGATGGTGCTTGCGGGCGCTGGAGCCTCTGGTTCCCGTGGCCGTGGGAGCGGGTTTGCAGCCTCATGGGGGTGCCAGAGGGACCTTCTGGAGAAAAAAAGTTGAGTTTTGGTTTCCCAGACCTCAAAAACGCATCTGACCCAGAGGTTTGTTGTCTTAAATAAAGCAGAGTAAAGCAGGAGGGCTGGGAGGGGACACGGTTGCACCAAGGAGCTTCCTGCAGTGTGAGGGCTGCCCGAAACCACCTACTGACCCGCACCAACCTCCGGTCTGGCAAGAGGCAGCCAATCTGCTGTAAAATAGATATTAATCTACCAAAAATGAACATAATCAAGCAAAACGTTCCCACTCGGCTCCAACTGAGGATTTGCACATTCAGCCCGTTCCACAGCTGAGCTTGTGGCCCTGGTGCGGGGCAGTCGTGGTGCTGGTTGGAATCGAGCTGTCCCTTCGCTGCCTCTCGCCCTTTCTGCCCCTGACGCGTTCTCCCTTTGGCCGCAGGGCGAGCGAGGAATTCCAGGGAGGAAAGGAGCCAAAGGGCAGAAAGGGGAGCCGGGCCCCCCGGGGCTGGACCAGCCGTGCCCCGTGGTAAGTCCTGCGTCTCGCCCGGGTGTTCGGGACAGGGGAGTAACCCCGTGCAGAGGGCGGGAGGCTCCTTTGGTCTCGTACGTCCTAGCAAACGCTCATATTGGTTTGTATGAAGTTACTTGGTGTTGTAATTTACCTCCTTTTCATTAGTGCTCTTCATTAATGACTGCAATATCCATTTGATAACCTGCTTTGAGATGGTGAGATTAAAACAGGAGGGAATTTGCATCAACTGTTGCCCTGATCTGTTGTCCTAAGTTGACTTAAACTCAGCTTGTAGAGCTAAGGAGAGCAGCACAAGACCGTAGTGGTGGGTACTTGCTTCAACACCCTCCAGGAACCCACTTCTCCCTCGACCTGGTGCAAATGCGTGATGTTCCCCTCGCTCTGCCAGATAGAAGCTGCCGTGTAACCCCGCCATCCCAGCGTGTATTTTGCTCACGAGGGGTTCGGCTGTTGTGAGCGCTCACCTTTCCCTCCTCCGTGCGCTGGGGCTCGTTATCCCTCCTGGAACGGCGCTGGTTTAACCGTGGCAGCGCACATCCCCGCTCCTTGCTGCTTCCCAGATGACAGCCCTGACGGGCTCTGCGGCTTCCCGGCCACAAATCAGCCCTGCTGACGTGCCGTGTCATCGGGGAGGGATGAGCCACATTCTGAACCCGCTCTTCTCTACGGAAACTCTCCCGTGTCCCTTACGATTCTCAACAAGCAGATATTTCTTTAAAACAGGGAGGTCGTAACTTTAAAGGCAACCGAGGGGAGCCAGGTCTACCAGGCCTGGATGGGGTGAGCGTGCCCTGCGCTTTGGTACAGTGTCTGCTTTTTTATTTGCCTTTCTTGCATGGTTTGTGTGTCCGTTCCTGCGGCTGCCAAGCCCTTTCCCAAGGACTGAATCCCTCTAGGGAGAGAAAGGACCGTAAATCAGCAGGGCACAAACAAGATGTTTCGCTTGGGCCTCCTGCTCCGAGTGCCGACGGGCTCTGCCTTCTTCCCACAGTCAAAGCCCCGTTAGATAGTGCAAGCGAAGGGAGATCATTTAGGGAACACTCCATCATTTGGAATAAATGCTAAAACTTCTCGGGCGTCTCGTTTGCTGCAACCTCCTTTGGGTCGCACTCACTCACTATTTGGCAGTTCGTAGTGGGGAAGAAGCTCAGGTCCAAGCCCAAGGATGATTCCAAAAGGTTCCTGCTGCCCGACGAGCTAAAGGAGATCATTGTTTTATTTCCCTCTCTCTGGAATCGCGGAAAATGCTGTGTGGTAGATGATTTGCAGTCGTCTTTAGAGAAACAAAAGGGCAGTGAGCTGTCTCTTTTTCAAGAAGTTAAATTGCTTTCATATGTGTCAGAGAAGTCAAGTATTAGCAGAAGGCCCTTTTCCACTAGGAGCTCCCCAGGGATGTCGTGTTTACCAAGTCTTTCCCATCCCAACTGCACGGAATGCACCAAACCTACCTATACTGTGCTGTAAATAGCTGCAGGGGCTTCCTCCTGTAGAGAGCTGCCAGGGGACTGGTTAATGAAGCACCTTATGTGTCCCCGTGCGCCAGGGTTGCTGCATGTCGTGTGCGAGTGTCTCCGTCCTCCGCGCAGTTGCGTCCTCGTTGCTGCCTTTGGTTCCTAGCATGGGCCTGACGGCTGTTTGCAAAGGAATCGCTTGAGTGAAACCTGGTAAAAATGTGGCGAGTTTTATGAGCGCTGAGACAAGGGTGTTGAGTGCACCCAAAGGGGAAAAGGGCCAGAAATCACCCAGCAGCGTGTTGGGACATCCGGATCTGCCCGGGGCAAACCCGGAGTGTTGCCCCCTTTACCCCCATGCAACTCTGGTAGGAAAACAAATTGTTCTTTTTTTTTTTATTATTATTAATAGATACAGAACAAAATATTGACTGGTGGCAGCAGAAAAGGTTGTAGGAAACCTAGCTACTGTTTATCTTACAGGGAAATACGTGAAAAGAACTCAGTACCCGGCTTGGTGTACTCGGTTGGTGCACTAAGAGTAGCTAGAGAGGGTAACCTTCTTCACCGCATCTGTTTTATTGGGCAGAGGCTATTTTTTTTACATATAAAATCAATACAGAATACAAAAAATGTGATGACTTGACATTTACAGTAAAAAATGTAGAAAATGCAGTTTGACCTATAGTTGCACTAGCAGTTTTCTGCGCGGCGGGGGCCTCCGCGCCACTTCCAAGCCCTGGTTAATGTGGAGGTGGCTCTGCGGGCCGGGGCAGAGCCCTGCGCGGCTCTTCGGTATGTGCAGGAACTTGGGAACCAGAGATCAAGAGCCTTAAAGGAAAATCCCACGTCAGAAAAGGCAAATCAGCTGTTTTCTTCTCAAGTTTCTTGAGTGAGAGTTGGCCATACACAGTCCATTCCTCTCCTAAGCGTCTCCATCCATTTCACTGTTTTCCTCCTGCTAGGAAAGCTCTCTTGGCTTTCTTATGTTCTCTTGTATATCCATCAGGAAAAAAAAAGACAAGTATTTCCACGCTTATGCCTTTGCATAGTCCACAACTCATCCTATTGCAATTTTTCTCAAGGTTTCTCAAAAAAATGAAGCACTGCAGAATCAAATTGAACACAACCAGGATATCATTTAAAAAAAAAGAATTAATCCCCCCGCAGTCTGAAATGCACATACTAACAAAAAGTACATTGCCACATCATGTTTGCAATGCATATGCCTAATCGCAAATAGTCTCTTAAAGCAGATTATGAAATTAATTAGCTGTGGTTCCAAATTTTTGTTTACATTTTCTTTTTTGTTTAAAGAAAGAAGTGTGGTTATTTTTTTTTTCCACCCTGGGCTGTATTCAGTTTTGCATTACGCGTGACACACAGATTACATTGCCTGCGTATCCTTTTTGTTTGTTTCTGCATAGATAAAGTACACGGGTTTTGCATGGTGATTATTTTGAATTGTGCTGCTGAGTCTTGCATCGTGGTGAGGACTGGACCTCGGGCCTTGGGGTGTGACGCTGAAGTCAGCAGAAATTAAATGTGTAAATTCACTTTTGCAGGGACCAGACGGACTGCCAGTAGCAGGATGTTGGCATAAGGTACAGTAAAAATAACTGTTTATCCGTGAGGAGGCAGAGCGATTTGGGCCACGTGGTGACTGCTCGTCCTGCTCCGTTTCCCTTGAGCAAAACCGTGCGGAGACAGCGTGGTGCCTTGTGAGAACGGGAGTGCATCTCGTTGGGCATCGTGTTCCCCACTGCTGTAGACCGGTTTCTGCCCCAAAAAGTAGGAAAAACGCCCCCAAAACTTGCTAACCCTGCAAGGTCCCTTCTCATTCATGCTGTCAGGAGCAGCGTCGCTTCCAGGCTGGCGCAGACCAGGCTCGTGTTTTGGCCCAGGTGGTTTAGGGCCCGGCCACGCTCACATAACTCTGTTTCACGCTGTCTTTCAGCTGGGGTTTGTATAGTCGATCGCCCTTTTTTTGGTCACAGAGTTACAAAACACACACGTTTCCTCCCTGGCTTTCCTGCAAACCTAAGCCCGCGTGGTTGGGGACATGGAAATGTCTCTCCTGATGTCCCCAGCACGGCCACTGTCCTAGTGCGGGGCTGCCCAGTGCCAGGGACGGCTCCGTGAGAGCCCAATTCTCCTCCCTACGACGAGCTTTTGAATCCCAGTTTTTGCTGGGATGCGGCAATCTCCTTCTCCAACAAGGCTGCGCCACTGGAGCAGAACGGAATTACTAACCCCCTCTCAACCATATGGGCCGTGGACATAATTCAAGTTAATAGCAAGCATGTTACTAATTGTTTGCAAACCCTCAGCTAGAATGTAAGCACGCCCTTCGCATATAAAAGGTTTTAATTCTGTGGAAATGTGGATGTCCTTTAGTGCTAGGGAACAAAAAGACAATATTAACAAGAAAACTGGTAAATGTCATGGAGCAGTTCTCTGATTAAAATGCTTTTTATCTATGTGTTCTTTTTCAGTGATCTCTAAGCATGAAGCAGCGTGTAAATAATGTGATATATTTTGATCTTTCTAATTTTTGTGTAAAAAAAGGAACAAAAAAACCCTTCCACAGTAATATATTGACCTTTTTTATACTGGATTCTGTCGTTTATGGACTTGGAAAATATTGTAAAGCCCCCAAACCCATAAGATCTGCGTGGAAACACCAGGATTTGACCACGGTAGCTGGGAGCAAGGAGCAGTCGCTGCTGCTGTTGCTGTGGACGAGCACGGGACGTGGTGCTGCCCGGTCGGCCTTGCAGCGCGGAAGGGGAAGGACCCCGTCCTAACGAGGCTCCCGACTCTGTATTTGCCCTGCACCTGCACAGCGGAAGGATGAAAAAACCTGGATGAAAGCAAAAAGGAAAAGAGGAGGCAGCCCGAGCCATGAAGGAAGCTGCTCTCTGCCGCCTGGCCGAGGAAAAGAAGGACTTTCAACTTGCAAAGGAGATAAAGCCAAGCTCCGTGCTGTGGCTATGGTGGAAACCGCGACGCTTTGGTTAAAATGACTGTCGTGAGTACCTGTGGGTATTTGATGCTATCAGCAGAAACTGTTATCTCGAGAGGAAACACCCCTGGGCCTTGTTATGGTTTTCTCTGGCTGAAGATTTTTTTTGCAAATTTTCTGTTGCTGCAAACCTCAAGTTCCTTAGCAAATCTCAACTGCAATATTCCCAAACACAAAACCTAGCGGTACCTGCAGTGAAGGAAGCTGCGGCACAGCCAGGGCTCTGCTGAAGCCTTTTCTTGGGCAACAAGTAAATAATGTTGCTTGCCCCTGAGGTTCTCAAAGCTTAGCAGTGTGGAGCATTTAACGCTCCTGGTTTGTAGGGTTCATTTGTATTTGACTTTCTGGTTTACGTGGTTTAATTGTAAACGCTCTAACTGTCTGCACACTCCTCTCCTCTGCCTCTTTCTGCCCTCTTTTTCGTCTTTTTCTTTAAATTATCTGGTCTCGGAAACATCCCATGCAGAGTAATGAATAAAAGGAAGATTATGATTTCTTTCTCTGCATATGGCATTAGTGAGACCAATAAAAGAAATTGCAAACTCTTCCACTGTTAAAATTTTTAGAGATGCTGAAAAAATTACAGACTGTGCAGGAAAGAGCCATAAAAAATATTTCATGGAGGAAGAAAGTTCTTTACAAGGAGTCCGTTCAGCTTAAAATGAATATCAGGAGGCAATCGGATGCCTTTGGAGGGAGGAGATGCCTTATATAACGAGTTCTTATATTGAACAGAGAAACATGTACAAAGATCCATCCATTGGCTGGAAGCTGAAGCTACACAGAAATAAAAAAAACCATGGATTTTTACTAGTGAGGCTGATTAATGACAACCAGACCAGTGATTGGATCCCCGTTCCTTTTAATGGCATTTTGATTTGACAGATCCTTTCTGGAGGAAATACTTTAGCCAAATGCAAGTTGCTAGGCTCAGAGTAGGAGCCTGCAGTGGGTTTAAGAGCCGCTCCGTGACATCAAACCAGCCAATGTGAAAGAAACCGCTGTGGCCCGACCTTGAAGAACGCAGAGGAAGGGGAATGAGGCATTTTTTTTGTATACGGGGTAGATCTGAACCCTCCCACAGGTCCTTGTGCCGCTGCATCCCTGAGGGCAGCTGGCGAAGGAGGATTTGGGGGAGGGATGTGATCCACAGCACCCTGTCCTGTGCAGACGACCTCGCGCTAAGTTACTTCTTGCTCAGGTGCTTGAGCAGCAGCAACGTGCTCCGAGCGTGGGGTTTGCTATTTGGGAAGGCCTCTCAGTGCAGTGTCCTGGAGCTGGGTGCTGTTGGCAGGAGTGTTTGCTCTTTGCTGGTCAGTGCTCAAGTGGACGTCTAGCTTGGACCTAAAACACCTACGGCTACGGGCTGCTCTTTGGGAGCCGCTTGGGTTCTGCACCTCGCTGCTCGCCTTGTGGCTGCACTTGCATCTTTACCAGTTATTGACAGTTGTTGACCGTATTCTCGGTCACCATTTAGGTTAAATCTGTGCAGATCAACTAACAAATCAAGAAACGAGAATTATGTAACTCAAAACAGCAATGAAAATGCATTTTATTTACTTCCATTTCATGATGTTAGCTATCGCTTTTGGTGTGGGGGGGGTTTAAAGGCATAAGGAGCAGTTGGAAAACAAGCTCCTGCTGGCTTTAGTGCTTTTGAAAAAACCCTTTGCTGTCCCAAATTAAAGCTAAATTCGTCCTCTGTGGAAGGTTGAAGGCAAATCTCTCATTGATGTCACTGGGAGGAGGATCTGTAATTGTTCCCTTAATGCGCAGTTGATCTTCCCATCTCCCCAAGTCATCTCCCAACTAAAGCAATGCACTACTCCAAACCACACTGCGGGCCTCTACGCTCAATATCCTGCACTCGTCCTGGTCATGGACCTTCTGTTGGTATCAATGGGAGGTCAGTCCCCAGAATGACTGCAGAAAAGCACGAGAATCTGGAAGTGTCCACAAACAATCTACAATGCAGATAGAAAAGTCTTGTTTTACATACGCTGGCAAAAACTAAACAGCTTTCTATCTAGCTCCTACTTGAAGAAGTTTGATATCACTGAAGCTACAAGACAAGCTAACCTCCAAAGCTTATGAAATTATATTAAAATTTATATTTTCTCTGAGGAAATACCCCGAAGTCCTATTATCTTCAGGTAAACAAGTCAGTATTCCGTCTTCAACTTGTGGAATATCCAGTGCTTGTAGGCATCAACTGTGACCACTTGCCAGGCCTGCAAAACATTGATACAGAATACCAGAACAGTGCTATGCACGGCGGCCTTCCCCCTCCCAACACAGCCGTGCTGCCTCCGACCCCAGCACATTTGCTCGTAGTGGAGGAGCAGAGGTCTCTGCATTGACTGAGCCTCTGAATTGGGTTTTTTCTGCCCCGTTCTTGAGGCACAGCCTGACCACTCGAGGGGTTTCTATGCCAGCTGAGGAGGAAGGCTGGAATCTCCATCCTAGCAGAGGACTTGGTGGCTGATACCTCTTTCTATTACATCTTTTACTGATGCCCCCTGCACAGGTTAAATCTGAGTCCAGCGTGTTAAATACAGATTGATCTACGCGCTTGGAGCGGTGCAGCACGGTCTGGGTGTCTGTGCGTGAAGCTGCAGCCGGGGTGCAGCAGTTGCTCTGGACTTCTGCCACTTCCATTTCCATTGGAAACGCTGGCAGAAACGCATTCTGCAGCATGTGGCAGCTATTGCCACTTCAGCCATGAGGAATTTAGCCAGTAGATCTTCAAGCTGCTGCTAGCCATAAGCCTGCTCTACTGATCCCTTTGGCAAAAGCAATTGGAACCTGTGCAAAGAGAGCCCCAAATGAGGTCGAGTCCCCAAGCCGCGGACTGCAGTCGAGATCTGCGGGGCAAGAATCTGTAGATCCTGCCCTCGATGTCCTTATTCATCATCTAATGCAGACTGACAAGCTGCAGTAGAGTAACTGCCCATTTCAGATGGGGTCTAAGAAAAAATCTGCTTAGATTTCTGTGTGCTTTCCAGACACACATCTGAAAGATCATTAAGTGATAAACTGTTTCAGGACAGTTGTAATCTCACTGGGAAGAGTTAAAACGATTTTCTTTGCTCAGCAAATTCATGCCAGATCAGTTGATTATTTTCCTCTTCCATATGAAACTGTTTATATGGGGCTTTTTGAATACTTTGCATTTGCAAATAGCTCATGAAGAACAATTTTATTTCCAAAACTCCTAGCTGCCTTACTCCAAACTCCGCAAGTATTTCAGCCCTTACAAGGCACTTTTATTTTTCTCCCCAGAAAAAAAACCCTCTCTATTCTTCCAGCTTGAGGGAATGTAAATTTGTTTTACGGGAATTCAGAAATGCAGCTAATTGCTACCACCAGATGTCAGCAGCAATAAAGATGACTGACAAGGGGGCTGCTAACGCTTAGGAAATATAGGTCAATCTGAGACCAAGCACTGATTTATGTTGATCCCTGAGATTCTTCATGTTAGCTTTGTGAGTTCATCAATAAACAAGGATTTTGGTTAAAACACTTAAGTTATTGGTCTTGGAGAAATCTAGAGCACAGCCAAACTCATGTTTATCTTTGTTTTCTTGTTTATAAAACAGAAAAAAAAAAGTCATTGGTGTAATTTGACCGACTGTTAAGAGCAGGGTGACTTCCCTTATGCTCAGATAACTGTGCCTGCTTCCTAGCAACAGTGGACAAGCCGTTTGCTTAAAAAACAATTTGTTCTGTTCAAAATCATAGCCAAAAAAAGCCACTTTCCAGTTATTACAATATCCTCGCTCTGACATAGTGCAGTTCAGTGACTTTTGGGAGCAAAGCTCCCACGTTGAGCCCAAACCCCCACAGAGGGGTTTGTGTCCAGCACATCTTGCCCACATCTGCCCGAGCCTTAACGCATTGTGATTTTGCTTCAGTTTTATAAAAGTGTCATCTTTCTTGTATACACTTATTCTAACACTTTCTGTGTATATAATGATGAATTTATTTCCATAGGAGTTTTCCTGTTGTCTATTTAAAAGTGTTTCTTCTCATGATAAAATGCAGAGACCTTCTGGTGTGTTTTCTTTTTGTGAGGAAACCGAAAGATGAAATATTTGAGGGAGTGCTTATGTTCTGTCACTTAATACATTTAGCATGTGAAATTAAGCAAAGCAGTGAAATGCGTGTGAGGTTTCAGCAGTTCAGGCCATCTTGTGTAATGATGAATTGAGTGGCTGAGTGATATCCAAGGTGATATATTTATTAAGTGCATTCCAAAGAGAACAGCCTAAGTCATTAGCCAGGGTTTTAAAGACTGTTATAATCATCCATTACATAGGAAGTTGTATGTTTATTATGGCCAATGCTTTCATGCTGGTTACTTTTCTCTCTCAAAGTGTCGACTTGGTGTCAAACTGGTGAAAGTGCACAACTGTCTTGACTATAATAGCTGCAAACCACCCCAGCAAGATTTGGGTCTGCAGTGGTTCCTGGGTGGCCGACCCACAGCTCGGAAAGCGCAGGGGAATTTTTGCTGCATGTGCAGGGGCTTTTGGGCTAGAATGGAGAATATTGCCCTTTCGTAATGCGTAGCTCAATTTAAGCTTTCATTGGTTTGCTGTGATGCTTGAAACACTCCTAGTTTTACTGTAAAGACAAATAATCATCCTCGGTCAATATAAGTGTGTCCCATCAGCCTGTAAGGTCAGTAGTTGGATGAGGCAGTGTGTGTCGGAGGCTGCGTGGCCACTGAATGCTTGTTTAATGCTGCCCTCTAAAGGATATATTTTTAAATACAAATTTTAAACACTAACTTTATGCCAGAAGGGAAAATAAACTTTTATTTTTCCCTGTCACCTAACTGGCAGGACGCACAGGGTGACTCTTTTGCATTTTGAACGGTTCTTTGTAGAACAGGGGTGCCTAAATAGAAATTTTTAACTTTCCATCCCCCCAGATCCTGTATTTCTCCCATAGCAAGATAGTCTCATTTCTTCTTCTTAGTCCAATTGTTACCCAGACAGTAAGTTTATGGTGTTGAACAAAATCTAGCTGTTATGAGCCAAGTTCCCACTTGAAACTGTAGAGAGAGGAAGTTTCAAATTATTTTCTTTGCAGACAACAGATTTATATGAAGAGGCTCAAAAATACTAGTAATAACAAACGCTAAAAATGCTGAAGAACCCTGGAAGTTTTCCAAAAGCACTTCTCTGAGACAAGTAGTGCATGTATCCGGTCCAACTCTGATGAGTGAAGTTGGTTCCAACTTGCGCTATCATAGAGAGTCCCCGGGTCTCATGTGCCCAAGGATGGAGTAAAACCTCAGTGCTGCTTGACCTCGCTCTAAGCCTGCAGGGAGATTTCCTTGGTATTTGTTTTGTTTTACTTGGTATTTGCTTGACAGCACAGCTACCAAGTAGTGGAAGCCTAGAGGATTTTCCAAGTGAGATGAAGTATTGGGGTAGCTTTTGGGGAGGCCTAAGACACTGTATCTTGCAAGGCAGTCAATGGGACCTGCTGCCTTTGGAGGTACTGACCCTGGCAGCTTTGCAGAACTGCATTTATGCAAGACTAAGCATTGCTTGAAATCTTTTGCAACAGCAATTTAAAAAAAAAATTATAGCAAATAAGGAAGAGAGTAATATCTGGTCACTCTGCTAATGGTGTGACCAAGTCTTGGAATCCTTTTTTGGATTTGTTAGTTTTTGGAGTTGTTACTTTTTGGAGTCTCTTGTCTTTTAATGGTGTCCCTGGCCAGCTACCACTGCAAAGTACAGTCTGAAATGCTTCATAGCTCCATTTTGGGGAATCTATTCCTCACTGTAGTAAACCGGTAAGTAAAATCTCAGACCATCTTCCTTGATTATAGTTTATTGTGTAAGCTAAAAGTGACCTCTGCTAGTGTTTGCATGTTCCCAGCGGAACCATTGTGACTTTCCTATATATCCGTGGATTGCTAGGTGGCATAACAAAAAAAATGCCCAACTGTTGTATAAAGTACAGCTGAGTAAGTGATGAAATCCCGTCTCTTGAAAATGAGTGACAGAAAGACTTAGTAACTTGTAGGCCTCTATACTATTGTAGAGACCCCGGGGGAAAAGCACAGGGAAGATGGGAAACTGAGTTCTGAATGCCCAAGAGGCGGCATGACTGGAGTGAGAAGCACAAGAGCATCTGTGGGGTTTTTGTGTCTTAGGACACAGAAATCCCTCAGTCCTGGTAGGAGCTGCCTCGTCGTTGCTTAGTTTAATGGAACACTTGGCTAGCTGCTTTAGTGTCTGTGTGTGGTTTTGTCTGTAATGCAGATATTAATGAAAAGTTGTTGTTAAAATGGAGATGTCTCACGTTGTCTGAAATGCATTTCTCAACACATGACACCAGTAGTGCTTGCTGCCTTTTTATGTGCTGTTAAACATGGAATTGTACACTCAGCTTTTAAAAAGGTGTTTTACATGGAGCGGATGCCTATCAAATCTGCATTTCTGCAATGGAAATTAAAAAAAAAAAAAAAAAGGTCCTGGTTTTAATGCTAAGCACCCATATTACCCACTGAATTTCCAAATCTGGCAAAGAGGTAAAATGCCATTAGCTGGAAAGAGAATTGGAGTCCTGGTGTGTTTGCTGGCTGGCCTCACAGATGGCATGCAGCTTTGTAGAAACTCTCGTAACAAATTATTTGCAGTTCTTTTTTTGGTATCTTAATAAAAAAATATTCAATAAGAAGATGATTTAGCACAAAACACCTCAGTTAAAGCTGATAATCAAACCTGAAACAAAGGTACCCGCTCTGTTGTGTTCATTTACTTGGATATACCAATCTTTTAAACCTGGCCTGTATTCTAGCACTGAGGTGCAATTCCCGAGGTTACGTATTTTGAAAAACTGTAACTGCTGGTGTTTAAAATTTAAATGAAAATCTGACTTATTTATATGCGTTAGGAAATAAGGCTTAATCCTCTGCCACGTTATGCAAGTGTCCCTTATTTAAGTGAGTGGTTGCCTCGCTTCCCTGACGGTTTTTAAGAGTAAGGGCTACTCGCATGTGTGTGTCCAGTTCGCATGTCTTGCAAAAAAATAATTTGTTTGAATGTACCTATGTGGTGTTTTATACAAACATGGCCTAAATTCTTGTAAAATGTATCACCTTTAATATATATATATATAAATACAAAAAGTGTATTTAACACCTTTATTTGCAAACTCTTTGCAATTTTTAATCATGTATGTACCATGGAAAGTGTTCTATGTACTCATTTTTGGGGGGAACAACTGCTTTAAAAATGAAGGCATTATTAGCAGTATTACTTATATATTGTTTTAACATGTAAAAATTGTATTAATTAGTACTGCATCATTTATTCCTACTTTAAAGCTGTAATGGACATTGCATTTGCTCGAGGCCTCTTTGAAGACATGCTTTCCTGAGCGGTCATCAGTTACACAGTGAATACTAGATTTTTATAAATGGTCTCTCTGTACAGATTGCCTTTACAGTTGTGTGAATATGTATAATGAATTCTGCATTTGTAACCAAGAGCAAACCTTCCAAATTGTAAATGTTCAGGTTCTTATTATAAATAGCTAAATATCTTACTTGGACAGAGTTCAAATAAAACTATCCCTTTTAACTTTTCCTCTACTGTCTTCTGTTTCTTAAAAGCTGACTTCTATGCAAAAAGTCAGTTTTACTGACTGTTTTTCAGTGTGTGATGATTTGTTTTTGGATGCTCCATGTCACACAAAACTTAAATTGCTCCTGTGTTTATCAAGTAACTTAACTAGAGTTAATGATCATTGACCTTAGTCAGCAGCAGGCTGTCAAAGCATGTAATCGAGATAAGGCTTGTTCTTATTTTCTGGAGTGCTCTTAGAAGATGTTATTACTTTAAAATAATGTAAAAATATACTTGAAGGAGGTGAATTTGCCTCTTTTTATAGGGAAGGCTGTTAAGTTTCTGAGCTCAGTTATAGGGTATAACAGCTGCAGTGGTGCCAGACTGGATGCACCCCAGGATGTCCCTTCTGCTTCTGTGTCCTCCTGTTTTTCCTGGTGATTCCAGTCCTGAACAGGAACCCTGTGCCTGCGGGGGAAGAACTGCCCTACGCGATGCTGCCGCTTCCCCGCTTTAACCCTCACCCGGCGCAGCCGTCACTCATCTGCTCCTCTGTCACCCACCAGACGCAGGACTACAAGGTAAAGGTCTCATTTAAACTTGCGTTTGGATGGTGGTGGGGATACATTGAGCAATTATTACAGTCGTGACACCTATGCTGCCATCCTGAATTGTTTTCTAAGCTAAAAGAAACTTCAATTTACAAATAGCTTAAAAATAATAAACCGCGCCGTTGGCGGGGCCCGTCCCGCTGGGGCAGGGGTGCCGCCCGCGGCCGGCAGGGGGCGCCGCGGTGGCGGCTCCGGGCTCCTC
>JAWLRI010000995.1:4646506-4663588 GCA_034781795.1 Crypturellus tataupa
GCGCGGCCGCGAGGAGACCCTGGCGCTGCGGCGGCGCCTCATCGGGTACGTGCGGGCTCGGGGGCGCAGGGAGGGAGGAGGAGGTGCCGCCTCGCCGGGCGCTGCTGCTCCGTGCGGGCGGCCGCGGCTCCGCAACGGTTCCGGTAACCGGAGGCCGCTGCGTGGAAGCTGCAGTTGCTCCCCGGGCCGCAGGGGCGACCTCGCTTCCCCGGAGTGGCGAGAAGGGCTGCGCTAAGCGCGGGTTTAATCAACCACCCTATTTCTGAGAGGGGAGAGGAACTGGGAAATTAAACACAAAGTTCCTCGGAACTCGCGTGCCCGCTAATACTCCAGGGCACAGAGATCCGCCTCGGGACGGCTCGTCCGAGCGCCCTGGCTCGGGACAGGGCAGGCTCGGGGCAGCCCCACAGGAATGCGGCGCGTGGCTCTGCCTGGCTTCCCTCGAGGCATCGCTGCTGCTCAGGGACGGGCGGGGATTGTCTGCTCAGACCCCGTAGAAACTCTCCAAGAAAAAATTATTGCACCAAAAACTCGAGAAGACTAATGTGCGTCTGCCTGACCTGAGAGAATTAAGTAGCTGACGGGGCTGTCTCCTGAATTTTCAGTTCTCTTGTTTAAAAAAGCACCTAAGAAATGCTTAGCTCTGTATAATGTAAACCCCTCCTGATTTGACTGTAGGAACATTTTAGTGCACGTCTTGCTCTCAAACTGGGACTGTGTGTACATTCAGTCTGCTGAGTGTACATTTGGTCTGCAGTCACTTTATGCAAGCAGAAGCTGGGCTGAAAGTGAACTCTGGTTTTAGAGCTGTGCTAGGTGCACCTTTAGTCCTTGCTCCAGATAACAGGATGGAACAGCTAACTCAGCCCTTCAGCACTGATTCCTCAGTCAGGCTGACTAAAAAAGGGCTCCTTTCCCCTCTTACTGACGGTTCAGACAGGAGCTACAGGACTCCTGCAGGGAAGGGGCAGTGAAACTATTTTTCTCAGTTTATCATTGCCTTTTTGTTGTTGTTGTTGTTCATTTGACAAGGGTTTTATATCTATGGTTATTTTATTTCTGTTTTGCATAAGCCATCTTTTGCTAAATTAAAGCAAGAAAAGCTGTACATAAAAGAGATTGGATAGAAACCGTGACATTTGGTCAGACTTGATTTTTTTGTTGATGTTCAGCCAGGACTAAATCTAGCAACTTAGGCAAACACATGTTACTATTTTGTCTGACAATTTATTTAAAAAGAAACAAAATGAACCCACTTTAAGCAGACTTAGCAGCAAAACCACTCAAGACTTGAGGTAGGGTAATAGAGCTCTGAGGGGACGTAAGAATTTTCTGGAAAAACAGGAGCATAGAGTACTAGGAACATGAAGAAAATCAGACACAGACACCAGAATGGGTTCTGAGAACACAAAAGGCAGACAGGGTAAGCAATAAGGAACCAGAGTTAACACCAGATGGACCTCTAGAGGCAAAGTCCCCGTTCCCACCTCAAGCTCTGCTCTTCTTTAAGGGCTTTATGGATGAAAGCACTTTTCATCTAATTCAGAAAATGTCTTTTTCTCTTATTAACTGAAAATATTGCTAGGAGAATGAACTATTTGATTTTTAGACTTCACTGAAATTTATTTGGAATTCTTGTATTTATTACAGCTCTTCTTGCAAGCTCTTTTTCTCTGATGATCCAGTGAAGATTGTCAAGGCAAAAGGCCAGTACATGTATGATGAGAAGGGAAGACAGTATCTCGACTGCATTAACAACGTTGCTCACGGTAAGTTAAAAGTTTTATCACTTGGTGCCATACTTTTCAAAGTGTAACAAGAAGCAATCAATACTTTTTAGCACTGTTGCATTGTGTGGGAGAGGATGTTTACTAGGAAAAATGGAAGAAATCCTTCTTGAACTTATTATTTGGAAAATTACTGTGCATATTTGAATTTCTGTATGCAGGAATGTGATGCTTTCCAGACTTGCTTCCTGTTCTGTCTTCACAGAAATGTTGTCATCTAACATTTAAAGGACTTCTTGCATGAAAGCTTGTCAAGCATCTGATTGTAAAACTAACAAATGTCTAACAGGATCACTGCTGGGTGTAGAGCCTTAGTTGTGTTTTATAAAGTAGTTGTTTCTTTCCAACAGTATCTGAAATCTCTAGAGTCAGTACTGTCAATAACATCCTAGAGCTAAACACATTAACTACTTTAGGGAAGTTAAAGCTTTTCTGTACAGAAAAAAAGTCCCAGTTATTCAAAAGTTTCAGTTGTTGTGAACAAAATATTCAAGTCTCAGTCCAAAATATCAAATTAGGCATTACTCAGCATATCAGTTTCCAGTATTCAAATACAAACCAGAAAACACAAAAAGCAAGATTAAAAAAAAATCTAAACCCAAAAAACAATTAAAAGAAAAAGTGTTCAAGGCACACTGTCTTCTGCTGACAATCTCATTAATGCCCCATTGATGAAATACAATCATCAGTGACAACAGCTCTGTACTATTGGAAGTTTAGGTGCACAGTATGTATGTTTGCTGCTGAACACCATGTGCAACATGAAATAACTCTCAGACCCATCTCTCCCCACTCTCTTGTAGTTGGACATTGCCACCCTGATATCATAAAAGCGGCCCATGAACAAAATCAATTGTTAAATACAAATTCTCGTTATCTTCATGACAACCTGGTTGATTATGCAGAGAGACTTTCAAAAACACTACCAGAAAAGTTGTGCACTTTCTATTTTTTGAATTCTGGGTAAGTCATGTATAGTAAAAGTGATGATGTGATTTATGCACATACAAATATGCTTTCTTATTGCATGATCTGTTATAATGATGATATATACCAAGGGAGGAAAAAAAAAATTAGTTTCTGCATTAGTTTTCTGGTCTTTCTGACCTGCCTCCTGGGTTTGGAATCACTTCTCCCAAACTTCCGTATAACAATGCATCTTTTTACTTGTGAGATTTTATATTTCCAAACATTTTTTTCTCTTTTTAAATAAATAAAAAAGAAAAAGGGGTGTTGGAAGTACTTTCTGCACTCTGGCTTTAGAGAAAGGATGGTGTTTTTGCTACTCTACTACTAAGGAATGTATTAGTCCCTTTCCTGTAGTTGTGAAAGCAGTGCAAAGGAAGTCAGAATTTCAAAACTGCAGAAAAACACTCATCAAATTTTTCACTTGTAGATCTGAAGCTAATGATCTTGCCTTAAGACTGGCTCGACAATATACAAAACATGAAGATATAATTGTTTTAGACCAGTAAGTATACTCTCAATTTTTAATCTACTGTGGGGAACTAGCTTCAGTTCTGGACTGTTTTTAGAGCATTTCTGAAAATCTGCCTTTTTAAAAAGAATATTCTTGTAATATTGAGGGAAATTAATTTTTTTTGTTCTGTTCAGCATGTACATGATGGACACATGGTGGGCTGAGTCCAGCAGAGACCAGCCTTTATACTAGAGAGCTGAATGCTTGGCAGATTAAGAGAAGGGGGTTAGTTCAGCCTGGAGAAAAGACAGCTGAGGGGAAATCTTTGCTATCTAGGAGTATGTAATGGGAGGGCATAGAAAAGGTAAGACTAAGACTAACAGACAGATAAAAAAAAAAAAAAAAAAAAAAAAAAAAAAAAATTGGAGCATGAGAAATTCTGATGAGATATAAGGAAAAGCTTTTTCAGTGTGAGTGTGGTAAAACAATAGAATGATGTCCAGAAAGACTATGTAATCTCCACCCTTGAAATAACTCAAAAATAGGCCACAGAGGTCCCTTCTAATTATTCTACAATCTCAGTATATTGCTCCTGACTTGCTCTGCTGCGATTCTCTAAAACCAGTGGCAAGAGGTCAAAATTGTCCCTCTGCACACCTTATATATTTAGATGCTTTTAAAGGAAAAAAAAAAAAAAAAAAAAAAAAAAAAAAAACCTGCTAAGCTGATTGATGCATGTCTGAGCTGTTCCAGCTAAGTGACTATATTTCCATCAGCTGACATAGCTAGTCGACTCTTCTACTTGTCAGTCATGCTAATCCTAAAGAATTCTGATACTGAGGAAATTACTGCTTAGTTCTGCTGATTGTTTTTAAGTGCTTACCATGGACATCTGACATCCTTGATTGACATAAGCCCATATAAATTCAGAAATCTAGAAGGACAAAAGGAATGGGTCCACGTGGTATGTACCTTAGCCTATAACTATCAAATACTTGTAAATTTATTAAGTCTTATTCATGACAAACTGAATAATGGATACTGTTCCTTTGTATAGGCTCCTGTTCCTGACACATATAGGGGAATATATAGAGAAGACCATGAAGATTCAGTTACAGCCTATGCTAATGAAGTGAGACATATTATAGAACAAGCACATGAGAGAGGCAGAAAGGTAAAAAGTGGATTTCAAAATCATTTGTTTTGCCATAGAAACAAGTATAAATAAGCATCTGTCTGCCCTTCAGTATTGGTGAGCTATGTAATAGAGATTTGTATAAAAACAAAGATCAAGTAATAAAGGATATTTGCAAGAACTAGCTTAAGACCAAGAGCTTGGAAATTGTTAATTCAATTCCAGCAAGTTCTGCATGCATTCAAATATTATGTATTATATGTGTTTCAGATTGCTGCCTTTTTTGTTGAATCTCTGCCAAGTGTTGGTGGTCAAATAATTCCACCAGCTGGCTATTTTCAGAAGGTTGCAGAGTAAGTCATCATCCATCATCTTAAATACCTACTAAAACCAGGTGATAGAAAATTCCTTGTCTACTGTGGCATATAGCCTGTAAGCATAAAAAAACCTACGTCTGCTTTTCCAATATTAGAATGTAAACTTTATAGGGCAAAACCCTTTTTTTAATAAAATACAGAATATATACCTGCACAAGTTAATTTCCTTAATGCTTGTAGGATAATGATTTCTGAATGTTCTGAAACACTAAATATTATGTTCAGTCTCCTCTTAAAGTACAGTAAAACCTGTTCTGTTACAGGCATGTGCATAAGGCAGGCGGGATATTTATTGCTGATGAAATTCAAGTCGGATTTGGCAGAGTTGGCAAACACTTCTGGGCGTTCCAGCTTCAGGGAGAAGATTTTATACCTGATATTGTCACTATGGGAAAACCCATAGGAAATGGGCACCCTATTGCCTGTGTAGCCACAACAAAAGAAGTTGCAGAAGCATTTGCAGCCACAGGAGTGGAGTATTTTAATACAGTAAGAAAATTCTCCTCTACACAATCTGAGTACTAAGACCATGCTAGATAATCATGCACTGTTCTCATTAATGCTTATTCACCTTGCAGTTACTATGTTTTATTTATATTTTTCCAATATAGCACTTAAGGCATTTACATTGGATGGAATCACGACAATCACTGAGGCTACACTTTCGGTGACAACATTTTAACTTCTCTGTGTTCTTTTTTTTTTTTTTTTAAAAACTCAGTTTGGAGGAAACCCGGTTTCATGTGCTGTTGGACTAGCTGTGTTAGATGTGATAGAGAAAGAACACCTTCAAGCTCATGCCACAGAAGTAGGCAACTTCTTAATGAACTTATTAAATCAGCAGAAAATCAAGCATCCCATCATTGGTGATGTCAGGTACAAGTACCTTATTTCCTTTTTTCAGATGCTTTTTAATTTAGCTCAGACAAGCAAAACAAACAGCTCAAAAGCCATCTGATATAATTTTGCATGACAGTGTTTTTAAAGAAATTCATCACTTGTGTTTTCAGCCTGCAGTAGATTAAATCACCAACTCAGGCTGATCAAAATCCTGATCTGCTTTGCTACCCTAAGCCAATACTGCCTTATTGATTTCAACACAGCTTGAGGAAGACCTACTTCTGATTTATTAGTTGATAAAGGAATTCACTTTTCCTGTTTGAACTCTACCTCAAGCAGACAAAGAACAGAATTAATAGGTTGGGTGGAAAATGTCTTTAAGAGCTTGTCCTGCTCTACAATTCTATGCAGAGAAAAGTTTGTAATACATTACATTTCTGCAAAGCAGTACCCTTTTCCATTACTATCCAGCAAAAATTAGTAATTCTGCACACACTTAGGGCATGTTACAGTCCCTTCTAACTGCAGTTCCTTCTTTTGTTTTAAAGGGGTTCTGGCTTATTCATTGGTGTGGACTTAATTAAGGACAAAGCAGAAAGGACCCCAGCCACAGCAGAAGCACAGTATCTGATAACAAGGTAAAGGGGACAAAGCTGTAATTTTTCAGTGAACTAAGCAAGCACATCCAGTTTTCAAGTAATCTGTCATGCAATGGTTTAATATAATCCAACTAACACAGAAAAAAATCCTGTCAGTACAGAATGGTGTGGTCTCAACAAAATCCCTGATGATGCTTTTAAGTTTTTTTTTCTCCTGAAAAACATGCAAAAGTAGACATAATTCCTGTCTTTGTTTGTCTCTCTAGGCTTAAGGAACAATATATTCTACTGAGTACAGATGGGCCAGGAAGAAATGTGCTTAAATTCAAGCCCCCCATGTGCTTCAATATCGAGGATGCAAAGTTTGTTGTGGATGCAATTGACAAAATCCTAACAGGTAGTTCTAGTGAAAAGCAGATTCTGCTTTACAGAGTAACTGTACCTTAAAGTCAGGTCTGAGCAGCTAAGCCTGCTTTTCCAGTCCTAAAACAGAGGTAGAAATGGTAGTTGCTGAGCAAATATGCAGCCTGTCTTAGTTTGTAACTTTTCATCCTAACTTCTACTTTAGTTAAACTTTACAGCAGAATTAGTGTGTTTACTCTCAAGTTGTTTTGCTTTAGAGTTGTACAAGACTATAAATAGATTTACTGTGGTACAGGCCAAAGTAGTTTCCTGTCTGAGCAAGGTAAGTAAAAACTAAGTATAATTATTAAATGTCACAACCTGGATGCATTTGTCAGTTAGCTTTGCATCTAATTTGCACAGTTTTAACAACATTAGTCTCAAAATTTACTATTATGGATTTGCTGAGCTGTTACTTAATATCTCTCCAGATATGGAAAAACACTGTCTGAGCCAAGAGGAAACATCCTCCTCTTGTACCTGAGCAGGTATTTTCATTGTTTACAAGTATTATAAAAAGTTAGGATATTGCTTGTTTAGACAGTGGCAGCAGAGCAGGACTAAGTTTCCCCAGAGATGCTTTTTTACATGGAATTAATTTGGGATTTCTAGCAATCTAGAAGCAAAAGCCAGATTTCTATACATCTGGCTTTCACAGCTAGTTTCTGTCATACAGTCTGACACATCTAGTAACACTGTTTTTATTTGTGTGCAAGTTTGCTCCAACATGTCCTAGTACTGGTAGTATGCCATGCTTGTCTAGGAAGCTTTGATAGGGTAGTGGGCTCATCAGTGGTTATTCTATCATCATATGCACACCAAGGCACAAACAGTTCATACACTAGCTGGTCTGTATCCTTGGTCACTTCAGACACCATTACAGCTTTACACAGTGTTCAGTTATGGTGAACAGGATAACTACCTCAGAGCAAGCTTCCCCCTAGTTCTCCTTAGGAGCACATGCTGCAGGATTGTATCTTCCACATGCCACAATTAGGGAACATCAACTTAAGCTAAGACAGTTTTATGCTGTGGTATGTACAGTACTTGTAGTACTGTTGCTCACGTTTTACTTAATATTTAACTTTAAAATTATATTGCCTTCTCTCAAGCATCTTCATTTTAACTAATAGGATCATTTCAGGTTCAGGGCTGTTATACTAGGCTCAGAAGTTCATTTGGGCATCAGTAAGACTCAGCTCTTTTTTTTAAACCTTGAAATTCCTAATGCCTCCTGAGGAGGCTCTGGAGCTTGCTCACAGAGAACATCCAGGTGATATTTATTTTGCCATATGTTCAGAGTATACACTTAAGTGTTTCCATTGATAATTCCTCATGAACCCCACAACTCAATGCATCACTCCAGTACATCTCTAACCTACTCCGATTAAAAGATAATTGAGTTTTAACCAAGGCACCTGAATATGAACAGACCTAATGTAATCGCTAGGAATGGCCCACACCAGATTCACAACTGTCCCTGACCTAAAGAGCAAAACACTGCACTAGAATAGAAGCATCTCATAGCAGGCACAAGAAAAATGTGTTAATATTTTATTTAGCAAGTTAATGGTAAGACATACAGCTGTTTGTACTACTTAGTCACCAGTGCCAGTTTAACTCATTGAAGCCTAATGACTTGATAAACTTTTTCAATCTAAACTAAGCAAGAAAAAAATGCATTTTCTACATGAAATCAAGAACGCAAAATGCCTCTTAGTAAACATAGTACTAAAAATTAGCACTTACATATTATGTAAGTGAAAGCGAGGCCTTTTTATGATGCTTTTTACAAGAAAACATTTTCTTTCCATAGGTTTCAAGCAATATTCAAGATCTACTACTAAGAAACATTTATCTACTGTAAAATGCACATTTAATCAGTCTACCATGTCTTAAACCAGATAATCTACCTTTGATTTTACTATTTTCAGTTATCCTGCTATTTGTAAAAGCTTCAGGAGAAATAAATTTTGCAGTGGCTTGTTTCAACTGTGGCAAAGCATGGGATCAGCCTTTATTTAACATCCTATCTGAAACTGCTTACCAGGGAATCTATTTCTAGTAGCTATTACAAACTACATTTTCTAAATTCATAGTATTTCAAGTTACGACTATTTGAAAATTAAGCCAAAAGGTTCATCAAACCTCCTGTTTTTGTCATCTGCTGCTGCCTACTTAAACTCGATTCTGTCTGTCAGTGCACTCAGTCCTTCCCTAGCTCCTCTGACAAGTCTCAGAAGCCAGGTTCATGCAAAAGAGGTGCTGGGAGCACTGCCTTCAGCAGTAGATCTCAAAGAGCAGATTAAATCAAAAACTTAAATCTCAAATTCATATCATTAAAGAGTAATAGAGCAGTGAGGACCAGAAGGCTCTCAAGCCTGTTGTTAGGACATACTCTGTCCTCAAGAAATATCCAAGTAGGATTAGTGAATGAGAGTATACTACAGCTATGAGAGGAAGAAAAAAGAAAAAAAAAAAAACTTTCATATAAGCCTCTTTTCACCAAGTAATTGTATAATTGTATCTTCTTGCATCAGACTTTTCTCACACACAAAGGGAAAGCCAGCTCTGCAACAACATGCTAGAATCCTCACTTCCTGCTTAAGGCCATATCACCCATTAAGGAAGCCTTACCTGAGGACCTGCTTCCAAAAAGAACTTATGTAACACCCAGCTAACAAGCTGCTGTTAACACACTAGCCAAGAATGCTGCAGTCACTACAGTCCTGGTAGATTTTTATGCAAGTTGCCCATTAGAGGACAAGCTGCCTTCTAGAAAAAAAAGATTCTGCTGCCTCTTAGTTCACAGGAAACCAAGAAAATGATGCAACAGTTAAAACATTTCAATTTTCAATCTTAGTCTTGAGACAGTAATACTGAAGTACTGCACTCACTTGTTTTAATGAGCTGCAGTTTTGCATTTTCTTTACAGTTGGACATTAGGTTATATATTCCAACTATAAAGCTGTCATGTCAGCTTTTGGATTGAAGCTGATTTAAAAATCTTATTCATACTCAAGAGAATAAACTCTTGCATGTATGAACAAGTCTTACAGATTTCTAACTTTATAATTAGAAGTTTTTCTCAAGAACAGCCAGTAGGGAGCAGCATATCGTAAGTCCCTGCAGCCATAGTTGCATCACTTGTATAAAAAGTTGAAAGATCACACCACCTGCTTTCCTAGTTACTTAGTTTACTTCCACCTACGTTTCTTGTTTGTTCAAATAGGATTTATTACAAGAAAAAAAATACTTTAGCTTTAACAGGGAAATAGAATCAAACTGATGACTGCAACAACAAGTTCACTTTGGGCACCAGCACTTTAAGTATTTATGAAACTACATTTGGGAGAAACAATTCTGCAGCAAGATAAACCAAATATCTAAGTTATTTCCTAAAAATAGTAAGAAACTAGTTAGAAGAGGAGACTATTTCTAGCTGGTCTCTTATCTTGAGAGAGCAAGCCACATCTTTAGAGGCAGCATTGTTGTTTTCCCTCCCACAACTTTAGTGGAAGTTCCTCAGCCTTTTTTGTTACACAAGGCTGCAAAATTCAGGCTTTGCATTGGTAATTTCATTTCTGTCCAAACCTGTCTTTCAGGGCAGGTATATGAGACTTGCATAAATCCCTCAGACTTTAAACAGTAAAGCATGAAGTGCAGCTAGCTCTTTACACACTTCTCATTCCTAGCTGCCTCCTGTCTAGACTCTAAACATAAAGCCTCCGGTTCCACCTGCAAGAACCCTGCACCAGACACTAATACCATTAGACTGAGCCACTGCACTTGCACCTAGGACATGAGGCAACCTCGCTCCAGCACAGCCACCACAGCAGCTGGGGAATTCCACTTGAGTGCTACTCCATAGCCTCCAGGCAGCAACCACAATGTTTGGCTGCCCCTTATCTGCAAGTGAGCACAACTACCAATACAGCCCTCTCGTTAAGAGCCTTTAAGCCCAGCTTTTCATCTAGGAACTGCTGCATACTAAGTTCTGGAAACAAAGTGCTGGCATTTTACTAGTACATAAGCTGAAGAATGGCACAAGACACTAGATTACGCCTTTTTTATTTCAAAAGCTAGGATAGCTTCAATATCCATGTCATGGTGAATCAGAACACATGTAAAATACCTTACAATACATTAGATTCCAAAAAGGTACCAAAAAGTACAGTAAAATTAACACTTCCATTACAGGAAATGTATGACACAAAAACAATACAAAATAAAAAGGTGGAAAGTGACACTGGTTCCCTAAGATGCATCTCATTCTGTACAACTGGAGTAATGCAGAGTCCATAGTTAACTCCAAGAGGCAGTCCCTAGATGCAGAGCTGCAGCTTTAAGCAGACCCTCAAAATCAGTTTAACCTATTAATAAAATCATTAATTAATATCTTCAGCAAGGCTGAAATTTACACACCACACTGTCTAGACAACTAGTATCTGTAAGTATTAAACATGTAAAACATTTCCAGGGAGCTCTTCCAAGTAAGATGCACATTTAACAGGCCATAGAAATTTATTGTAAAGTTAAATTTGGTACAGAACTGAAATATCCATCTACAGCATTGTATACAAAACCTATGCAGTCATTTTCCAAAAGAGACCATGTCACTGCATACCTGAATAAGTTTGATCAATATGGCTTGTAGTTATTCTGATGGCCACCACGTCTTGGTGTCTTCCCATAATTTGCACTGCCTTGACCTATGAACAAGAGAACAAATGCATTAAACTGCTAATTAGTTATATTTGCTGATACCCAATACAGTTCTCTTTACTTACTGTAATCATAGCCTGGTCCATATCCATAATACCCATATCCTGAATAATCATAGCCTCCATAGCCACCATAACCTTGCTGATAGCCGTATCCTTGATTCCCATAACCCTGGTTCCAGTAATTGCCATAACCTTGATTCCAATTTTGACTTTGAGCTATAGAAGGGAAAACCATCCACAAAATCCCATTTTAGTACACACAGCTTATTTTTTAAAGTGTCCATACTAAAGTAGTGCGTGTAGTACTTACCACCGCCTCTTCCACCTCTGCCTCTTCCTCCATAGCTACCTCTTCCGCCACCACTACTGAACTGTTGCTGCTGGTAAACTTCTTTTGGCTGTGCTACCTTAATCTCACACTGAAAATAAAAACCAAGGAAGAGTATGTATATTGTCTTACAGCAGTACTGCCAAACCCAGCCACCCAAAAAAGCCAGGGAAGTTACTCTAGAGGCAAAGAACAGTTAACTGTTCTGTGCTCCCTGTCACCAAGACTATTGCACATCCAAATGCCTTGATTTTTGTGCTGCCTGGGCAAAGGTAAGTCACAGGTAACTGTTCCAAGGAGGCCACTGCTTTCGGGTACTTCCTACTGCCTATTCCTGATCACCAGCTTCCTCATGGAGAAGTGGTAGTGCCCTGCCTAGACACTGCTATCCCTGCAGCAGCAGCTGCCTGCTCTTCTGTAGAAGCCCAAAGACTAGGCTGCTGCTCAGACCATTTCCCCCTGACCTGCACTAACTGAAGGGTTTCCAAGGCTCCAAAAAGCCAAAAAGGAGTTTCCCTACCAAGCTTCCTATGCTCCATCCACAGCATATCTGTGTTGCACTGTAAAGCAACATATCAAAATATCACCTATCAAATATGGAGATTAGCTCCCAAGCTGCAGTTGAGAACATGAGCCAGATTCCACTTCCTGAATCAGTACATGATCTGTGATGAAAAACTTTGTAAACAGAAAAACTCCTTGTGAAAAACTCCACCTACACAAAGCTGGAGCTCCCCATGGAGAAGGTTCCAGGTAATCTTAACTTTTCTAATCACTATGACACAAAAATATGCCATAATTACAGATATTTCTCAGCTCCCTTTGCACAAGGGCTTTCATCTCTTCTGTAAAGAAGCTTTATTGCTAACTGCAGTGTCATGATAGCTACGAATGCACTACATTTGCCCAGTGTTTACTCTGTGCTATGTCAAGACCAGTTTTAAACTAAGGGTAATCTAGGTCACTGTGAAGCAACAAACAGGTCTAGTGGGGCTTTGGAGTTGCAGTATGTGGCAGGCACTGGCCACAAAGCAAAAGAAAGACACACAGCCAGGACTCACTCTTTGCCTCCAGCCCTTTATTACTGTAACACCCAAGTCTGTAGCCTATGGACTCCTGTACACTTATTAGCTCTGCCACTAGACCTCCACTGCCAGCTGCTCAGACCCTCTCCCACCACTTTTCCATTTGTTCAAATCATCTTGCTGTGTCACTTCCAAAAGGTTCCTAAAGAGACTGAGTGCAAGTAGCAATGAGCAGGCAGTCATGCTGAGGGTCTGCAGTTAGCACCAGCAAGCACTGAGTTTATGCAATTGCCCTATGTTCAAAAAAATCCCATGTTTATCTGCTGGAATGGCTTGTGCTGCTACACTGGTACATCAGCAGTATATTTCCTACATATATTTCACCACAGTGCTAATAGACCTTTTACATATGAAAATGCCCAACACAGCAAGCAAAGCCCCAACTGTTGCCAAAGAACCTTAGCTCTGCGAGTTAAAATTATGGCAAAAAGTTTGTTGTAAATAGACAACCCTCCTCCTTCTGATTTGGGTATCTTCAAATCAAAGGTCTACAAAATGCTTCTCGGATTATAGACAGAGTGGTTGGTATGCTTGAAAACTTGGTCAAAGATCTAAAGTCAAAGTTCCTACCTTGCTTCCACTGACGTTATGGAATTTCTTCTCCAAGATCTTCTTCACTGGATCCTCTTCCTTGAAAGTGATGAAAACAAACCCCCTCCTTTTGTTGGTCTTTGGATCCATGGGAAGTTCAATTGCTTCAATCTGAAGATATGAAATATTATTTCAGACTCATATTTTAAGACAGTGAAGTACATAATATTTGTGGCAGGAAAACTGAAACCAAGTTTCACAGTTTCCCTCCCCCTCAATCTATACATATTATGCAATGCCAAAGTCAATTACTCTTTCTTAATGTATCTCTATATTGTCAATATTGGTTTTCAAACCAGAGATTTCAAATTTACAGCATTTTAACATGAGATTAAATGGATTGAATCAACAAAGACATGATATCTTGCCCAGCAGTGCAAGCTTTCACTGCTGTATCTGCTTTCCATGCTTTTGAAATGAGAAATTTGTTGGGTCAGTTATAAAAGTTTTGATGCATCTTAACAATTAAGGTACTCCATGGCATGCAAGCAATCAGTTCACTATCTTCTATGAGAGACTGCTCTATTTCAGTGGCTAAGATGATCTTACACACCTCTCCAAACTCTCCGAAGTATTCCCTGATTTTCTCTTCTGTGGCTTCTGGATTAAGTCCACCAACAAATATTTTCTTCACTGGGTCCTTTTTCATTGCCATGGCTTTCTTGGGGTCAATTAATCGTCCATCTAGCCTGTGTTCTTTCTGTTCCAGAACCTGAAAGATAATTTGGTAAGATTAACTCATCTGGAAAGTCTCACTACAACTTAAGAATATAAAAGAGGAATCTTCAAATCACCTTTTCAACACTCCCAGGTTCTTTGAAGAGAATAAATCCAAAGCCTCTGGATCTTCCTGTGTTAGGGTCCATCTTTATCGTACAGTCGGTTACCTCACCAAACTTGGTGAAGTAATCTTTCAAGTCTTTTTTGCTTGTATCCCAACTGAGGCCACCGACGAACATTTTCCTGAAATTTCAAGGAGATGAAGAGACAGTTAGGTACAGGACATACCACACAAAAGCAAATTCACCAAGATGCTCATACATATCACAGGCATTGTCAGAAACAGGACTAGCTGTAAAGGTTAAGTATTTTTTTATTTTGCCAAAAGCTATCAACACTACAGCACTGCACAAGGCTTTTCTCTAAGGCATAGTTCAGCTTACTACAGACTTCAGAAACAGTAAAATTTGCCTAAAATATTCCCCATCAACAACCAGCATTCTTTCAGCAGTATTTGTAAAGTAGCATTGGCTATAAGGCACTGCCAAAGTACTGCCAGGTTTTAGAAAAAAAACTAAGGTCATCCTACTGCTTTGAAAGCATTCAGGCTACCTAAGGGCAGCAAAAGCAAAATACTTCAGCTCTGTTACCATTTGGATGAATAGCTATGAAAATTATAATCCCCAAAGCTATCTACAGAATTTAAGTCAGGTATCTGTGACCCCTAAAAGCAGTTTCATACAACACACAGAACTTTGGACTGGCCCATAACTAGCAGGTTATATACTTCTTGCTGCTTAGCTACTGAATCTCATTATATTTCACCAGTACTATAAATTCAGACTATTAGTCTCTACTTTTATGATGGGCCACATTACAGTACTTCCGTGCTCACCTTCCCCACACAGAAAAGCCTCCAGGGTACATCAGAATAGCTACCAGTGGAAAAAGCAACACAGAAGTGAAGCTAGTAAACAAAAATAAGGCCAACTAGTAAAACACTTCCCAAAAGCCTCATTTCTTCAATAGAAAATACAACATAGCTATATTTTCTGTTTTTAGAGTTTCCAAGGTAACAAACTTTTAGCTTTTAAAAAAGCATTTGAGCCTTTTTTTCTAACTATAGACTAAGTTGGGTTATTACTATGTTTAACAGGCAATATGTATTTGCCACTAGAAGCTATCAACACTTTAGAAACTAGAACACTCTTAAGATGGACTTTTAGTATCACTGTGTAAACTTGGATTTGCTAAAGCTAGCATCTGTTTATGCTCAAAAAGCAACATGACAAATATAGGTGCCTTTTTAAAAAAAATTCCTTCAACTAAAGAAAATATCTTGCAGGCTGAACCTGCAATTTTTTTGGAAGCTTTGTACGCTTAACAGACAGGACTCTGACCAAAGTATATGTGTGTTTTCATTTTTCAGAACCATTACAAGAGAGCCTTGTAGAAAGGATTTTACACAACATTTTCTACAGCTTTTGACAATGAGTTAAAGCAAGGTAACTTGCTGGCTTCATTCTTATCAGAATAGCTTGCTAATAAAGAAGAGTTCCACAAGACTGCTATAATCTATACAGGCTGACAATACTTATGTATAACCCAGCATCATTGAATGCAACCACAGAATGATTAAGAGAAATGGAGATAGCTTCTTTTTTGGCAGAGGTAGGGAGAAATTAATCTACCATCTTAATTCTGAACTAAGGATAGGGCTACACACAGCTATTGCCACACACTAAGGTCACCCTCTTAGCAGTAGATACTACACTTTAACTGACAGTCCATTTTGTAACCCTTGTGATCAATACCTGGGTAAACTTAAATAACACATGACAGAGCCTTCAAAATTGGGGCTAGCAATCTTATAGGTTATTTTGCTTCCCCTTCAGAGGGCCACCTTCACTGAAAAAATGCAAACATAACACTGTACTTTCCACTTGCTGTACTAGTGCTCATAACCAAAGATATGTTTGAGTTATTAATAAAGTACTGTGGCTCAGGCTACTCTGATTTTTAAATATTAATTTTCACAGATGAATGCTGCTAGCTTTTCTCACCAGTTACCTTTCACAGATTTGGGGAAAAAATGTCACCTCCTATGTGAAAAAGGGAAGAAAGGCCTTTTCAGAGCAGAACACTATCAAAGAAAAGGGGGAAAAAAAGAAGCAAGAAACTTCTACAGAACTAATAGAGCTCATAAGGCCTCAATCCTTCTGGGGCTGCAGAAGACATCCTGTCTGAGCTCAGGAGAGGAGTCCAAATCTGTCTTCTACCCTTAAAGCTAAAGTTTATCATTCTACTGTGGCTAGAACATTTTATTGTACCTGAAGTAACAGCCCTTTGAGACAGTGCCCAGTAATAACAGTTCAAATTAAATACATGAGGTCACTTGAATCACAAAGACCACCTGAAAAAACAGAAAGGTTTGAGGGAGGGGAGGGTGTCTGAGTCAACCTTATATATCCATAAGCACACATTTATTATAAATATGATCAGCTACAAGACGAAATAATTTGCACATAAAGATACAGGTATGAAAATAAAGAAAAACTGCCCCAAGTCCTGTCAATAACGCTAAGAAATAAGCCTTTTTCTGACAATGCCATGTGAAACGCACTAAGAGCACTCTCACTGTTTTACACCTAGGGCACACCCCCTCAATCGTACTGTTTTGTCCTTTACTTTCTCCCAAAACCACCGAGCCTACCAGTGCCTTCCAAGCCCAGGATGGCTCTTTTTCTACGTATTAACCAAAGCGGCTCGCGCTGACACCAGCAGCAGCGCAAACCGCCCGCGCAAAGCCCAGAAAGTTTGAGCCAACCCTCCCCTGGCCAAAGGGGAGCGCTCCTGGCCCGCCGGCTCCCTCCGGGAGAGAGGGAAAACAAAAGCGGAGCCGGGGAAAATCCCCTGCCATTTTCCAGCGTGCGACGGCAACCAGGCCGCCCGGGCGCCCCTCCCCCCGCCGCCACATGGCGCCACCAAACGGCAGCGCCAGAACAAAGGAAGCGCCGGGGCTGCAGCCGCCCGCCCGCCCCGCCGCCCGCGCCGCTTCCGCCCGCGGGCCC
>JAWLRI010000995.1:4680684-4714088 GCA_034781795.1 Crypturellus tataupa
AAAACAAAAGGGAACTGTAAAATCTTTTTTTTTTTTTTTTTTTTTTTTTTTTTTTCCCTCATCTAGGGGGAAAAAAAGGGAGATTTCTATTTCTTTTTCATTAAAGTTGCTGTTCTGGATCATCCTTTACACACCAGTGATCTAAATAAAATTGGTATGTTGGTGCTAAACCGAGGGAAGATTGTCTCACGCTATGTGGAGTGACACAAACCCTAACCCGAGCAGTGCTGTATTAGAATGACAGACTCGATTTAAAGACACAAGGGCCTTAGTTAATTTTCTTTTGTTAAGCAAGAGCAGTCAAACCAAGATAAATCATCTTACTCTAGATGGCAAATGTTACTTGTTTTTGTCCATACCCAACAGCAGTCCATCCTCCTAAAATATATTGTACAAGTAATTGGTTTCTTTTGTTGTTGTTGGAAATAAGAGTCTCTTCATGTTATTAAGAGCAACTTCTATTGGCTTTTTGCAGTGCTGTTTTCTTTGAAGTGCCGGTCGCTGCCTTGGCTCTTGGGCTGCAGATTGGCCGTGAGACCCTTCTGCTGACGAGCTGATGCTCTTGGCTTGCTCCGACGTGGCTCTGAGCAGCAGCACGAGGGCCCTCGCAGGAAACGGATGGTTCTACTCCCACCGGCAGCACAGCGGAGGCACTCGCTGTCCTCGCACTGGGCCACCACCAGCAGCTGCCTGCACCTCGACAGCGTCTGAGATCTGGCTGTGCCCTGAGTGTGGAGCGTGTCAGCAGCGTGACTGATACGCAGAGCGTCCGCGGGAGGATGCCCATCAGATTATTGTCATGCTGCCTCCTGCCGGGTGATCATAGCGACAGTGCCACAAGCGCCGGGGAGAGCCCGTTGTGGGGCCCTGAGCATTGCTGTAGGGCGAAAGGGCTGGCGCAGAAGAAAGCAGCCTGCAGACAAGCTGGTGAATGATACTCTAATAATGATAACGCCGAGGGATTAAGGCTCCTCTTCAATGTGCTGCTCGCGAGGGCTGCACAGCTGGAGGGAGGCGACGCTCTCCTGCAAAGCAGTTTGCCTTGCAGAGTGCGCTGGCATTTGCCTTGCGGGTCACCGTGTTTTCTGCCTGAAGTATTTCAAAACCTCACTCATTAGGTAGTGTTGGCTTTTAGGTTGAGTCACTCTTGCTTAGCTTATTCTGAAAGCTGCTTATATGAAAAAAATACCCCTGTCATTTTGGTGACTTCTTTACCATCACACTCAAAAGTCTCTGAGATCTCTGAGTCAGCATGGATGGAGCTCCTGTATTACTAGAAAGAAAAACTGCAAGAGGCAGCTGCATGCAGTCTGCCAGCCCCAGACTGTCTGGATGAGTCGTCACGTATGAACTCACCCTAAATTCCAGGGAAATTTTATGTGCAAGAACGTAATTTGGCTCTAAATTCCCTTGGCTTTGGTAAGCTACTCTGCAAACCACCCATGCTTCTTTATAATCTATTTATAGTCAATGCCTAAGCTCTCATTTCCTTTGCAGGGAGACAGTTGGTTTTTGTTATGTTTCCAGAATCCGCACTGATTGTCAGTTAGGAAATTCTGCACTTCCAAAAGCAACATCTTATTGCTATGCTGGCTATCGTTTCTTATCTCTTCTAGGTGTTGTAAAAGTTGTTTCTTACTGGGTGGCATTCCTGTTGTAGTGCGAATGACAGCGATGTTTTGTACGTATTTAGTTTTGTGTCAGGCCTCATCTCTGTATGTGAGAAAATTCCCAGGGGTATTTAACATACGCGTGCGGATAAATCGCCTGCATACCCCATAAAGTAGTTTACTATGGGCCACTATAAAGCAGTCATTACAGGCTGAGGTTTAAACTTCTGAGATGAACACAGTCTCTCAATTGCGCTTACTTATTTTTATAATGTGTAATTTAGCAACCGAACCGTGGAAAGTGACGGCATAGCAAGGACTCTTTAAAAACACTGGTCCCAACTGCTCTTTCTGTCGTCGCTTCATTGTAAATGCAGAGTGATCCAGTTCTCTCATTTAAAGTGAAGAATGAAAATCTGACTAATTTCAGGGGTTACTCAGCTGTTTCATTCCACGTGCCTCTAAAACGCATAGTTAGGTGGTGCCATGGCCCATCCTCTGCTTTCACTTAAAGGAAAGAGGTTTATGTCCCATTTTTCTGGAGCTACTCTTTAACAAAAATGCTTTCTGCTTGCAGCACACTTTATTCCCTGTGTCACTTTGCTGAGAAGGGATATGCAATGATATTTTGCCTGGGCAAGAAAAGTTTGAGATTTAAAGACCTCTTGATATCTCTATTTGAAGACCAGCTGCATCTTTCTCTGGCCCCAGGGAATCTAGGTAGCCGTGGGATCCTTCTCTGCTAACTTAGCACCTCCGACCAAACGATCTCGTGAGGCTGCTTCAGAATACTCTTACTTCAGAGGTCTCCCATGTCAATATACTGAATTGACCAACAAAGTTTTGACCGTGACTGTCTTTGTTTTGCAAAGTTTTCTTGTAAACGGGCACCATGCTGCTCTCCCTGAATAGCAGCATCGGTGCAATTGAATGGGAGCAACAAAAGCCTAGGAAATGAAATGTCCATTCAATTTCCTATTCATGTAAATGATAGTTTATCATACTGATTATTTAGGTTTGTGTAGTTAGCATCAGTGATAGTTTTAAGCCTTTTATTGCCCCCCTCCTTTTTTTTTGAACTGCAATAAAAACTGCCTCACCTGAGCACTTAGCGGAAAGGCATTTTCCAGACGTACTGTTAGAATTAACTAATTGTTACACTGGCAAAGAATGTCACCGCACCACGAAGCAGCTTTCCAGGCCCAGGTGTTCTTTTCCTCTCTCCCTGTCACAGACTACATGGGATTTCGCTGGAGCAACAGCAGCATCAAGAATCCCCTCTGTGGGGTTAGTATTTCATTTTTTCCATCTGAATATAGGCAAAGATTTGCATGATCATCCAATACACAGAATACAGTGAGGTTAAGCAATTCATTTGATAAAGCGTTTTCGCTTGTGCACTAGGTTTGGGAGCAAAAATCCGGGTAGCTGAAGAGGCAGATGGTTTCTGCAGATGCATGCTGTGAGCTGCATGTTTCAGTCCTTCCTTGTACACAGAAACAGCGAGTTTCAACACCTGCATTTTGCATAGTTTGCCAGTTATTTGGGCCTGCATCATTTAACAATTAATATTTTGAAATGTTTCCTCAGGGACAGTGGCTGTTATTTAAATATGTGTGGTGAATTTCTGTGTGCACACCCATGTCTTAATAGATAAAGTTTTAATGAAGAAAGTTGCTGTGACTGCAGCAGCCACTGAAGACAAATCTATTAATGGCTTTTCCTGGACTTCCAGAATAAGTGTTCAGAAATTAGTGTCCAGTTTTCTTCAATACAGCCAGATTTGCTTTTAAAAATGACATTTGCAGTGGAATAATAGTGGAGTCAGTTGGTCTAACACTAGTCAGAAATGCCTTGAGGTCCTGTTCTGTGTTCCTATGTGCAGCCCCTGAGGGTAAAAGTCCAAAATAAAAACCCGCGGCCTGTCTTTTGGAGCCGTGAGTCAGAGCAGTAGGTAGAGAAAAGGCCAAATGAGGACAGAAATGGTTTTGTTCTCTGTGAACACAGCTTCAGCTGTGCCCTCCTCTGGTCCTATAACTGCTAAAATAAAACATCCCCTTCAGTGTCCACCTTAAGTGTTAATAACCTTCCTGAACAAAACTCACCTCGGTTGCTTTTTTCTAAGCACGCACGTGGATAACATTACAGTGCCTCTGCTCACAGAGGTCATCCAGAGATGACAGATCACTTAAGGGAGTATAATCTTTAGAGAAAAACTTTAAAAATATGTTATTTTGGTATATAGTGCAAGGGGGAACATGTTAGGACACGTCTTTGTCTTTCTCATTTTTTTCCCCTTTGGTTTGGTTTCAATAGAAGTGGGGATTCTTTAGTTAAATAGAAAAAAAAAAATGGAAATTTCCCTTTTCTCCCTCTCAAGTGTGTTTTGGTAACTGCAGCACATTCACACTTGGAGAGATGGGCCTGTTTTGCAAGGGAAAACCAAAACATTCCCGTGCGGCTAATATTGCGGCTCCTCTGGTGTCTTAAGTTCAAGGCACAGTAGGGGGTGCAGACACCTAATGGGAATGCAGTAACTTTCTGGATCTTTTCTTTGCAAGAAATAATAAGATGGGTCACGATTAACCCATTCGGCTAAATTCGCAAGGCCCTTGGAGATAAGGGGGGACTAAGCGCTTTTAGGAGAGGCTGAGAAGCACCTTGGGGTACTCAGCATCTGCACGTGGCTCCAGGCTGAGCTGTGGCTCCAGGATTCCCATACCTAACTTTTCTTTGCCGTGGGATCAGCATCCCCTTATGTGACTAGTGTGCAGGGAATGTTTTTAAGTACAGTGGGTACCTAAACATAGAAGCATTAGTCCATAGTGCCAAGTAAGGTGAAAACGGATTTCTCTGCCATCTCTTTTTCTCCACCAACCAGTGAGTCTAGGAAGCCACTTGTCTGCGCTTGCATAGCAGTGGGCAGACTGCCAAAGAGCCAAAGACGGTCCCTGAGATGTTTTAAATAATGGGAATTTGAGGTCAAAGCAAAAGAAACTCATCTTTGTGTCTCCCCATTGCCTGACACCTCTGGAAGGGCACTCACTGGGGTGACCCTGAACCATTTTTGAGCTGTTAAATTATCTATTTCCTGACCATCTCCACTAGATTTTAGGTTGCCTTTGGAAGACTAAGCTTTTAAATAACACGACACAGGAGCTTGCCAAGGTAAGTGAAGCCACATCATATTCTTCTGAGGTTCCTGTGACATGAGAATCCTCTGACACACTAAAAAGCACTTAGAGCTGTAGGGGTCCAGCCCAGCTTATGTACAGACTGCCGGTGTTTCTGGGGGAGCTCCTGGGGTTCCCAAAGCCCCATTGCTGGTAGGGCAGAGGAGTGAGAAGGATCAGTCACTGCAGGGCACTGTCCTGCTGCAATATCTTCAGTAGATTCCATAGGGCATCCAAGGGTACCCTTCATCTCTCCATCTTTCCCTTTCTTTATGCAACCTTTGTGGACTTGAGCACCCCCTCTGCCTGCTTGGGGCTCACCACAGGCTATGGAAGGCATTTGGTGCTGTTTTTTTGTGCCATTCCAGCAAAAAACCTTTTTTGCAACTTGTTACAGCATGATTTGCAATGGAAAATGCTCTACTGCAGCAACAGCCTTTGGGACCAGAAGGTACTGCCTTACCATCTGGGCTGTCTTTAAGAAGTGAGGACTGCTTCTAGCTCACATGGAATCTCACAGAGGATTCCTCCCGTTCCTTAGGGGCTGGGAGGTGGATTAACAGATCTCCAAGGAAGAGATTGAAAACCTTTGTGACCGTGACTGTAGAGACAGAGCTACTGTCAAGAGTAAAAGTTATCTTTGTATTATTTTTATGACTTTTTTCCCCCTTAGTCGTTCACTGGTGTGTTTTAGTTAGCTTTTTGCAAAATCTGTGTCCTTCAGGCAGCAAAGAACTGTACGGTCTTTCTCTGGCACACCAGAGAAAAGGGATGCATCTTTGTCCACTGCAGAAACCACTATGCACCGGTGAGAGGGGAGGGCGTGGGGTTCCACATCCATTGCTCACTGCCTGTCTCTTGCAGCCGAGCGCTTGCTGAGGAGCCCCGTCCCCTGCAGAGGTGCCCAGTGACGACTGATGGGACATTCACTCGAGAGAGCAGAGGATGCAGGCGCGAGGCCCCGCGATGCTGCTGCTGAGGGCAGCTACCTTGGGCAAGTCTCTCCAGCCTCCCGTAAGCACCCATTTACTTTTCTCAGCAGTGCTTTGCTGCTTTATGTTCTGATTTTTCCCAACCTTCAGGCCTTTTTTTCTTCATTGCCACGTAACTGTGAAAAGGAAGTATCTAATGGGCGAACAGATCTGTTTAAATAGCTGTCTGCTACTCAAAACGCAGCCAGGGTGACATTTATTCCAGTGCGTAGGACCTGAAGGACACGTTTTTTATTCCATGACTTGTTAGTTGATACATTTTTACCAATTTACGTTTTTACTGATTTTTATTTCTTGCCAGTGGAGAAATAACCTTTCTACAAAAACAAAGCAAAATATCTGTATCGGATTAATGGAATGTTTTAATGCATTTATGTCTCCTTAAAATTAAGCTAAAGTGCATTCACAAGATGATGGACAGTTATTTTTCGTGGCTTACCAAGCTGTAACTGCACTTCCAGTGCTAGAAAATGTCTCTAGGAAAACAGTTTCCTTGGGTGAGGTCAGCGTCCTCCTACAGCCAAATTTCAAATGAACTGAAGAGCAGTTGCCAGTGGTTAGCCTGGTTATGAAGCAACGTGACTAGGCAGACAGTGTGTACAAATCAGGAGGATGTGGAGCTCTTCTTTGTAGAACAGGGTGCACAGAAGTGCCCCAAAGACCATCTGGAGTTTAAAACTCCCTTCAGCTTTCTGTTAGAAACGGGTTGCCATTATCAGTTCTTTTTTTTTTTTCAGCATTTTGTACTCTCCATAAATATTTGTGTTATAATTAAAACTCTGCTGCAGATGTACAAAGCTCTCAGCACTTAGTTTCATGCAAAATTTGAGAAGCTTTTCACAGATGCAGAGCTGTGGCAAATGTTTGGCTCAGACCTTCAGAAAGGGAGATTATCTAAAATGATCTAAACAAGACTCCCCTACTGATAGGACACTTGCTAGGTTAAAGCACAGGAAATTGTGAATTTGGGGCTCCATCCTGTTTGACCATTTACGCTATCTCCTTATCAAGGTACCTGGCCTGGGTCTGAGATTGGAGCGGGTGGTGTTTGGATACAAAAGGTACAATTTAGTGCTCCCAACTGCTTGAAAGGGATGGGATGGTGATTTGTGACCTCTCTGGTGATGAGTGAGATAAAGCTCTGAGCGCAGGGTGTCTGTCCTGCCGCACGCCTTGGAGCTCTGCCTGCCACCCACTCGCTCCCGCATCCTGGAACAGTTGGGATCCAGCACCGGAGCGTCCCCGGAGCACGTGTGCGACCTGCCCGTGTGACCAGATCTCTGCCAGCTCCTCTCCGTCGTGCCAGGAATGCTCAGCACCTTAGGAGGTGCTCAGGGCTGAGTTAATTTAATTATCCTCTTGCTTATTGCCTGGGAAATCCACTTAATGATAGGGAGGAGGTGCCTTATCCCCATAACAGTGGATGGAAGTTGTCCAGCTGGAGAAGTCTTTGCCAGGCATAACTAGGGATGGAGATCTGAGTCAGAGTAAGGTTAACTTCATGGTATTGGGAAAAGAAGTGCTTGACAATCTGAATGTTTCAGGTCACCTTGCTTGTCACAGCCAGTTTTGGGCACGGGCAGCCAGGCTGTGTGGTGGGACGCTGAGCAGAGCCTGCACCCAGCAAACTCAGTCCACGCATGGCCCGAGTTTGAGCCCGAGGAGGTTTCCATTTGCACCTCTCCCCACTGTTTTACAGTCTCTGTACTGACCTCGTCATTATCATCTTTTATGGCATACCATGAGCTACTGAAAGCACCAAGGAGGAAATTAAGGGCCGTATATTGTCCAGACACTGTGGTCGTATGTCCCCCGATGAGCTATTCTGCCCTGAATGTGCCCATAAGTGGCTTTGGTTAATGTTGCGTGGGGACATTGAAGAAAATCTAAAAATAGCAGAGAAGAAAATCTAAACTAGCACCCCAGATTTCCTTCTCTTTCTCCCATCATTTGTTTTTAACCTTTACCTCTACATTCCCTTTCTACAGCAGAAGATTAGACTTCTTGGCCCACATTCCCTATCCCACCCTATTGCTGCTGCTTTTCTCTCCTTGCGTGTGCTGAAGGTTTCCTAGTTTCTCCTTCCTACAGCTGCAGTTACCTCCAGCTCCTCCATTCTAGATTGAGTCGTGTTGACTGGGGATGCTCTTGCGTGAGGTTGTTCAGCACCTGCTGGCTGGAAAATTCAGATTTCAGTGGAGATTATCAGTAGTGCTCCACAGATCTCAGCTCTGCACCCCAACCATGCCTCGGGCTCCTTGGCTTAGAGAATGTGTCACCGTTCTTGGCCAGAAACTAGGGACCACAAGGAAGGTCCTGTGTGTGTCTGGAGGAAAGGGGAGTGGATGGGAGAGGAGGGAATTAATTTCAAAACGACTTTGCAAGTTACACTTCACAGCTTGTCTCTTCTGCCAGTCTTCTGTTAAATTGCTCATCTTGTGGCTTGTTTGGATGGGAGGATGCACTGCACAGTAAGCTAGGTGCCTCATTTTCAAAGCAGGGATTATGGGACCTATCCTAGGAGGGAGCTGGAAAAAGGAAAAAATAAAGCTTGTGCATCGCTCCACTGAGGTGCAAAGCAGCGGTTACCTCCTCACTCATCACCAGGTGCCTGCTGAGTGCTCTGGTGTGGAACAACCTGCATGAACCAGAAGGCTCTGGTATGTAGACATGGGTGTCCACCACCAGCACCAGCAGTGAACATGGACTGGCAGGTGAGCTAGTTCCCACTTGGAGTATCTCTTGGATTGCAAACTTTTCCAGCATGCCCCCATAGCTGGACCTCCTGGATGAAAGTGCAGTATGAATTTCCAGAGTGTGGCTCTGTCTGCACAGCTCTGCACGGAGAGCAGATGAAACACCTCGCGGTAGGCAGCTGCTGTGGGTGTTCTTCCCAACTGAGAAACGGTTGGGAAACACTTGCTACTCTTTTTCTCAGGTGCTGCAGAGAGGATTTGTTTTGTAAATGGTGAAGCTGTTAATTGCATCGACTTTAATAAGACTGAGCTGAAAAGGTGTTAACAAGTTTCGTTGTGCTGGCTAGAAGCCACTGCGCAGAGCCTGGGAGAAGGTAGCGAGGCTGCTCTGATCAAAGAGAGAGGGCAAAACGCCTAGACGTCCGTGTAGCCAAAGACCCCGAGTAACGTGGGGAATTTTGTAGGATGGATTTAGCTTGAACTGTCATGCAGGTTGGTGGATTCCCATTTTGACAAGGAACTGGAGCATCCTCTTTGCAGCACAGCCGTGAGGACCCAAGCTGGAGGGCTTCCCTGGGCTGCTCTCTCCCCCTGCCTCTCTCCAGGGCTTGGGTTAAGAGGAGTTTCTGCACTCACTCGGGGCAGTATCTGTGTTTAGGAGCTTGGAGAACCTGTTGGGGTTTAGGGAGCTAACTTTAAGCACCTCAGTTGAAAGAGGTATATCTTCAGGTTGGAGCTGTGGTTTCAAAGTTCCTAACTTGTCATAAAAATATTTTCTACACACTTGGGCAAGCCACACATCCCCGATTCCCCCCAAATCCCCACCAACAAATGCCGCAGAAGGCCTTGCGCTTCCATCCTCCACGGCGGAGCTGGAGTTAGCAGGGGCTGATTAAGGCCCTTTAACTTTGTCATGCTAAGGGGCTGGTTTTGCAAGTCGAAAAGGACCTGTGACTTGTTTTCTAAGACTTTAGGGAATTGCTGGCCCTCGCTGGTTTCGTGGCAGCAGATGCAGCGTGACCGGGGATCTACGCTGCATATGAAAAGGTCGCTCGCCCCGCTCAAGAGGGGAGATGCTAACACTTGTCAGCTTGAGTGATGGAGACTCGCCGCATTGAGAGCCATAATATTCATGTCAGAGAATTGCCAAGCCCAGGCGGAAGCGCTGAAGATGGATAGCCCGGGGATATATTCCTGACACTTTAATACAGGGGGAGGATACAGCACAAACGTCTCATATAGAATGATAATCCCTGAAAGGGCACTGCCAGCATAAATTGAAGGTAATCCACAAGGCAAAGGGTTTAACAACCCGAGGGAGGCTGGGCTTGGTGAGGCTGCTGGTGAAGCAGCGTGCTGCTTTTTGAGAAGGGCTCTGGAAGTCCTGTCGGGAAGGAAGGGATCCCTCCGCATGCCTGGGGTGCCCTGTGCAATCCATGCCGCCGTCCCCAGCAGGATGGGATGGCTGAGGGTGCATGCAAGACTCCTGGGTGAGAACACATGGAACGGGTGGGAGTTTTCCTGGATTAAATCCAGAGAGCTGGCAAAGCTTCCTGGCTTAGCCCCAGTTATTGCCGTGAAAATCAGCATAGGGTATCGGCTAGGAAGGTGGCAATAAGGTAGCGTGGAGGGAGCTGCGATGTCAGGCTAATCCAACCCCTGCCCCAGACCTTATGGAATATGCTACTCTTGCCGTGGAGATATATATATATATATATATATGTATCCCATGTTAACAGCCCGACTGATAACGTCTGATCAAATTTAACAGTGCCGCTCTGGGACTGTCCAAGCTGTTCAGCCCCCAGATGCTCAGGGATGCTCCCAGCCCCTTCCCAAGGTGCCCAGCATGGCTCCTCTGCCTTCCCCAGCACCCCTTTGCCCACGCTGCAAGGGAAGCCCAGGAGGAGCAGGCATCGGGCTTTTATTTCATGTCGCTTGTGAGTTCAGGATTCAGATTTTTTATTTTTGTTGTAATTGGAACCATCGCCATTCTTGGACAGCAGTCAGCATCCTCCTGAGGGCATTTTAAGGCCCATTTATGCTTTACCGCAAGCATGAAATGATTTACAGCTGGTTGGCATTAGCGTCCCAAATTCGAGTAGACTTCAGCTAATCACAAGTAAATACGTTCACTCCTCCCTGTCTGCAGCTGGAGAAGGAGTCTTTGCAAACCAGCAGGTGAGAGCCTTCCTTTGCAAGGTATGCCATTATTTATTTGAAAATTGGCATATAAAATTTTACTGTCTAAGTAAAATTGCCCCCAAAGTACTATGAGCCCTCCAGCTTGTGTCCTGTGGGCAGCCTCCCGCTCCGCTGCTCCGGGCTGCCCCGTGCACGTGCCGTTATTTGGGAACATGAAGAATAACACTTGGGGGTGCAGCAGCTCCCAACAGAGCAGTGATGGATCGGGATGATCCCAAGTTTCTATTCTTTTGGAGGTGGCATAGGGAGAATTGATGACTCTTGTATCCAAGCAACAAGGGGAGGGAGGAAGAGCAGGATCCGCAGGGCTGCGGCATCGTCAAGGTGCAGCCCTATGTAATAGAGTTGTCTCTGGTATTTGCTCAGACCTCGGTGTTATCTCTGCAAGCTATACAAATTTCCAGTCTCTGTTTATCATGGGATGGCACTTAACTTTCTCCTGTATTTGCTTCAATTTGCATTCACATCTCTCTCTCTCTCTCTTTTTTTTTTTTTTTTTTGCATAAGACTGCTCATGCCCTTAGGTAGTCTGGATGCCAGAAACATAAATGCATTTGAAAAAGCAATTGGACAAATTCAAGGAAGAGCTGATCCTCTTCAGCGCTTAAATGCAATGAAGTGGGTGCAGCTGCAGGCTTGGTGAGCCCCTAACTGGGGCTGCAGTCTCTACCCCTGCACATTCACTCCGCACGGAGCAGTCTTGCGACACTGACCACTATGAGCACTTGCAAACTCATTATGTCCCATTTTTGCAGGGATATTAGCTTGGAAAATGCTGCAGAGAGAAGCGTGATCTTTGGCCCCGTGCAGCTGCACCCCGTGTGGTCCCCGCAGCTCCTGGTCACTTTATTGCCTGTGTGTGCACGCAGCGAGCCCGTGTAGATACGTGTTTGTGACTCAACCTGGTGAAATAACCTGTCCTGAAGGGTGTGAGGTTACAAGAGCAGGAGAGCTAGAGAGGTGCTGTGAGCACAGCCTGTGCACGGGCAGCAGATGAGCCCCAAGTGAGCTGGCCAGCAGGCCTCTAAATACGAAAGAAGTATTTTCTTTTTGCTGTTTTGTATCAGTGTTTCCAGTTCAGGATGCATTTTGGTGCGTTGCAAACGAACGCTACTGGGCAGCACCCAGCAGAAAGGCTTGGGCCCGTTGGGTCCCAAAGCTTTGGGAACGGCGGCTCTGGAGGCAGCCCCAGGCTGTGACGCTCTACGCAAGGTTTATGTGAGGAGCAATGGGATGCCAAAGTGTAAGAGCACCAACATGTTACCAGCATCTTGCACCCACACCAAAATCAAACCAAAAATCAAACCCAACACAGAGCTCTTGGGTTTGGTTTTATTCCTGCTTCTCTCTCCTCCTCCCTGGCCAGGATGCAAACCCTGCTCCACTGTGCTTGGCATTGAGAAAGGTTCCTGTAACAGCGATGGGTGCTGAAGAAAACCTCTGGGGTTTAAGGCTGGAGATTACTTATTTTAAGCCTCCCCCCAAGTGCTCTTGCTGACTTTGCTGACTCTTGGTTTAATGATAAGGACCCTTAGGGAGATGCAGAGTCTTACCCAGGAACAGGCCATTCTTTATGCTGGAAGTTCTCCCAGCAGTAATTCTGCAAGCCAGTTATTTTAATTAAGCTTTTTTTATTGCAAAATATGGTGCAAAATGAAAATCTTTAGGCATACCATCAAAATAGAGAGAGAAAACAGATTACGCTGAGCAATAATTTAACTTATTGATGGGCAGTTACTGTGCATGAAGAGCCCTGAATTCTTGTCTGCTGGTGGTTTAGAAATAGAGGAATTGTAAAGGGCTGGACTTCACCTGGGACAAACACAGTAAATGACTGTCCTTTAGAGGAAGGGGCTTGGGTACCAAGGCATAGAACATTTAATAAAAGAGGGAAAATATAAAAATACTGTACAAAATCTCTCAATACAGTCTGTAACCCTACCAAAGCCCTCGGAGAGGAGGGCAAAACCCAAACCCTGCAGCTGTCCAAATGCAAACCACCGTGAAGACCCTCCTCGTGTCAAAGTGCATCAGTTTTCCTTCCGCTGGGAATATTTACAAGCGCGCGGGGACCCTGTCCCGCACGGCACCTCCGACGGGGCCGCAGCGCCGGCACGGGGAGGCCGGGCTGCGCGAGACAGGCGCCGGCTCCCTGGAAGGAGGAGGGAAATGTGAGGAAAACGCGCGGACGCCGGAGACCCCGCGTCCCGCGGCGCCGATGCGGCCGAGGAGCGTTGGCCGCTGTCGCCGTTGCTGCCCCGCACGGGCAGAGGAAACACCCGCTGCCGTGGGGGCGGCCGCCTATCTCTTGTGGCCCTTGCTCCTGCGCTTGGTGTGGTTGGCGGCGGCGGCGTCGCGGCTGGCGCAGAAGTGCTTGGCCACGAGCTGGCGGCACTGCTCGCAGCGCACCGTGCAGCACCAGTGGAACTTGCAGTTGCAGCTCGCCACCATCTCGGCGCGCCGCTCCTCCACGCGGAGGCCGCACTCGGTGCAGAGCCGCCGGCAGCTCCGCTTCTCCCACTGCGACAGGTTCTTGCCCGTCTGCAGGCACTCGCGGCCCTCGGTGCCGTGGTGGCCCAGGCTGGCGTTCCGGGTGCAGTAGTCCGGGGAGTCCTCGAGGAAGACGAGCTCCGCGGCGTGCACGTTGCTGAAGGCCTCGGCCGTGGCCCCGCGGCTCTCGGCGCTGTTGCCCGCCCGCACCCGCCGCTTGTCCATCTCCAGCTTGTGGGCCTGGTCGTACTTCATCTTCAGGTAGTTCCCGATCTCCCGAAAGTCGGCGAGCTGGAGCCAGCATGTCTGGATGCTGCAGCTGCCCGACACGCCGTGGCACTTGCAGGCCCGCTTCATGGTCGCCTTCACCGCCTTGCGGGGGAAAAGGGAGAAGAGTTACCGAGTTATCGGCGCTTGAATCTCAGAAACGGCTGGGAGGAATTTCTGCTTTTGGGGCAAATGTGGCTCGTGCTGGATGTGACTTCAGGTCACGCCAAGACACAAGCAGCTGCTGGTTCAGGTTCTGATGAAGACCCAACCTCCTCGCAGGTACCAGATGGGCACCAGCTCTGGTCCCAGCCCGGGTCATGTCCTCCTTGTGCTGTCTGGGCTGCAGGTCACCTGGACCATTGGCATATCAACCCGCCGTCCTCCGCGCAGATTTCATTCAAGACGTGTGAAACAGCGCGGCGGATAATGACACTAAAGCTTTATGCATCTCCTCCGGGCCCGGCACTTCACAGATATTATCTACCCCATCTCTCGCTCTCTGGTATTTATAAGGTCCCAATCACTGGTATCTCGGCGAGATTAGGGCTCGGCACACCCTACGAGATAGGCATGTAAAGCGATGCCCTCCTTGTTTTTACAGACAAGGAGATTCGGCAGGGAGCTGCCGCGGCCCCGCGGGGAGCGGGCGCAAGCGGGAGCCGGCTGCCGTCGTCTCGCTCGGACGGGCTCTTCCCCCCTGCCAAACGGCTCGGAAATGCTTATTGCAATAAGCGAGGCGGTACAGGCCGTATCGCTCTGAAAAACCGCCTGGGTTAGCAGGTACCTGCATTGCACCAAGCTGCAGGAGCTGTAAGCAGAAATGCAGCTTGTGCGGGCAGATTTAAGCTTAGATTTCTGACGATTTTTTCCCCCTTGTGTGCAGTGCAGAACAAAACCCCAAGTTATTTGATTGCATCCAGCTACAGCTTCAACGGGGTCAATAACTTTTCCTCAATATTTCACTCACCAGCCTCCCGACCTCGTTGTTGTGCAGGTTGATGAGGGCGCGCGTGTCGTGCCCCGTTTCCAGAGCGTCCACGAAGAGCTTGGAGATCCTCTCGCCGAACTCCACGTTGTCGCTGCAGCCGCCCCAGACCCAGCCCCGGCCACCTGCAAGACCCACGCGCCCTTCGCACCGCCAGCAGCAGGACCCGGTTTGGACCCTGCGGTCCCGCTCAGCCCGGGCGGCTGCAGCACCAGGTCCCCCCGTGGCGTCCGCCCGGCCTCACCGACGCGGCCGTTCCGGGAGTCGTCGCAGCCGCAGCTCTCGAAGTCGCCCAGGCTGCAGTTCCTGGTGAGGGTGTACATGACGCCGGCCGAGCTGATGGCGTGCACGAAGGACGTCTCCCTGGTAGCTGGCGAGAGGGGGGAAACGGAGCTGTCATGTGAAAACAGGCATAACGGCCCTCCTGTTTTATCGGGAAAGAAGCTCTCCCGTGAGATCTTCAGCTCGACGCCGAAAAAGGAGGGAGAAAAAGCCACATGTGTGGCAATTTGTGCGGAAGATAGAGCACTGCAGAAATTAAAACCTCCATAAAGTGCTTGTGCCTGCAGAGGCTTCAGCCTGCAAAGCGTCAGCAACTTGGTGCTGTGTTATCCAGGTATCTGTGCGCCTATGGGGCTTTTGGGCGCGACGGGAGCTCGCAGCGATGCCCCGTCCTGGGGCTGTCGCCGCCTTCACCTGGCGCACGGTTTCCCTCCCGTCCCCGCTCGCGGGGCCGTGCTCAGGCTTTCGTCTCGCAGAATCGCGTTTGATCGCGCTCCGGGCAGGGGGACACCCTGTGCTAACGCTGCCTAGACCCACACTGTCATTTTAGCTTCTTTTGGGGCTCCAGCCTGTTGAAAGCAGATGTGAGTATAGATGCTACTCTGGGGGTGCACGGAGAGAGGTTTATGTTGTTGAATTAGATAGTGTTCAAATATATCCTCAGCTTTCTTATGAGGACAGTTTCTGTTTGTTCCTGTCATCTTTCCTGTTCTTGTCCTCTGTGACAAGCTCTGCTGTCTCTATTGACCCCCTCAACTCAATTCTGCATTAAAAAGTGGCTGGAACGAGCACACAGCAAAGCCCCGAGCGCAAGGGTAGCACATCTACAGGACAGAAAGACGACAGGATTCGCAGAAAAACATCCCGGTTTGTGACCAGCTAATACAGCTGGAGCAAACAAACTTTTGGGGGCAGTTTCTGAGACGTTGGAGAGGGGCTGCAAGGGGGGCGCAGGGGCACTTACCGCTGCGGAGCCGGTTGTGGGTCGAGAGCTGCAGGGCGCTCTCGGGGCAGTTCCAGCGCTCCCAGCCGAACTGGAACTTGCACTCCTCGATGCCGCTCTGCGCGCCCGCCGCCACGCTGCTCGAGTAGGTCAGGTACGCCTGGCGCGGGGGAGAGCAGCGCTTGAAACCCCGCGCCTCTCCAAAGCCGCCCGCGAGAGCCGGCACCGAGGGGGCGGCGATCGCTCTTCCCCGTTACCCAACGGGATGCAGAGCCAGGACGCTCTGCAAAACCTGTTTCCTTAGCAAAGGGGTGCTTTCCCGTTTGCAAAGTGCCAAAATAGGCCCTGTGCGAATTACCTTAGGTCCCGTCATCAGGAAATTATTCACGGACCTGAAAGATAGAAAGGAAAATGGATCGCATAATCCGGCACTGGCTAAAGAACATCCTTAAAAAAAGTATATATATATATATGTATATGTATATATATTAAAAAAAAAAAAGAGCCCGGGGTGGCATCCTACCACGCGGCTGTCTCGAAAGCGGCCCAGCAGATCCAGGCGATGGAGAGGAGCAGGGAGGTGTTTGCCTCCATGGCTGGCGAGGCGGGCGCCCGGCCGCGTCCCGCGCTGCCCAAGGTGAGCCCGGCGGGAACCTGCCGCCCGCCTGGGTATTTATAAGGCGGGCGGCGAGCGCTCAGATCCCCCCCCACCTCTCGTTTGCCGCCCAATGACTTAATGCGGCCCAAGAGCCGCTGCTCCAATGGGCGAGGAGGCAGCGCCTCGCGCCGCACTTCAAAAGGCAGCGCCCGTGTCACCGGGATGCTCCCGCCGGAGCGCAAAGTGTCCCGGCAGCGCCCGGCCGCTCAGCCTGGCTGTCCCTGCCCGCCAGCGGGTTGCAAAGTACCCTCGGGGCTTCATAGACCTCCTGGGTTTACCCATTTTTCAAGATTAATTAGTTAGTTAATTAATTTTCCACCCCTGCTCTCTCCTCCTTGCGATGGGATATCTTGTATTTCCAGCCTGGTGCAGCACACGCATCCCGGGAGTGCAGGGAGGCTTCGCTGGGGAGCCGTCCTGCACGGCCAGCAGCTTCTCCCTGTGCGCACGGTGCCATCCGCTCCAACAGGAGCATCCTGATCCCCGCAAGCCCGGGAAAGCGCCTTGAGGTAGTTACGGCTCCTGCCTTTACTTGCTGCGATGCCGCGGATGAGGGAACCGCGGGACTTTGTTAGATGAAACCTCCCCACCTGGTTTCCCCCGTGGGCAGCGTGGAGAACCCGCTGGCTGTTTTTTAACACAGCAGAAGGGGAGCGTGGAGCCGCTCTAGCAAAGCTGCAAGGAGCTGCTTGCAGTCGGAGCGTTAAAAAAGCAGCTGGGAGCAAAAGCCCTGAATGCAAAACACCCCCCGAGCAGGCCCAGAGCGGGTGTATTCCCGCCGGCAGCAAAACCCCGCGAGCCGGCGTTTTCATCGTGAGCAGATCCTTGGATCAGGAGAGCTGTCCAAGGCAGCTCCTGGGAGCAAGGCGCTTCCCGGTGCTGGTGGGGTCACCGACGGCAGCTCCTGCCTTTTGCGTGTGCTCCGTATGCAAACACGGCGTTCGGGGTTTCATCGGTGTCTCTGTCCCTGGGGATCTGATCCCCGGGCTGGGCTATTCTGGAGCTGCTTTCGGTGTTTCGCTCCCTACAGGATGCTTGTTGGTGTGGGTGAAACCTGGCTGGGCCAGAAGGGTTGCAGCGGAGCCGGGATGAGAAGCCGGAGCGGATTCTTTGGCCAGCTCGTGGCTTAGAAACCGGCTTTCAGTTCGGTTTTGGGTGAGCAAAGCATGACTGCAAGCGAGCAGACCTGGCTTTGCATGCGATGGGCAGGGCGCTAAAATACATCGGGGTCTGCGTGAGGCCGACACTAGCAGCATGAAACCCCCTGCACGTCGAACCTGCTCCCTAAGGGCAATGGGAGATGCCCTCAAGATCAGACACAAGGTAAGGGAGTTTAAGAGATCCCCCTGCAACGAGGAGCCGACACTCCTCGTGGCTTCTGGGCACTCGGATACTCGTACGGAGCAAACTCGGTCTTCAGATGAAAGCATGTGCCAGGCTGGCTGAGACCGGTGCACTCATAGCACGTGTGGGGTCGCGGCACTGATGGTTGCGGTGGGCGCAGGGGCCGGTGGAGCCGCGCGGGGACTTGTCCCGGGAAGCAGTGTCTGGGCGGTGGAAAACAAGGGGGTGAAACGCGGCCCCTTTGCTAAATTGCCCTGGGCAGGTGACACATTCAGAGCCCGAGCGTCAAATCCTGCATTGCCGCCCGCGTTACAATAAAAACCCACCTGGGTCATTAGAGAGGGCCCCCCAACCCGCTGGAGCCGCGGGGGCCGGTTGCTGTGTCCCGCCGCGGGGGTCCCCCTCGGCCCCGCGCGATGCCGGTGGCTCCAGACGGGCTCAGGGAGATGCAGTCCCTGACCAAGCTCTGCAAACCCTTCTGGGTGCTCATTTCTGCACAGGAAAATATATATGTGTGTGTGTGTATATATATTTTATATTTATTTTTATTCTGTCAAACTTTAGCTTCCTGGAGGAAGGATGAATGTGTTTTGATGAAGGAACTCTCACTGGAGACGGAGCTGGAGCTGGGCTTTGCACGACACCGATTCCCGGGCTGAGCCCTCCCTGTTTGCTCCCGCTTGGGCCCTTCGCAGCAGCCTGACGCTTGGCACACCGAAAATCAGGTTAAAGAACCCGGCTGGGTAGTTTTAGTCTTCAGACACGAATGCAACTGCTTTTTGGTGCTTTTATTTCCCTAAAGCTAATTTAGCAGAGAGGTGGTCGGGCAGGGGACAGGACTGCGGTGGCCCCGCACGCTGGTGGCGAGGCTCCCCCCTGTGGGACGTGTCCGCACGGCACGGACGAAATACTTGGGGGACACGAAGCAACACGCCAGGTTAGCGGGTGCCCTGCTCTGCTGGGAGAGGAGCTGGACAGGACAGGAATGCCGGGCAGGACGGGAACGCCGGGCAGGACAGGAATGCCGGGCAGGACGGAGCATCCAGGATGGGCTGGAGCTGCTGAGGGCCAGTTTGGAGCCCCGGGAACGCCGGCATCCCGCACCCGCTGCCCTGGCACTGCGAGCAGTAGGCTTGGGGAGCACAGGGGCAGCTCCAGCTATTGCAGTGCTATTATAGAGGTATTATAATGCTATTTTGGAGCTGTTAGCTATTGCTAATCCCTCTCCACGGAGAGACGGGCCCTGCTCCCTGGCCAGGGCTCCCATCCACCGCTGCAGGTTGTCCAGCCCAACGCGCCCTTGGCTGAAAGCCAGCGGGTTCCTGCGGGCTGAACACGCTGGAGACGGAGCTTTAGTTTTCCAAGGACAATTCCTTGTTTCCATGATCACGGTGGGAAAACCCCTCTGGTCCAGCAGTGCTCAGAAGCAAAGCCCAAGCCCCCGGCTCAGCGGCTGCCTGCTCGTCCTTGTAAACTCTCTAGGGCATCAACCTCAACCAATGCTGTAAGCCTCACATATATATATATATATACATATACACACATATATATATATAACTATGCATTTCTTTAAGCCGTTCAGGTAGGGAAATGCAGCATTATCAGCCATGGGGGCACCAACCCCAACACAGTAGGACCTGGGTCAACTCCCTGTTGGTGAAACCCAAGAAGAGAAGAGCTTTCATTCTCGCTGACAGCAGCGTGATTTCCAGCATCACAGCAAAACAAAGCAGCCCGAGGAGGCTTATTTTCCCCCAACAAGATTCTGTTTGAAAACACCCACTCAGTCACACGTTGTTTTTTTCCTTCCCTGCTAGCTGCAACCTCGCCAAATCCAAAAACGCAGAAACGGAGCTGGCCGCTGAATGCAGCATTGAAGCCGCTCAAAATTCCTGAGTTGGTTGTTTTATTTTGAAAGCCCCGGTCTTTCTGTTGGGTGCTGGAGCTGGAAAAGGCCATTGCTGCCCTGTCCATCCCCTGTATTTTCCTCATTCCCAGCTGTTTGCCAGCATCCTGATACCTTGGGAGAGCTGTGAGTGGGAAGAGCCGCTGGGAGCGGCACCCACGAAGCCTCCTGGCAGCTCTGCTGTCCCCGATGGCCCCCGCTGTGTGGACGGGAACCATGGGCAAAACCTGCCCCTGCTTCTGGTATTTTCCCCTCCCTATAAATCTTTGTGCTGTGACTAGAGCTCAGATACTAGTTTTCTTTGGAGGAGTTGTAGGGTGAGCACTGTTGTAGAAGAGCCCAAGAGCAAACCAGCTAAGGGCTGTTGGTGATTAGTGCTGTGTCCCACCTGGAGCTTGTTGGTTAGCTGATGGCACCGTCCCCACATCAGCTGCCCGCCTGCAGGGGTGGGTGCCTGGTTCTGGAGCGGTGGTTGTTGGTTGCAGGGAACCTTGGAGGTGGCTCCTGTGGTGGAGGTCAGAAAGCAGCCAACAAGAAGAAGGTCCTAGGTGGGTGTGAGGGGTTGGGTTGGGTTTGTCTCATTCTGTAGAGTTCTTCTAACATCAGGAAGAAGTATTTCCTTAGTGGAATGACTGAAATGGTGAGGACTCCCTCTCTTGGCCTTGGATGAGCAGCAGCTCCCTGGTTTGGTGGCTTCTCTGGCCCTATGGGTGAAGGGCATGATGCTGTTGGACTAAAGCAACAGAAAAACAGGCTTTTCTTTGATTGTTATGGATTGCAATCCTATAATAACAACCCTATCAGTGGGCTGTGTGAGTAGAGCGCTAAGGCTTTGGTTTTACCGTGTCAGCAGTAGCTCTTCTGTCAGACCCATCCTCCTGCGGATGCCCACGCGGCTCCCTGTGTGATCGCTCCTCGAAGGAAGCGCTGCTGGTGCCGCTCGAGCAGGCGGTTTGCGGGGACGAGCCCCTTCCGTCCTTCCCAAGCAGCAGCAGGCTGAGCTTCTGTTGCCAAAACAACCGCTCAGGGAAGCGAGGGTTGATCTGGACGGGTGGAATTCACTGTGTTGGCGTGCAGTGGGTGTCGCTTCTCTGAGCATTAACTGGGCTCCCTGCTTTAAGGAGCGCTCGTCCAAGTAGATATTTAAATAACATCAAAGCCTCTCTGGCCCTTGGCAGGAATGAGGTGCACCAGGGTGTAGGGGTGAATGTATTGTAAGGTAACAAGGCTGTTTTCTTTGTTTCTCAGCCCTTTGCACTTTTCACCTTTTAACTAATCATGCATGTTCCTAAATCCATCAGGCACTGAAACCCCTTAGAGACCAGTGCCCAAGAGAGCAAGGTCCCCAAAGGCGAATGTGTAAAAGATTATACGATCTTTTCACAATAACCAAACGTTGCTTGGGGCAGCTTTACCCAATGAGTTGTGATCCAAAGTGTCATCTTAGCCCTCTGGCAGATGTCACGGGTGTTAACAGAGCTCTGCCTACCTGCAGTTGCTTGCTGTACGTGTCGTGCATGTTCCCTTGGTCTCGGACAGCTCTGTTTATTTTATTTTTATTGTTGCTGCTGCAAGTCACCTGTTTTGTGGCTAGGTTGCTATTGCTTGGCTATAGCTCTTACCATTCACATTAAATGTCAAAGCTCAAGTGGTTCAGAGGTAAATGAGAGCTTTCTAAATACCACATTGACCATTCCTCTTGCTCTGCACTGATATACATCCAGATCATCCGTTTTTGAAGCCCATGGAATTATTCCAATTTCACAGTGCAAGTATGATTCAACTGAAGTGGTAGTGACAGCAGTTTATCTTTCCAGAATAAGCACGTGTTTGTGTGTGTGTTTACAACGATTGCAAACTTAAACCCAGAGATAACGTGGTTTTATGTTACCGAGGACACAAGTGGAACCAGAGTCAGTTTTGTCAAACTCTTCCCCAGACCAGTGAGGTGCTGCTCTCACCAGGAGAGTAAGAAGAGAAATCTGTGCTTTCTTTGCAGGTTTGTGCCCTGCATCTGTTTGCTGTTGAGTATTTCCCGTTGCCTCCCCACATCTCTTGGTGAATGTTTATTATTTTCTTTCCTTCTCCCTCGACCTGTGCACCGTGTGCCCAAGCAGAACCGCTCTGCATCCCTTGGCTCAGATGGGGCATCTTCAGACACTGTGGCAATGCAAGTGTGATATGGATGTAGGAAGAGTCACAGCGTAAACACTATTTCAGCAAGTAACAAAGACAGCTAATCAGAAGAAATCTGTTTATTGTGAGGTTAGGAAAACAATTTTGTAGGCAAATTGCTTTTTGGGGTGGGGGACAAGCAATAGGGTCAATACAGAACTTTGAGTTACAGTTTTAAGAATACAAACACAAATACAAAATTCCCTGTTGAACCAATACAAAATGAAGTTTCCTGGAGAACACAAAATGAACAAATGCTTGTTAAATTAAATGGACAACAAACACATAGTAAGAAAAAGGGGCAGAGCCCCAACTTGGAAGCCAAAACCCCACTGAAGAAGCAGCCATGGTGTCTTCTAGGTCATGCTCAGGCGGTGCTTTCACTTTGCTTTTCCTGTTCAATAGCTGCCAGGAAAAACAAAACAAAAAACACAGGAAACCAAGTGTCATCAAGAGCAGTTATGATGATTCTGCAGAATACAGATTTCTACAGTCATTCTTATATCCAGGGAATGTTAAGAAGTTCTCACAGCCTGGAAATGCCGCCCCCTCCATTCCCATGTCAGTGCAGCAAGTGGGGTGCAGCTCGTGATACACAAACCTCTCCTGTTACAGCCTCAGCTCCCGCAGCGATAAGAAACCTCGTGCTTGCCCTGTGTTTTGTTATGTTGGGGACAGAGTGTCTCCGTGACCATCAGTATCAATGCATCCAAATCCTGGGATCCATTAACAACTAGAGATGCCCTTAGTTCCCTTCTGCTTAAAGATACTTTTAAAGGAAACTTAAGGTCCCATCCAAATGCAGAGAAGTTTTATGTGTCCAAAGCTCAGTGTGAATTACATCTCCCCTTTGGCTCCCTGTGTGCAGTGAGTGTAGGGGAGAAGAGCTGGCATGGAAAAGCCCAGGGAGCAGCTCTGCTAGGGCAGGTCCCTGTGGGCCAGGCAAACAGGGTCCCTGTTTCCCCGGGAGCTGCATGGTCCCCTGCCCATCACCCAGCGGAGGGCAGCAGCCCCTGAGCTTGAGGAGATGCTAAACGTGGTGCCGGGGCACCCTCTGGGAACGCTGCATCCGCAGCCAGGGATTTGCGGGGCTTCCCTCCATATCTGTGCCTCGGAAGAGGCTGCTCCCCACAGCTACACACACCTGCAGCACCAGGAAAACTGGTCTTGCTTCTTCCCAGCGGGAAGAATTCTTCAGACAAAACACGGTGTCTGTAATAACTGCTCACATCTTTACGAGCCCAGCGTATCGTGTAAGCCTAGGTGTTATCCCCAGTTAAAGCCTGGGATGAGTTTGAACCATTAATCCTATGATTAGTATTCATTTTGCATATCAACTGCAATACGGATTTTGTCCTTACTATTCTTAGTACAAATAGCCTTACAAGCACTTACTTTCTTTCGTGGGCAATGGATTTTTTTCTCTGGTTTCCGTCTTCTTCAGTTTGGTCTTGTCGAATGTTTCAATTTCTGCAAAATCTGGTTTGTCGGACATGGTGGTCCTGACAAAGGAAGAGAAAACACACCCGTGGCGTTACTTGCCAGCGCTGTGATAGCAGCCGTCTGCAAAGCATTTTCTGCTCTAAAAATGAAAAATCCAATAAAAATGTTCATCCAGAAACAACACAATCTAACTCCACAATCTGGGATCTCTTCCTAATGCTCTTTCAAAGCAAAAGAGGAAAGATATAAAGAGATATTTGTCTAGATTCCTCAGAAAATCGTATCCTGAACATGGAAACAACAAATATTTAAGTAAAGACAATGCATTAACTGACAATAACCCACATCCCCTCCTGACGTAAACTTCTATTTTAATATTGGAAACCAGAAAGTCTACAATTAACCAGTGATCCAATGAGAGCAAATAGTTTGAATGATAATGTTTTAATTAATCAGATTTTCTCTTTAATTCTGAGTACACTAACCTAAGTACATACATACAGACCTACCTATCTGGATTAGCTGCTGTGTTCACTTGTGCTTAACAATAGGCAGGCTGCTTCACCGGCTCCTTTGTTTGCTCTCACGCTCAATATTCAAGTCGCATGCTCAGTGTTTTTGATTATACCCTATTATAAAAGAAATCCATTAAAAAAAACGGCATTAAACACTCCCTGTCAAAACTTTCCTAATCTACTAACTGCTTTTAATAGAAATCCAAGATAAAATTCATCCTGGGTGTTAATCCACTGATTTCAACGGAGCTCCCATCAAGGAGGAATTTGGCCCAGAGGCTACAGCTAGAATTATATTTTTTCCTTCCTCAAGACAACCTGATCTCGCTGCTACCCACACCGAGACAAGAGAAGTAAATATGCACAGGCAAAACGAACGAAAAGCTACTAAAACCACATGTCGTTACCGTCTGGCTGCCTCCTCCTCAGCTGCTGGGTGCCCGTCTGAGCAGCGCGAGTTTAGAAAGGTCACGTTAATCCCTCCTCTCTTCCTCCCCCTCCCCACTCCTATCGCTATTAATATTGATTAGTTTGCTGCTGGGATTGCTCAGCATTCAGGAAAAGGGCAGATTGCCGCTGCTGGAATTGCATGAGGGAGGGGAACAAAACAGGTGATTGTGGAAAAGCGCCAGAACAGATTTTTTTTTTTCTTTTTTTTTTTTTTTCCCCATTTGCCAAGGCAAAAATATTGAGGTTTCCCTTCCTGCCTTTCTTTTATAATACAGAGATTTGGAGTGGATTTGAGGTTTAGGGCTAGTGTTGCAGGGTTGGTTGTTCTGTGTGTAGCTTTCCAGCCCAATTCAGCAGGGTGTTGGGGCATGGGACCATGCATAAACTGGGGCTGGGGAGGGCTCCGAGCGCAGGCTCGATTGCTGCAACCCGGGGCCAAATCCAGAGAGGAGCAGCAGCGGGAGCCCTCACCTGGAATGCGTCCCGAAGGGAAGAACAAAGAATCTTTTATTCCCACACGTTTCAGGAGGTGCAAAACCGCCTGATACCCCCGCCCTTGGCCCGGGGTTCTGCTCTGCAGGCAGGACCTGGGGAGCTGCCTGCGGTCGACCTTCCCGCAGTCACTGTGTGAGAAGCCCCATTTGTGCATCCTGCTTCCCACCGTCGGGAATTGTGCCCGGCTCACTCCCAGGGAGGCAGGAAGGCAGGAACGCCGAGCGGCATGGAGAATATTCTGTAGGTGCTGAGCGATGCAATTCCTGAAAAATCTTTAACGTGGTTAATAGCTCTTGGGTGCATTTGGCTCCGCTGCAAGATGCACTTGGCATTAAGAGGAAAAACTGAATGGGGAAGAGACAGCTTGGCACGGGGACGTTATTTGTAGCCAGCTCCTCCAGCTCCTGTAAGGGCTGTGGGCACTTTCCAGGCTGTGGGTCTCCTGTGTGTGTTCTTCAGCTGTGCTTCCTCGTCTGCGGTTTGAGGAATCCCTTTCCAAGACCCTCCACTTTGGGAGGGAAGGACCACGTGCATCTCCCTAAGTTGCTGCGCTGGGTTTCATCTTCCATAACTCAAGGTATCTCCACTTGTATTTCTTGTCTAGACTCCCTGACAGTCAGTGGAGAGAAATGACACTTCTACAGTGCCAAACTATCTATTGGAAGCATCTAACTCGGGATGAAATTCCGTGTGCCAGGAGAATCTCCTCTTCTCTGCTGCCTCTAAAGGGAGTCTAGACAACGAGCTCAGGCATCTACTGGGCAGCTCTGAGAGCTCTTGGGCAGATGGATGCAGCTGATTCAGAGCCCCACAAAGGTAATGTGGATTCCTCTGTTGCCATAATAGACCTAGAGCATTTCTGAGGCGGAGGGATGTGTGTACGTTGGGAAAATGGATGTGTTTGAAGGAATGAATCTCTTTCCAACGTGTGTTTAAATTAAAATATATCAACACACCAAGAAAAGAGGATTCTTTTTACTTATGGGCATTCATAGTGGTTTCTGCCCACTCTGTGATTCCTTCCTTAATCCATCCCATTTTCCTTATCTTGAGAAAATGCAAGATTTAATAAGTGTCCTGGCAAATCGCTGGCTGAGAGCTTTTCCTTTACGGCTGCATCTGCATTATTTGAAGTAGAGGAGAACAGAGGACCTTAACAGTGGGAAAACCTGGATAACGCTACTCTGTGAAGCTCCTAAGAGAGCTCCATCCCACTGAGCTGAAGACCGTGCAAACCTGGACGTGCTTCTGGAGCTGCCGCTACCCGGGCAGTAACAGAGCTACCTTTCTGTTAGGATTAAAAGCTCGGTTAACTTGCACGCAGTGGCTTGGCTGCCTTTGCACCTGCACCCACCACCCGTGCCAAATCAATTTTGCTGTGTACCAGTAATATTTTATGTCAGGACTTAGTTGCCTTGTTTCCCTCTCCTTACTCCAACTAATTGTCATAAAGAGAAAGCTGTGTTCTTGACCAGAAACTCCTGGGAATAGGCAGGAAGGCAGCTGCTGGGTGAATATTCAGTATTAGCCATGGCTGAGATTTGGCACTGAACAATCTTAGTGGCTGCTTAAAGAGACAGCAATAACCTCTGTGTGTTAGGCTGGAGACTAGTTTTAGAAGATCCTGAGTTTGGAAAAAGATCTTTAAAATGTAACCTGCTTCAGGAATTCTTCCAGTTCTCGAGTGAATGTTCATAAATACTGACTATCCATTTTGTACAAGTGACAATTAGATTCTAATAATGAGATCTACAGAGGAAAACCATTTTTGTTTTTAGAATGGCATGAATTCTCTCAGATATAAAGTGCACTCCGAGTATTCAGGACATAGAAGCAGAAGGATCTAGGCACATAGCCAAGGGCTCAGGCCTTATCGTCCACAGCAGAGCTGTGGCTTTATTCTGAACAAGCCAAAACTGGGTAGTCTTGCTTGTTTTTTCACCACTGCTATTCTAAGTGCCCAACTTTTGCGCAGTTCTAGTATTAAAAACAGCTTGGGTAAGTTGTTTGGGTTTTTAAATTGAAGATGAAGAAGGTTCTTAATTGATACTGGGTTGGGTTTTTGAGGAAGGTGCAACACTGTTAGTCCGTGTAACATAATTATAAGAAATTATGTTCTCGCAGTAAGTTCAAATCAGTAGCTCCAGCGAACACCTTGACCATTGCATAAACTCCCTGTCAAGTCTGTGCAGCTCATCCGTACGGCGCTGTGGTCACGCTGTGGTCAAGCACGTTTATTGCTGCATTCAAACCTCATGTTTACACTCCGTGTGTGGTACAGCCCTGCGGAGTTTTCTTATGGAAAGTCTTGTGTGGAGTTTGGCCTGGAGGCGCTCCAGGGAGAGCGAGGACTGCGAGCACACAGCATCGGGCTGAGCTGGTCACGGGAGGAAGAGATGGATAGGGATAATTTACTCAGACACTGCTTACTCTTACTGGGAGTTGGAATATTCTTCCTAATGCTATCCATGAAACATGGTAGAACATTTTTAATGGCAGGAGAGAGGCACTTGGTGTTGAAATGACTCTCATGATATTGAACTACTGCGGTGTATGGAGGCAAGTGAATGATGTGTCACATAGAAATGAGAAAAAACTGCTAAGCCAACAGAACAAGTAGAGGAGGAGCTATAGGATCTTTACAGATCCTAGACACATGGAAGTGTGAAAAGCTGTATTTGTAGGGCCATGTCTGAAAAACTGCCAGAGCTACAGTGTAAGCTGTGTTTTATTTCAATCTATTGCCAAAAGATGAAGGTCTAAGTCAAATGTGCCAGGACCAAAACCCCTGATGCCAGTGAGTCACTTGCTCCTCAGAGCAGGAGCGCTTTGCGGCACACATGACCGCGTGTCTGTCAGACACCTACGGAAAAACAGAGCCAAACAAACACTTGCTACCAGGAGGCAGTACGAGGTGAGAAGCAGCATCTACAGGCAGCTCAAGTGGGAAGGAAAAATGAGGGATGTCTGAGAGGCTGGAGATGTGGAGTCTGCCGCTGCTCAGCTCCCGTCCTCCGCTGGTGCTTGGAATCAGTGAGCCCAGCCTCAGGGCTTGGATGTGGTGACTTATTGGGTATAATCCTCACAGGTTTGGGGGTGCCGGGCTTATCCTGGGCACAAGCTGTGCCCTGGCAATGCCAAGTTGCACGGAGATTGGGTGGAGGGCTGCAAGAGGGGGGTTTCCTTCTCCTTGGTGTAACAGTGGGAATCAGCTTGCACCTATTTCACATGGAAGTGAAGAGGGACGAGGCTTCTTGGTGCGAACAGCCGCTCAGAGGAACAGACGCTCCAGCAGATCCGTGTCTGTAGCTGAGCCAGTAAGCTGACACGACTGATTCTATAATCACATTAGTGCTGTCTCGAAGTAACACGCCCACTCAAATATAACAGTGATTTCATTTTCAAAATGTTGTGGTATTTTTGGTGTTAAAGGTGGGAGATTAATTTTTTTTCCAAGGCTGGAATGGCTGGGCTGGATGCTGCGAGCACCTAATTGCTTTAGGTTCAGTGGGGACTGAGCACCTTCCAGAAAGGTAGCAGGGTTGGGCTTGCTAAGAAGCATTAGGAGGTTTCCCCTCCTCGGCGGAACAGAGAGAGGACTCGAGCTTCACTGAAAGGATTTTCTCAGTTCTCTTTGTGCCTTTTGTTCCATGCGTCTGCCAAAAAAAATATCCCTGTTTGGGAACAGAGACAGGTTCCCAGGCGAGGAGACAATGAATCCGGGGGGTGTGACCGGGCAAGGATCTCTCCTTGGCACGGTGGCCCTTGCAGCGCTGCTGGCATGTAAATGCCATACGTGTCCTCCTGATACACTTAGCCAACGTGTTCTGGTTTCCTTATCTAGAACATTAAGCCTTTAAGGGTGAGTGTGTACAGAGGGTGAGGAGGTTTAATGGGGATCTCCTTCTGCCCTGGCTCTATTTTCCAGGCCCATGTTTCCCAAACAGCTCTGGAGTTCAGACAATACAGAAGTCCTGTTGAAGCACAGAGTGAGAAATAAAACAAAGATACTTAAAGTGGAAATTCACTTTCTCCCTCATTTTTCATCTTATAAAGCTCAATATGAGAGTGAATTTTTAAAGGTTTAGACTAATAGAGATTCCTGCAACTGAACTTTCTTGAAACTTGAGCTTTCTTACCCAAAGCTGTATAGTAGGTCCTCTTCCAAAACAAAGCACTTCCTTTGGCCTTGCCTTCTCTAGCAAATGTGCCCATGTGTGTGTGCATTATCAACGGGGGGGAGCGGCGGTGTGGAAATTAATACAAAATGCCCATGCACATGCTCCTGTCCCAAGGGCAGGGAGTGGAAAGCAGCATGTGATGCATTAGTCACATTACTTAATAGTCACATTACTTAATATGTTATAGAACACATGACAGCAGTGATATAAGTACCCCTGTACAGAGCTGACCGCTCTGGAATCAGACATTCCACTGTCAAGTTTATCATTCTTTAAGGAAGAGGAAAATCACCACTTTGGATTGAGATGAACTAGCATGAGGATTACATTGGGGCATCTAGTGTGCAGCTGGTGTATCAGGATTTCATGGATTAATAATAATTAACTCTAGAGATGTACTAGCTCCCTATTATTTTGTCCAGAGGGAAAATGATCTGGGAATGTCTGGGAATAGGTGTGTCTGTCATTTCAAGCCCTGCTGTGTGCTGGGTTAGTTACAGAGCCATGGTATCCATGACTTCTGGGACACAGCCCTGTGGATGAATTTTTCACAGGTGCCTCAGTAGCAGTTGTCTCTGAGTTGCAAATTCCAATGGCCTGTGACCTCCTGGCAGCTTATGGATCTGTTGGGTTTGGGGCAAAATAAGAAAAACCTTACAACTGTTCAGCTGTCTAAGAAACAAGGGTGCTCAAGCAGAGAAAGTCACCAGATAAGTTCATAGAGATTACTTAAAAAAGGTATTAGGCTGTTTCCAGACCAAAAATTGTTATTTCTGCTTGAAGGGATATATGTATCATCTTTTCCAGAATTCTTTTTTTCCTGTTTTGTAAACTTGATATTCAGTGTAAGCTGGGCATGTACACATTAAATATCATGTACAAAGTGACCAGTAAGTGCCACTAACACAGGGAACTGGTAATCAGTACCTTCCGCATTTGTTATCTTGTGCCTGGTTAAATGAAAGCTTGTAAGTACACTATGTTAAATGCTGGGCTTGTTCTCTAGGATCTGAAGGAAAAAGATTAGACTATTTAGCCTCTTGATGGCTATCTCTGCCTAACCTGGGCGTAGCAGAAAGTTTTCAGTAACTATTTCTAAAACTTGTTTTTTACAAAATTATACAAACAGCTACAGTTTTATTAAGGCCATGTCTTGATGACAGGGTTAACTTGATTCAGTGGGAGCTGCTCAGCTCTGCGAGCGAGCGCACCACAAAATAACAGGGCAGCAGCAGACGCTCGTGTTGGCATCAGGCGAACGGCACTTATTAAACTGCAGCCTTTCTGCAACTCAAGCTGCTGGGAAGGTCTAAGTGCAAAGAACAGGAATTTAAAAGGGATGAGGCCATTCAAGCTATAATTCAAGTTAACTTTTCGGTGGAAACTAGCTTTGAGGCCTGTGCTTGTGTCTGTCTGCAGCTCAAATTGGTGAACATAGACAAAAACAGCTAAAAGTGAAAAACAAGAGTGCCATACCGTGATTTTTGCTTGTGTCTGCTGCATACATTGGATAATTTTCCCCCTTGGATGAATACTAGCTTGCATAAAATTCAAATTCAGCTGTCTGCAGATCAGGGTGGGGGGGGGGGGAAAGTGTGGGAAGGGGAACAGAAGGGAGGAAATGGAACTGAGAAGATTGAATTAACCTTATGATGTCTTGAATTTCAAGAAGGGAAGAATTATCTCCCAATAAGTCTGCAATCATGCAATTAAGATGTGAACAAGCCTTAGAAGCTACGTTTGTCCCATTCTCCTAGACTTCTGCTCTAAAGGTAGATCTTCCAAACTCAAGATTCAGACCTTAAAAAATATTCAAAAGCCATGAGAAATGTGTAAATATTTATCTTAATCATAAAATTCTGGTAGAAAACTAGCTAAAGACATCTGACATTTACATAGAACATTTGATATTGAGTTAAGTTAAAAAATCCTTACATGCGTGTCTAGTAATGGCAGACAATCTTGGGGATGGAACATATCTTGGAAAAATCAAAGGGCATCTCTGCACAGAAATTCTCTTTCCATAAAATTGATTTTCTCTCTCACCTGTTTGCCTGAGTGTTGTGAGGCTTTATTTGAGGATGGGGCAAAGCTTTCAAAACAAAGTACTTTGATTTTAGGTGCCCTTTTGGATATCATGAGTCAGAAGAACTGAACACTTGCTTTCCCTAGAGCCTTCATTGAGAGTTCCGAGAGTCCATCAATTCCAGACATCTTGTGCTAGACACCCTGAGACAAAATGTTTGTTTGAAAATGTTTTAATGCTGGAAAAGAGGAACAAAGTAAAGACTCAGTTCAGGGACATACTACTTTTTCTGGGAAAAAAGAAAAAAAACATACAGCAAAGGATTTTTTTTCTACAGAATAACGAGCTGAGAAGTCTTATGTTTGCCATTCCTTCTTTGGTGTTAAAATGTTTGTAAGTAATTTTATAGATCAATAGGTTCTGCTGAGACCAAAAAAAAGAGAGCACTTTCAAGTCCAGGGAAGTCAAATAATCTGTGTGTATATAAATGCAGGAATTATTTTTCTCCAAGTAAAAACTGTAGACATATGATATATAGATATTATAGCAGACCAAGTCTTGCTTTGCTATACATCAGATTTCCATGTTCTTTCAGTACGATTATGATCAAATATGAAGATAAGAATTGTGCAACAGTTCTATCAAACTTCAAAAGTTTGGATGATATTACAGAATTAAGTTCTGGGATAGTATCTCGGTTTGTACAAAGCCTTGCTCAGTAGCGCGCACAGTCAGGATAGAACTATTTTTCTCTCATGCTCAATTTCTGATGAGGAGAAATGTAGGGCTGCTCCTGGAATTAGACTTAATTAGAAATTAGTTTTCAGAGTGAGTTTACTCTGAAGTCTTGCTTAAAGGTCAGGAGATTCATGTTAGGGACCAATGAAGGAGAAATGGTTCTCTATGTTCTATACAGGGACATATATTGATGAATGCTTTTACGTTGTTTATACTCATGAACACTGTTTTCTGAAAATAAGAGAATTACGCTAGTATCTTTTCAGATCTTCTGAGTTGCTTTGCAGGTGCCCAGCAGCAGAATCTCTGTAAAATTTGGGGGCTGAGCAACTTAGCGGGGCTTATAGGATAACACCCTGACCTGCAGAAATTGCTTGTCCTTAGGTGTATGTCTTTGGGCATGGATTTACTGATGAGATAAAGTGTCACGTCACTGTGCCTCTATGGTTAAGGCAGTGCCATATCACACGTCCTGACACATGGTGACAGTGCTGTGCCACGTGGCGTGACTGCAGCCACACACCTGAACCACCCCTTGCACCTCAGTCTTTCAGAACTGGGATGTAAGGGCAGGAAAAGAGCAGAAACGCTTAAAGTGGCAACGTGGGACTGCATGTGTGTGCCCCCTGCCCAGAGCACTGCAGTGCCTGAAAGGAGGCAGGACAAGCTGGCACGACACGGCGTTCTCGGAGCCAGTTCGGAGCAGGGGATAGTCTTGGACTCGAACCCAGCGAGCAGGTGCCGTGCGGCGCTTGCCTACCTGCTCTGTGCTGTCTCCTCTCTCTCTGCGCGTGTTTCTGTGTCGCCTTTCTTGCGGTTTCCCTCCTGCCAAGTAGCCAGCGTACCTGCTGCAGAGCCAGCTGGAGTCCGTTCTCTCCCACGTTTCATCAACAGAATTGCCAGCTTGTTCTGATTCAGTATCTTTATTGTTGTGGATGAGGCTAAATGAATCAGAAAGAACACAGCTATGTATACAAAATACAAACTCTGGAAGCTCGTCCTGATGTGAGGAAATCTTATTAACGGTTCCAGTGGAGAAATCTGCTGTGAGAGCTGACTGGCAGAAAATATAAACCCCCTGAGGTCATTTATTGTGACCCTTTGCATTTTATTGTCTTTGTAAGGCAACTTCCAATGATACCTCACCGTCTAGCAAAAAAATATAGCTAATTTATTGCAGGATTATGACTCTCTCTTCTTCAGGCTCTGAATATATTTTATATATTTCTTTGTAAGGATTTTTTAATGGAAAAAAAAAGCTCCTCCTAAGAGGATTTTTACTAAGTAAATCTGAATTTCCTTAAACGCTTATTAAACCCACCACCTATGGCTGCAGGCAGTGCGTTACAGCAGCAGCCGTTGCAGCTCGGCTCCTGACTGGCCTCGTGCAAGCTTGCACCTCCCTGCTTGCCTGTGCAAATTTAGTAAGTTTAAGGGTGCTAAATTTTGTGTATTTTGTAATGCTCGTGGTCTTGGGGGAAATTATTAGAGCTGCTGGTTGGGAAATGCCAGGGAGGCACAGCTCTGGGACGGCTCAATGCTGCTTTAGCCCGGGAAAGACTCCAGTGCTTCACGCAGCCAAGAAAAAGCGAGGAAGAAGTAACAAAACTATCATTATTCGGTATTAATGGCTGGAGTTGCACCCCGCGCACCCCTGAAGCCGCGCGGAGCGGAGGCCGAGGCCCCGCAGGGTTCAAAACACCGAGCTCGGCGCCTCCGCCTCGCTCCCCGCCGCAGCCCCCGAGGCGGCTCCGCCACCCGCAGAGCCCCCCTGCCCGGCCGGCTCCTCCTGGGCGCGGGCAGCTCCACGGAGGGACCCGGGAGGCC
>JAWLRI010000995.1:4714188-4776472 GCA_034781795.1 Crypturellus tataupa
CCCGGCGCCATGTTGCGCGGGCTGGGCAGCTGGCTGGGCCTGGAGCGGGCGGGCGAGGAGAAGCTGCTGCCGGCCGAGGAGCCGGGCTCGGGCAGCGCCGGGGATGGGGGCGACGAGCCGGCCGCGCGGAGCCCGGAGGCGGCGGAGCCGCAGGCGGACTCGGACCCGCTCCTCAGCCAGGCCAAGGGACTCGGCAGTGAGTGTCCTGCCCCGCGGGGCGAGCCGGGGGGCGGCCGCCGAAAGGCGCCCTTGGCACCGCCGCCTGCTGCGAGGGCTTCGCGCCGGGGCACGGGGAGAGGCAAACGGCCGCGGTAGCCGAATCGCTCCCCTTGTTGGAGACGGGGACGGGGATGTCTTGCCGTGGCCTCCCCGCGTGGGGAATGGTGCTTGTTAAAGGCAAAAAAACATACTCGGTGCTTTTAAACCAGTGTATGTGTCTTTCTGCAGTGGCAGTGAAACTGAAAGGTGTCAATAACAGGGCAGCAACTGAAGGAGCAAAGGTTGGCAGGTTTAGGGCATGTAGAGGGGTTAGGGCAGAAGTTTAGAAATAGTTACCCATTTTCCCTTAAGGTGAAGTTTTAACTGAACTAAGTAAACAAGGTGTGCAAAGCGCTGTCTCTGAAGAATGCGTTTAAAGCCATTCTCCTCCACCCCCTTTGGTCTCTTATGTTCTGCACGTCTTCCTGAATTGTATCTCTTTTACATGTTTGTTAACCGTGACATACATCACTACTGTGCGTTTTGTAAGTTGGAGTTGTTCCTACAGTTTGCTCCACAATTCTGAATCCGACCCACATAAAACTGGAAGCTTGAAAGTGAGATGATTCTCATAAAGTTTAAAAAAAAAAGTCATTATAGCTTTTTTTTAAATGACAGTACTTGACAAAAAGAATGTTTTTAAGTGAGTTGCTAACAATTCTGTGCACTGTTTAAGGATGTTACCACAGTGGAAATCCAAAAATCATGTAAAAGATAATTGGGTATTTGAAATATGAATCAAGTCATTGACTAAACACTTCAATCATCTTTCTAAGAAAAGTTATTTAATTAGCTATAGTTCTTTAAGTATTTGTTACTCTGTTCTGACTATGGGAGAAGTGATGTGAGCATACAGAAAAACACACCTTGTTAAGTGTTGTTTCTGTGTAAAATACATTTCAATGCAAAAAAAAGTGAAGCTAATCTGTAATGAGGTAAGATTATAATTAGATATAAGTAAGAATTCTGCTTTACTATAATGGGTTCTTAGATATTTTCAGGAGAAGAATAAATACTGACTGTTGCACACTTAAAGATCCATCCAATAACAGTAAACTAATTTGTAAAAGATGGAATTTCTTCAGATTCAGTTTCAGTGAAATCGTTTGCTCTGGAAATGAGAAATTGATCTAGTGATGCACAGATCTGATACATGTGTATGTTCATCCATATGACAAGAGAAGATTGTGGTGGAAAGGTTTTCTTTTTAAAAACACTTGGACATTATTGTTCCAAGACATGAAAACTCTTGAACTATCTGTGGTTAACACCAGCATAATTGTGTGGGCAGATTTCCCTACCATATAAAGAATTCTACCAGCAAAACTGCAATCTTCCATATACGAAGTAGTCTGTATGTTTATTTTCATATTATTACAGAAAGTAGCATTGCCTGCATGATATTACCCATGGTTGGAGAGTTTATGATTATGAACTAAAAATATAAATATTGTCTGTCAAATACTTCTCGTACAGACTTGGAAGAGGGAAGTAGACTTTCTTGATCCTTTTAAGAAATTCCACCACTAGTTCACAAGACCAAACACTCCCTTCCATTAAGACTTTATAAGCACTTTAGTATAAGAAGTATAACTACATACTTGTATGTAATAGAAAGAAAAAAGTTTTGGGGTATGGCCGCAAGATTGGCCAGAACTACTTTGTTCAACTACATCCAAAAACTTGGTTATGTTGCAGTATAACCCACACCACCTGCAGTGACAAATGTTTCAAGAATTTTTGCACCTGAAAAATAATGGTGTATAAGAAAGCTTCTACAGATACAAAAAAGCAAATAAAAGTCAGGGGAAGCAATACAGAGGGCTGCTACCTCCTCTACTATCGTAAGGAGGATCCTGTATGCGTGCTAACGTGTAAAGTTCAAGATACGCATTTTCATATATAACATGAAGCTTGTGATGAAGTGTAAGCCTGATAAAAGATGCCAAAGATCCTGGCAAGTACTGGTAGGAATTTTGGTTGTCACTATTCTGTGATTTATAAATAGAAGTTACATCTAGGAAACTGGCTTTCTTGAGGTCTGGCTGGAGCTCTGCATTTTCCAGTACAGATTTGGTGATGTCATTAAGAAAGAACATTTTATACACGTCAAAGAATAGCAGCCAGCTTTTCAAAAAGTGACAGGACTATGCCAAAGCAATTACTTCTGTTAGATGTTAACAACTGTGTGTTATGTGTGTTAACTCAAATAACTTGTTTGGTTTTGTGTGTTTTTGTTTTTTTTTTTTTTTTTTTTTGTTCCTCACTCCACATGCTAAGGTAATTTTTCTGCATTTTTTTATGGCAACTTGAACTGTTGGGAGGTACAGAAAAGGAAGACAATTGGTTTCTCTCTCCTACCTTTGCAAGTGCTGTCTTTTTTTTTAATCAATCTTCTATGTAAAAATCAATTTCTTAGAATAACTGAAGTATCTTTGCTATCCCACATACTTTTTATGTTTCTTATGTCTCAAAGTATGTCTCTGGTAATCACCATGTGGCTTAAAAATGCCATTACATCTTCCTACGAGCCTAAATTACAGGTATTTGTTGACACTGTATACACTGTAATTGTGAAATTACAGACATAAGACATCTGTTTAACACAGTGCTGGTGATGTTACCTATCTAAGAAATAAACTAATTCGGGTACTTAAGGTACTTTAATAATATTTAAAGCTACTAATAAATGACAACTGTTTGTGTTATGTGGTTCTTTCTTGACACCTTTCTGGTACACTGCTGGTACAAAGGCAGTAATTAGAGATTTTTAAAAGTATTTACTACTGTTGTTCTGATGCTGTTCAGAAAAATAAACAAGAAGACCCGTGTTATTTCTAAGATTGAAAAGACTGTGAAAAATAGAAAAAGGGAAACATTGAAAACAGTAGAACTTTAAAACTTCTGAAGGAATTTGAAGCCTTATCAGAAATTTTATACACTTGTTGATGCACTTTATAAGACTGTTATGCGTGTTGATTTTCTTAATTAAAAAAAAAATTTTGCTCATGTTGCTAAAGCTACTTCATTGCTTAATGTACCAATATTACCTAAATAATTGAGTTTATAAAAGATACTGCTTCAGAAAATTGATTGGAGAACAGCATTTTGAGAGCTATTAGAAATGTTTGGTTTAGGAAAAAAGTCTAAAGTACGATAATTTATGGTTTACAGAAACTTTGAACAGCTACGTAACTAAAGAACAAAAATAAAAGAATTATCGGGATTTTTAAGAGCTATTTGTAGACAAAAAGCTAAGTTAAATGATTCTGAAGGAAGACTTGAAGTAGATAGCCAAATGTAAAAACAAAATAGAGGAAATCTAGTAAGATAGGGTATAAAGAGCATATATAATTTTCATCTTTCTTTTCTCATCTGTGAAAGGTTACCTCTTCAATTTTGCCACTGCTGCCACAAAAAAGATATCTGAATCTGTTGCCGAAACAGCACAAACTATAAAGAAGTCTGTAGAAGAAGGGAAAATCGACAGTATAATTGATAAGGTATTTCATTTTTCAATTACTTGGTCTGTAACATCTACTTGCTTGCTGTTATTGGAAAGTGTAACAAATCTAGCACATGACACCTCATGAAATTTGATGGTTTCAGCACAGCTATCTCCTGTTGTGACTAACAGCCTTAGCAAAGTGTGCGTACATAGTAGACGTGCCAAAATTGTTAGTTGGTGACTTAGACATGAAAATTCAGGTAATAGAACAGCTCCTCTGTAAGCTTAATAATATATGCACTAATTTAAAAAATGGTCCTCAAATATCTAGCCATGATGTGTTTCTGTATTATATTAAAAACACTTTAAAGGCTTCTGTTATACAGTACTTGCTAACTAAAGAGTTGTTCAGGCCTTCTTCATGTTGGTTGTTCTGTGGATCTTAGCCCTGTTCACTGCACAGCATTCAAGTTTTTATCAGAAAACAGAGTTGACTTTCTCATGTATTTTTCTAAAACATTGGTCCCTTGAATAGCCCTCTGAAAGTTTTTCTAAGAGCAGGAGACAGTTCAGTTTTGCTGTGGTGAGATGGCAGGTAGTTTTGATAGTTTTCTGAATGTTGTGACATCTACTCTATATGTTGAATGCCAGACCTTATTGTGTAACTTAATAGTGTGTCATGGTTTTCATGTGAGCTTGTTTTTGTATTGTACTTGTGAAAATGACATGATAAAGTTACTCTAAGTCAGGTTCAGCTTATGTTTTTAAGAAAGAAAGTCTTTGCAACTATTTTATATTTAAAAAAAACACATATGCTAGAAGAAGCCTGATTCAAAATTAAAAAGGAAAAAGTGCATATATCTATAAGTGTGTATATGTATAGATATACTGTGGCAAGTGTTAAATTGTGCTAACATTATTCTTTACTCAGTACTGTACCTGTGTTCAGTATCTCCCAGGATTTAAATAAACTGGAAAAATACCAGAACACAGTTTTAAATATGCTGATGTAGGAGGAGAGGCAGGAATAATCAATGCTGTTTTAGTCTTTTTACAGGAGTTAAGGAAGGGCTGTAACAAAAATGTCAATGATAAACTATCTGCCGTTTCTACTGATTGTTGTTCAAGCAGCAAACAATTTGCTACTAATGAGTCTTGGGTGAAAGAACCAAGATCTTTCTAAGAATGCAGATGAGTAAGTTTGGGAATGGGTAACTTAGGGTATAGAGCCTCTGTTAACTGGAGATTTAAAGTTTTAATTACATGTGTCTGAGAGGCAAAATTGATCATGTCTCAGCTAAAGAGACTTGAATTAGGTGACCATTGCTGTCCTCCCAAAATGCATGTTTTCAAAATGTCTCTATTACTGCTGAAATGTGTATGTAACTGGGGGCTTGTAACACCTTCAGAAGATTCAACTAATTTGAGTCTTTAGTAGGAAACAACTTTGATGTAAATTTCCGGCATGGATATTGGTATCCAGCTGTGTGGTATAAACACACAGCTTCCATCAACTTAGATGCAGCAATGTGTGTTCAGCACGTTTGTATGCAACATATTTTCAGGTTAGTTCTGTGGCGAAAAAAGTAGATTTAATTGTGTACCCGTAGAGGAATTCTGATGTTCAGTGATTTAAATCAGCTTCTGGGGGCTGCATTCAGTTATTTCAATGAAGACAGTCCTTTCTCTGCAGTCTTCAGCATTGTTTATGATGTGTCCTCTGCTTTGATCACAGCTGCCTCCTTTAAAAGTCCTTAGTTCCAACAGAGGAAACATGAGGTGCAGTGAGCAAGACAGAACTATGTATGAAGGAAGGTATACAATGTGATTCTGGGATTAAAAAAAAAAAAAATGTAGAACTTTGTCCCACTTTGGAAGCATGTATATATTAGCTTTCTGTAAACCAGTAACCATGAAAGGGAACCTTTAATATGTTTTATGAGGAAAATATTCTATGAAATTCTACTATGAGAGAATTCTTAGCTGAATTTGAATTCAAATTTAAGATGTAAACAGGAGAATATATAGTTCTTTGACCAAAGTTTGGTTAGTTGCAGTGTTATTGCTGATCAAAGCCTGATCAAAAGGTCTTAAGGTTTTTTTCCTACTGAGATTGGCAGCTGGGGGTGTCTGGGAGAAGTCAGCTGTGGGTTTTATTGTTTGCTTGTTTTCTAGGAATTCTCTTCAGTTAACTAAAGTGGGAAGAGGAAATGCTATAATCTGTCCCTTAAATGCATCCCCAAAGCAAGAATCAGAATTAGCAGCTATATGGATATTGATTAGGAGGTTCATAGAGCTGTACAGTTGTGGTTCTATAAGGCCACATGAGAAAATTAAGCCATTCTCTACTATCTTTGACACCGAGCTTGCCCATTCTCTCTCTCTCTCTCTCTCTTTTCCCACTGTGTCTGGCTCCATTGCTGAACTTTCTTATGTTCTTCCAGTGCTTTAAGTCAAAAATCTGTCAGAAAAATAAAATATAGCAAAAGGTCTAGTTGTGCGTGTTGTGAGGAAAGGCAGTTTGGAAGAGGAGGGGAAATACTTAGAGTAAACCTAGACGCAGTGGGTGAGTGACAGAGGCGACGTACAAGCAGACGCCTTCGCTTCTCTGACTTCTGTGTCTCATCATCAGTGAGCTGTTGTGGGGTTTGTTTGTTGTGTTTCTTTGGTGTGTTTCTTTTTTTTTTTTTTTTTTTTTTGAATACCCTGAGTAAAATAATACAAATTCCCATTTTGACTAAAAAGCTTGCATACTGGGAAATCGGATTATAGTTTCCATAGCATTCTAAAGCTTTTCTTTTGTACCAGGTGAGGAAGTGCTATACATTCATATCATTTAAGATCAAGAGGAGCCAGTGCAATTTGCTGCATAGTAGGCACTACAGTAGTTCTCTCACTGGCGTTACACTATGCTGAGATTCTGTGTTTTTTAACCAGAAACATTTTTGTAAGAGTTTAACCATGACTTGTCTTGAGGATTTGTATGCTTTTTGGTAACTTGCTTATTTGATCGGTAGGTGTCACTATTTACAACATCTATCTTACTAGTAACTTACATATTATAGTTTTGTAGCTTGATTCCTTTTTTTGTCTCTGCTTTCTGCTGTAGAACAACATTTATGTTGTTATTTTCAATTATGGCATACTACCTGGGGAATTTGTTTGAAAGGACTAAATCTTATGTTGTGAAGTTGTGTGATGCACATAGCTCTTCTATGACCATTTTTCGTTTTTAATGTTAACTGTAGTATAGGGCATTACTGGAATAAGTCCTTGAAAATTTGTCAGCCTTGTAAATACAGAAATGATTCAGTTTCTGAGATTCACTGAGTCAACCTGAAAAATCATACTTAAATTTGACATACAAAATAATTATTGCTATGTATACATTTCCTTAGTCTTTAGAACATGTTGCAAGGCCGAGGATATATTTGAGTGTTTATAGTATTTTAAAAAGCTATTCTAAGCCTAAGAAGATAATCTGATTTTTTTTGTATTTGATTTGACAAGGACATAAGAGTATTTCGTAGTAGGCTGATGTTCAAATTATGTTTATCAATTAGGATCTTAAAGGGATAATGGAGTGGTTCAGTAACTGGGACTGTGTGACTGACACAAAATATCACTGGTTAATTTACAGAAAAGAAGATTGGGGTTACTAGAATATGGCACCACAGTGTATTTGAAAGCATATTTTGTCTAAACATGAAACCTTTTTTTTTTTTTTTTTCCTGTGTCTTTCTTGGTTTTCAGACAATTATTGGAGACTTTCAGAAAGAACAACAGAAGTTTGTCCAAGAGCAGCAAACAAAAAAATCTGGTATTGTACTTTTTTATTACACAGTTACTGGGTAAATCTGCATTAAGTGAAATTGCACTGGAAGCTGAATAATTAAGCTCGTTGTGTTTAATGAAACATAGTTGTAGCGGAGATTAATGTCTGTTGTGGCGAAAAAATGCTTTTTTATGTGAGATTAGTAAAACAATAGTGTTACATTAGTCTAGATGGCTTTTTTTTAATCAAATTTAACTTGCTGTAATATAAGCAAAGGGCAGTGTGTTAGCAAAGCTGATCCTTTATTGCTGGTTTGGATTTCAAGCATGCGTATTATTGAAAGAAGGCAAACTGCTGACCTCTCTCTTGGGCTTTAGCAATCCTGTAACATCTTAACAACAGAATTGAAAACATGGGGTGGGAGGTTGTGCTATAGTATTTAATTAGTTTTACTGTGGGTGTCGCTGCACTTAAATTAAAGGCATAATTGCTCTTTTGCTTTCCCACAAGTCATTTGCTTTGTAATTATCTGTGATCTAAATCCTTCTTTGAGTTGTCCACCCATGTATTACTGAGATCAGTGGATCTATTTGACACTCTAATAAGCAATTTTTTTATGTTATGTTTCATCATCAACTTACCTTCTTTAATATGTTAATCTGAATATTGTAATTTATTACAATTTGAATATGTAATGTCTCTGTTTTTAATGTTGAATATGAAACAATTTTAAATGAATCATGATTATTTTTTTTTCATATTGTCTGTAGTTTTCTTCTTGAAGTGCTACTCATGTGATCTTGCTTTCTGTATATTTATCTTTTGTTTCTATTAATAAACTCTGGCATCTGTTGATAAGTAAGCTTCCCCACACTTCATGAAAATAGGTAGCTGGTTTGACAAAAGAGAGAGGTGGCCTAACTGAAAGAAGCATTAGCATCAGCACATATATATTGGATATCAGTGAATCCACGTGGGATAAAGATTTTAAATATGCCAAGTGCATGGGAAACTAAGCTTCATTAGTTCTAGTGCACAGGAATTATTTGTAGACTACTAGCAATTCATCATTGCAGGCTGAATCAGCATAGTGAAGAGATTATTTTTTTGACTATTTAAAATAGTTCATTTTCTCTACTTATGGCCTACAGAATGAATTGTTCTGGAAATACCTGCATAGATATGTAAATCAGAGCAACTGGTACATGCTTATTCAGTGTTTTCTTGTACATTTTTTTTTCTCCATAGCTAAGTAATTTCTTCTTTGGCTTACATCAGCCTTCTGGATATCAAAAAAAAAAAAAAAAAAAAGAAATTCAGTAGTAAAATTATTCTGAAAACCTAAAAATCAGACACAATTTAAAGGATATCTAGAAATGTCTGTGTGCGGACTGCTCAGCCAGTTGCTACAATGTTACAATACTCATACAATGCTACCTCAGTAATTAAAACCTGGCAAATCTATGAACAGTAGGAAGAAAACAATAAGATTTTCTTTTTAAAATCAGCAAATGAGAAAACAGCAGCTGTTTAAATTTACTTTTATTAAGCAAAGATCCATTACTAGAGCTCCCCTTTTATGTTTTGGGCTTGTCTTAGGGAAAAAGGAACAGTGAACTGTTTTAGTAATATATGTGACATTTTATATTTTGTTTTGTGAAAGATTTTTTTTGTATTTTCTGTATAATTGTAATAAAATTACTCTTTTAATAATAGAAGCAGCAGTGCCACCTTGGGTAGATAGCAATGAAGAGGAAACAATCCAACAGCAAATATTGGCCTTATCAGCGGTAAGTGTTTTGTTTTTTTTTTTTTTCAAAGTTTGTCTGGCACTATTAAGTAATGTAATGTCAATGTTTTTTTTTTTTTTTTTTTTAAGATGCTTGCCTTTTCATTGATAACTTACAAGAGTAGATAGGAGTTCTTCTGGTACTGTCTTGAGTTGAAATAGATCCACAATACGATTTTTATTAATTTGTAAATGTTTATGCATCTTTGTGCTATTATTAGAAATATGTGGGAAATGGGTATTGACTTGCTGGTTACATATGTTGAATGCGATATCCTTTTTCTCATATCATTTAACAACTATAATATGTTCTTCCAAGGATAAACGAAACTTTCTGCGGGATCCTCCAGCAGGTGTTCAGTTTAATTTTGACTTTGATCAAATGTACCCTGTTGCAATGGTTATGTTGCAAGAAGATGAACTTCTCAATAGGATGAGGTTTGATCTTGTTCCTAAACAGTAAGTAGCTTTTGCTGGTAACAATTACCATTATTAAATTACTGTTATTAAATGTTGTTGGTAACATTGTACCTGTAATTTTTCTGCTTTAATTTTTGTAAGTTACTCTTTCTTCTTTTCACTACTTTCAGTTCCTCCAGTGTGTTACTTCCAGGTTGAGTGCTTTGTATCTAATAGTTTCAAATATATGGAATACTGTAAGTGCACTACAGTTAAACAATTACAGTTTTAAAACGGAAGTAGGACTAGGGACCCAGTAAGATTTGAATATGGAAGAGGTCTCAAATTTTTGCAAGTTCAAGGCATTACATTGACTGAGGGTTGGTTGGTTTGCTTGTTTTCCCCCAAAGAGAGCTAAGTACTGCAACAGAGTGTTTCAGATCTGGTGCTGTTAATTGATATCCCCAAGAGATCAGTAGAGATAGGGACCCTCTGAAGAAAGAACAAAAGAAATAACTGCAGAGACCGATGCTAGTAGAAGCAATGTAGGCAGCTACAGAGAAAAGCTCTGTGTTGTGACTGCCTTCTAGTGGACTTAACTAAAAGATAAGTAATGCTTTTGTGCCGGGACTTCTTGCTTGTTGCAGTATGGCTTCTTAATATCACTTTTATTCTAATCCTGCTCTCTGGCCCTCCGGTTCCTTCCTTAAGCTTGTTTCACAGATCACCTTTTTTGTTAAGTAGGAGTTTCTAGCATTAGTCTCCTTGTCTGAGGATGGAAATAGGAAAGTACATAGTTTTGTGAGCTTCTCTGTCTTAAGTTTCCTACTTTTGTAGAACTTCCTAGCTCCTCATTCTATTTAGCCCTTCCATGCTGTTCCTTTCTGCTCTGTCATGCCCATGCTCTGCCTGTGTTCTAGCTCTTCATCATATTTACTCTAACGCTGCTTCCAGTCTCTGGTCCTGCTCTCTTTGCCTCACCTACCCCATTGCTTAATAGACTTTCTTCAGTTAGTCTCAGTAGGCGCTGTTTGCCTGAATATGAAAAATATGAAGGTAACTCCAGTCTTCTTTCTTTCTTGCCCTACATGGCTTCCTTCCCCAGCTACCCTGCCTTTTCTGGTTTCTGCTGCTTCTTGGTTTAAACAGTCTTCTCTTTGCTGGAGGATAATCAGTGGGAAATGTCACTCAGGAGAAATGCCACTTCCTCTTACCAGAGTTGATTGTTGATTGTTTGACAATTTTAGTTACTGGAAGTCCTGCAGTTGCAGACTAGAGCTTGCTAAAAGTCATTCAGAAAGTGAAATAGTCTTGCTGCAATCTTAGCAGGGCTTTTTCCTGTAAATCAAAGATTCTGTTGTCACCTGGGGTTTAGAGAAGATATACATGAATGTATCTTTTGCAATGAGAAAATGTTGATTTTTAGAGAGGAAGTAAATAAAAAGGTCAAGTTGTTTTGTTAGGTTGATTTACATGATTTGGAAAGAAGGATAGATCAGCATAATATATTTTCCAAATGTGTATTTGCTGCCTGCTGTTAAACTTTTTTAAAAATAACCTCTCACCTTATATGTTCAAGTTCACATAGCTTGAATCAAGCTCATGTAGCTTGAGCTATAGCTATCTTGTAAGAGGTCAAAAATGTTATTTTTTTAAGCTGTGTTTATTTCACAAATTTCTAAGTTTTAACTTACGAAGCAATGCTTTCTACTCCTTCCCTCAACATATTTAGTTTTATTTCATTGTTAGTTAGAAGAAAATACAGTCCCATGTGTAGTCATCAAAATGTGTTTGTTTTCTCTAGTGTAAAGGAGGAGGTGTTCTGGAGAAATTACTTCTACAGGGTGTCACTAATTAAACAGTCTGCACAACTCACTGCACTTGCTGCTCAACAGCAAGCAGTAGGGAAGGAAGAGAACAAAGGCAGAGAAGAGGACAGTCAACTGAAAGGTATGGAAAGGTTTGTTATGACCTAGCTCATGAAACTGAATAGTCTGTCCTGCCTACTGACTATATGCATTGAATGGCATAGAATTTGTATCCTGGGTTTCCTGTGAAATCAGGCATCTTGCTGCATGTTTTTGTCTAGTCAGGGGAGAGCTAGTGCTCCCAGCACTTTTAACCCATTTTCCAATTTCAGCTAATTTTCACAGAATAGTGCAAATTTCAAGAGAGGAAACTTTGCCCTTGTCCTATAACAAACTCAGGTGGTCTCTGGAGCTCTTTTTGACCTGTCTTCAGAGGGAAGTAGGAGATGCTTTTGGTTCACATGACAGATGAGAGGCAGCAGGCAGCCCTGCCGGCTGGCGAGCTCATTGCTCTAGGCTCATCTCCACACCCTGTTCTTTTGCTTAGGCCTTGCACCAGACAAGTCAGTTGATGACGTGGAGGCACGATTACTGCAGGGGAAGCACAGGGGCATGCAGGATGTGGAAAGGGACAGAGCGTATTGTAGATATGTGGAACGGTGCGGGGACATGAGGCTAGCCAAGATGCAACTTTGTGAATGGAAAAAGCCAGCACAACTTAGGTGGCTCTATTACAGTTTCCTTGGTGTAGCATCATAGACCTTTTAGGTCACCAGGCATCTTTAGTGATATGTTAAGCCCCTCTGCGAGCAGGATATTTACTAGATATCCTTTGTTTGTTAGCTAGTATATTTACTGTGAAGGGTGACAAAGCCCTGGAACAGGCTACCCAGAGAGGTTTGGAGTCTCCTTCTCTAGAGATCTTCCAAAACCGCCTTATTGCCACCCTGTGCCACGTGCTGTAGGTGTCCCTGCTAGAGCAGGGGGGTTGGACTAGATGGTCTCTAGAGGTCCCTTCAAACCTTAAGCATTTTGTGATTCTGTAGTATATCAAGTAGGTCCTTAAATCCCAGCTTAAGCTAGGGCACATTCACCACGCTGATAAGACATCCAAAGAATCTTTGACAGCTCAATAGGCTTTGGACAGGAGAATAAAGGTTGGTCTGTGCTGCTCCTTCAGCAGATGCTCATATCCCCGAATTGTCATCTGTCCTCAAATGCATTGGCACTGGTGACACTGGTAGGGTGATTGACTACCAAGCGATAACTGTCAAGTTGACTCATTCCTTCCACCCTCCTCCTTTTTATTACAAATTTATCAGGATATTACAACTTCCAATTTTAGTATTTTCCTCTTGAGAGCATGTGCAACTAATCTGTTTAGTCCTGCTTCGGTTGCTTATTTCACCTTTCCTAGAGTTTTTGTTTTGTTTTTTGTTTGTTTGTTTTCTCCCCTCTCTCTCTTTACGCTTTCTCAGAGCTCTTGCAGAGCTTAGCAGTTTTCTTGTTGGTTTAAGCTAAAGGAGACAACCTTTGATCCTACCTTGCCTGCCTGTGCCATAGCGTTTTTCAGTGGATGCTCTCCTGTCCTTTTATGCTTTGCTATAGGACCTTGCCTTTGGTTGGCTCTGTCTATTGCTTTGCAGTCATATTCTTGTATAATATTTACTTTGTATATGGGCTTGGAGTTGTACTTTTTTTTTCCTCTCCCTGATCCTTTTTTTAACCAATGGCTAGTAAATCTACCTCTCCAAAGTTCATGTGCATCTAGTCCAGTATTTCATGCAAGTCCAACTTCGTTTCCCCGAGTATCTTATCATCAACTTAGATTTTGCTTTGTCAAACTTGCAAGCCTTGTTTTTCTTCCTGCCTTCTTTTATATTAATTCCCTGTATTTACTTTAATTAGAAGCCTGACGAGGTGAATAATATTTTTGTTAACTGGCACTATTGTTCAGTGTTGTGTAACTTTTGCATCTATTCATGCAAAACTAAGACCTCCATGCCTTAACTGGCTCTTTTTGTGCTTATTCAAATATTGGCAAAAAAGTAGGATTAAAAAAATTGCCAACACCACTTTTCTTCAGGTAGTCATAAACTGGCCAACAATCATAAAGGAAGAAAAGCCTGAAAGGAGTGGAAAATGTTAACTCAGTATGAGAGGAAGAACAATCTCAAAGGTACTAATGCTTTATGTACTTCATGTAACTTGGCATCTGGGTAAAAGAAAGAAATTGTATTATTGATTCCAGCAAAAGGAAGTTAACAGCGTAAAGCTGCTTTTTACTAGATATCTCCCACCTCTTACAAGGTGCAGTTTCATGGAAGCTGTGACTCTTTGTTCCTCGTATAAAAGAGCTATTCTTTAATGCCCTAAACTCTCTCATCAGAACGAGGTTGTTGTCTTTTTCTTTTAATGCAGGACGTTTAGGCACATTTCTTACTCACCCCTTCGTGTCATATCACTTCTATGCTCCTTCTGCATCAGCTCCCATTTTTGTCATTTTCTGACAAGCAAGTTGTATTTTCTTCTATGTGAAGTTTTCTTTTATGTGTGCAGCTGTCATCAGCTCCAGAAGTCTCTAGCACATTCCTTTTTTTTTGTCAGCCTTAACAGCTAAGTGGTGGATGCATTCTCTCTTCTTTTTCTTTTCTTTTTTTTTTTCTTTCTTTTATGGATTTTTTCCTCCGACTTTAGATTGTTCATTGTATCAGTTGATAAAATTATATTGTTAATTGTTAGGAGTAGTGATCATCTCCTCCTCCGATTTCTTTATTGCCTTACAATAGATCTTTGAGTGTGTGTGTGTGTGTATATATATTTTTAATCTTGGAGCCTTTTAGTCCATGAGCCTTCAGGTAGCACTTGGAAAGATTTCCTCTAGCTTAGTAATGCATAAGTTCTGCCAAACTTATGCAAACTATTGTTTTTAAACAGATTCACTGTGAAATCTGGTTACTATTAGCATGCTTCCTCTTATCACAGAGAACTAGATTTCTGGTTTTGCATCTCATTGCTTCAGTAAAGCAAATGCAGAAAGTAGAAAGCTGCTACTGCTGTTGCTGGTTGGCTTGTCAAATAGAAGCACTTTTGCTATTAATTACAATGCCAAATGTTTCCTTTACGCAGGTTGAATGTGTAGTTAAATGAGCAGTGTTAAATCGTAGGTTCCTAGGACAATGTAACCTTGATTTTAAGCAGTGCAGTATGTAGGTCACATTTGCAAACCCAAGGCATGGCTATTTCATTGAAAGTGTTTCAGCTCTACAGGAAAAACAGGGCAACTCACCCTCTTGAACAACAAACCTCTTATCTTTGAGTCATCCTCTTAGAAACTCTTTGAAATTGCAGTCAGAGAAATCTGTTGGATAATACCCAGAGTTGTGCTAGTAAAACCTACCATCCCAACTGAAACATTTTCAGCAAAAGTTTACAAAATGCAATGTTTTTTTCGGTCCGTCAGGGATTTCATGCAATTCAGAAGACCTCTATAGGCTTTCTAGATAACCTAACTGTCCTAATCACTACATTTTATGTAATGTCAAAGATACATTTACTCAACCATGTTTTTATTGAGTCTGAGTTTTAACAGGTCTTGGGGGCTGTGAGTCATACACCTTTCATTTTAGATTGAAACCACCTTTCTGAATGTTGGATTCCCTAGCTAGTGGATAAAACTACAAGCAGTTGTCTGCTAGTAACCCTTCCTGATTCTCACAGTTTCTTCTCAAAGCTGACTGATGTCTGTAAAATACAGTTAATTGCCTTCCATTTCATCTCCATGCATCCCTTCCTTGTATGCTGTTTTTACAAAGTTTAATTAGTGTGGCTGGTGGGAAGGCAAGAAAAGAGGGACAAATCAGAGACATCCCCCAGTGTAATGCAGAAGCTACAGTCTTGAGCTATGTAGTCAAATACCACATCCTGATCCTTCTCCACGTGCCAGGAGCTATTTCCTTGGAAAGGAGGTAGATGTAGGAAGTGATGTTAGGCCAGTGCTCAGCACTGCAGACTGTGGTGTAGTGCTCAGCAGCTCTGCTGTTTCTGCAGGAGAGAGGGCCCTTGTGCTTAAGGCTCTGCTCTGGCCCCATGCAGCAAGTGCTCAGCACTGAGCAGCCAAGGGTCCTGCGGCCTCTTTGGGCCTGCTGTTTGGTACAGTAACAGCTCCGTAGCACTCTGGAGAGGAGAGTGAATAAAGGGGGTGTGACAGGAGCCATTGAGCTGCCTAAGGAAGAGCAAACACCAATTAAAGAATTATTTTAATTAGAGCTGATCTCAGTTTTACAAATTAAACCCCTCCAAAATTCCCCCTTCAGAACTTATTAACACCAGAGGCCCCACTGCAGTACACAGAGCTGCAAGCTCAGGTGCTTTGCACGCGAACACAAATAAAAATGCTAACCTAGCACGTAACTGTGACCACAACCTGCCCAATGTTAACTGCTCTTGCAACCATGTGGCTTTTCATTGCAGTCCTTCTACCTTGCTAGTTGAATGAGGAGGAGGAAGCCCAAAATGTTCTTTCCGTGGCTACAATCCTGCCCCCCTAGCACCCCATGCTGCTAGATGCAGAGTGCCCACTAAGTGTTAGTGAGAAATTGGGGGCAGCTTCTAAGGTTCCTGGTTTTCAGCGATTCCCCTACACTCCTGTGTAGAAGGGAAGGGCAAGCTGCAAAGGGATCTTCTCAAGTGCCTCTGTGATGCGCACACAGGTGGAGTTGGTAGGTCTGAGCCAGCATGTGCTGCCTGTAGCAGTGGCCAACTAGGTAAGGGTGGCAGCTGCTCTAGGTGGTTACTGGATTTCAGGAGCAAGTCTGCATCTCTCTAACATTATAGATTTGGCACCCTATGGTGCAAACCAGGAGTGTGTTATAGAAAGCACTCTTCCTGTTTCCCAGTTGTTCATGTTTCATAGTTATTTTAGGGTTTAACTTTGGATTCAAGATGAAGGAAATATTTGGTGAATTTGACTTAATAAAGCATATAAAATCTTGACTTTTCAAAGTCTTGTTTTCAGTGCTTCACCCATGGCTGAATTCAGCCTTAACCGTGTTTGTTTTTCCATTTAAGAGCTATGCAGATTAAATGGGATCTTTATTTAAATATAACTTTTTTTCTCTCTTCTCATTAGAAACTGTACGTCCCAAAACACCACCTGTTACAATAAAGTCTCAACTAAAATCTCAAGAGGTAAAAATGCTTCTGTATTTTATCTAGTATTTAGTATATGAAACTATTATTTAATACATAATTAAGCATCCTTTTGAATCAGTTGTAGTATAAATATCTACCACTTTAATGCTAAATGGCTGCAGTTCCTGGTGATTTCTCTGCTTTTCTGCAGTGAGAACGTTTGTGTTTAGTACATAAACTCCAAGGCTCATTTTTAATAGAAAAAAAAAAAAAGAGTTTATCTGAAGAATAAATATTTTCATTAGTGTCCTCCACACCGTAAAAATACAAGGTGGTTTTGTTTTGTTTGTTCTTAACTCTGAGGGATAAGATGGTTACACCATGTTTCAATTACAGTTTGCATGGTATTTAAACATGGCAGCTTCATTAAAATGTAGACTCTTGCATGTGCACCATGTGCCACGTTGTGTCCAGTCCTTTAGCGACAGCAAGTTCAGAGCATCTAAATTATGAATTTCCATAGCAACATTATTTAATTTTGAAAGCATGAAACCATAAACTTGGACCCCTAATGATACTTCGTAAAAATAAAGCTGTGAGAGGAAGGCAAAAAGAAGCATAGGATAGAAAACAGACTGTTTTCAGTATAGCTGTCTTACATTCTTGTCTATGCAAAAATATTCCTTAAAAATGCATTTTGTAATGTGTTTTGTTTGTTTGGTGACTCTATCTAAATGGCAGTCACAAAAGGGAAAATATGTATTGGTGGCATTTTTTTCTCTCTTTGTGAATAAGCTTCTACAAAACTATCCTATTACAGGATGAGGAAGAGATTTCTACAAGTCCAGGTGTATCTGAATTTGTGAGTGATGCTTTCGATGCCTGCAATTTGAATCAGGAAGACCTAAGAAAAGAGATGGAACAACTGGTGCTAGACAAAAAAAGAGAAGAGACTTCACTAGTAGAAGGTAAGATTTGAAAAAACAATTATGTTATCTTGGCATCTATTTTAACACATCTGTACTTGTAGGGTTTTTTCTAGTGATTGTGTAAGGCTACATGATAAGGAGATTATTTTTTTTTTTTTACTGTTTCTTACCACTGTCTCAAATAGAATGATTTTTAAGATGGATTGTTTGAAAACTTACATTTAGGAAAGTAGATTTATGATTGTTTTTCAAAAAGTTTGAGACCTGCAGAGTATTATTTGTGCAAAGAATCTAACAATTTTAAATGGCTCATTTATGAAAGTTAGTAGCGGAAAATTTCTCCAGCTCCTTTCTCTGTGTTCTTTCATAGGTGCTTACATGCCACCCATGTTTGTTTGTTTGTTTGTTTCTTTCTTTAATTGACATGCTTCTAATTATAGTACATTTCGTTAGTGGAAGTCAGGCAATGTTTTTATTTATGTATGAACACAGCAGAAAAGGCCATGTTTGTACCAGGACATTGGATTTATAAGTGCCTTTGCTGTAAAAGGCTTACATGCATTTGGAGACTGTTAAAATTTAACAAATAGATTTGAGAATGATGAGAAGAAATGAAATACTGCTTATTTCTAAAGTGATTCTCAAGAGGCTGGTATAAAAAGTGGAAGAGTAAAATTGCACTATGGTGATGTGATTCGCCATATACAATGCTCAATGTACTAAGAAGATACTTTTATCTGTATTTGTCTGTATTTGTCATAATACAATTTTTACCATCTGACAGTATTTGTTGTGAATCCTTGTTTTTTGATTTTTTTTTTCCCAATATATACCAAGCTGGAGGATGTTTTAAAATTAGTAATAGTTTCTTGCATGTAGTTTCTTGATAAACATGGAAGTATTAACATGCATTTTGTTTAGAAACCTTTCAACTGGCCTTACTAACTTGAACTGTGGAATTACCTACCTTCATATCCAAAGTATTACAATATTAATTATTATGTAATATTTCAGATGCCCATCTCCTCCCCTATTCTCTTGCATATGATAGTAGAGTCAGTTAAACCAGAGATTAACAAAAAATGGAATAGCACAGGAGTGTCTTTTTTTTTGTTCCTTGAAGTACGAAATGATTACCTTTAACCTGATTAACTTGCCTTTCCAAAAAAAACAAGTCAATGTGCAAAATACATTTCTGAAAAAAAATATTATGGATTATGGAATATTATGGATTATTTTAAAAAGAAATAGGTAGATTCTACAAACTTGGAAACTTTTATTCATTTCTTAAATAATGCATACTTTTTGAAAGACTTGACAGAGATTGAGTGGGTAATTGTGAAAGACTTGAATTGACCATAGAAAAGTATTTTGGAAAAGGAAACTTCTTACAGCTGAGCCATGAATTTGCTTTTTTATCTATTTACTTTATATATAAAAGCATGCACCCAGGAATCCATGTGTGTGTACTAATTCGTGTTTATGGTCATCAAAAAAAATTCTTTGATGTGGATGTTTCTTTTATTTTGAATGAGAATTTCCACAGGAAAAAGGGAGATGGGATTCATTCAGTGCAATGTATCTATGTCTGTTGGTGTTTCTCACACATCATTTAATCTTGTAGAAGAGGCTGCTGATTGGGAAAAAGAACTACAGCAAGAGCTTCAAGAGTACGAAGTGGTAACAGAATCAGAAAAACGTGATGATAACTGGGACAAAGAAATAGAAGAAATGCTGCAAGAAGAAAATTAAATATTTGCATGAAATCACTATAATCCTAATCTTTTTCTAAAAACTGACATTTTACTTTCATATTTTGCTTACGAAAGATCTTCAAACAACATGACAGAATCTAAGACTATTATAATTCCATACAGGGATATAACCAATATTGCTGTTCTTTATTTGAGCAGTTTCTTCACAGCTCTTTTATAAGAAAATAAAAAGAGAGGGACTGTAGGCTATATGTAATCATTAAAAGTGGTAGGATTGTTACATGAAACAACATTGTGAGGTTTTCTTAGGTGGTCAAGAAGTTATGCAGAAACACTTCTAAATTGAAGAATCTCAAGTTAAATCTGTCTACAGACTTCTTTTTGGGATGTAAAATGAGGTGTTCTAAGTAACTTTATCCTTGAAAATAACTGTATTTCATCACACCTGCACTCTCGTCCCTGTATGATCTGTGAATGTGTACCATTTATAAGGTACTTGTAACTAGTAGATTTAGTGTGTATTTAAGTTCCTTAACATATGTAGCCAAAGACTTTATATAAAATCCTTTCAGGTTAACTTCTGATAACGTGTTTAAAAATACTAATTCAGACTCCAAAAGATGTACAGATTTGATATTGTTCGGGTGATAAAACCGGCAAATGTTTATGCATTTAGATACAAAGTAGTTACTGCTTGGTTTAACCTGGTATTCTTGTTAATTCATCATACTAAGCTACTGCCTTTTCCCTACAGAAAGAGGTTGTTAAATACATTCTTTCTACAAAGAAGATTGTTATTTCCATTTCATTTTGCTGTCTGAGTGAGAGCAAATTCAATATTTTTCCTTATTTTAAATGCTGAGAAATATAATACTTTGGCTGGTTTGGACTTCTTTATTAAATACTGTAGATATGTATAAAATTGATTTGTTTCTTTGAAGTGTGAGGGCAGGATGAGTGGCAAACATACTGAAATATATCTGACCATAGTTGGATACTTCAGACTTGTGTATATTTCAAAAATATACTTTGTCACAGTGCATAACTCATGAAATCTAAATAAAAAGTTTTCTTTAAAAGTCTTTTGATTCTTATTAGGCAGTCTGATATTATGTATAGTTTTCCCATTAAGTTAGTACTTTTATATAATGAAAACAATGCTCCATTTATCATCTATTCTGTTAACTTTATGGCAAAGCACCCCTAAGTCTAAATACGAAGGAAAATGGGTAAAGTAAAGTAGGACCCACTGAGCACAACTATCTGAGCTTGAAGTATATAGTTTTTTGGGGGAGTGTATTTTTTTCTTTTCTTCCCCTACAAGAGGTTAGTATCCAAACCTAGAAAGACTGGGAAAAGGAACACTTCAGTTTGCTTCTACTGCCAAAATGCTGACCCTAAATGATTTTTGATAATGAGATTTCATTAGCACTATCACATTGTAGCAGAAATTTGATGCTTTCATTTCATTATGAAAATCCAAGTGTTGCAGTTTTCCTGTGAAAAAGCATATTGTGAAGTAAGTTGGCTGTGTAAATGTAGATTTGCAGAACAGGAAAGCAGGGATGCTTTGGAGAAAAAACAGAGCTTGGTTTTGCAAGGTGGCATTTGATAGATGTAGACTAGAATCGAACTGGAAAACACGAGTGTAACTCACTGTAGAAGCACCAAGAACAAAAATCAAAGCTTTTGTAGATACTCATTTCACAGCATATACCAAAAATAATCTTCATAGATAAACTTTAGTGATATACTAATATGTACACAATTCACTTATTACCTGATTTCAAATTATTTGCTGTTTTCATCTTTAATGCTTTTTTGCTCTTTAAGGCAGCCAATAAACATGTTCATGCAGGTTTTTGTTTTCATGCATTTTCATAGTCGAGAAAGTTTGTCCAACTGAAGAAAATGGTAATGTTTTCTTTGTCTAAAAGCAAGTATGGAAATAGATGCAGTTAGCTTTGTGGGATAAGGCACCATCACGACTTTAGGATAGGACCTAAATATGCAAAATAACAATGGTAACGTAGATCCCAGGATTCCAAGCAGTAAACATGAAAGTGCCCTCAAGTAACAAAGATGGAAAAAAAAATGCAAGATGCTTGCGGTTCTTCACATACTGGAATTTTTCTAGTGCCTGCTCATGGCATTAGAAAATACTTGTGGATTCTACAGGAGCTTGCATTCTCTTCCTTAGCATAATAGATCGGTGGTGTAGTTTCCAGGTTAATGGTAATATTAAAAATAGGAATAGTTCATAAGACAACATGAGCATTGAGCTGCTGCTGTTATCTAGGTCAGGGTGTTGAAACGGAAATGGAGCTGTAGTCAAGGAGAGACCAAGTGGGGGCGAGGACACGGTGCCTGGTGGACTTTCCGAAAGTGCAGGAAGAGCTTGGTCAAGGTGTGACTCCCCTTGTACAAGGCTGTTATTCCAGGAAGGTCTTTTCAATGGCATGTGGCCCAAAGACAAGGCCTCCTCTCCTTAATGTTGTGCTCTCAACTTAATGCATAAAATACCTAGAGGCCATGCAAAACTAGGCAGTCAAGTAGATGCAAAAGTCTTTAGGACAATGTTTTGCAGAAAACATTTTTTAAAGAGACTGAAAAGACTATTGTCTCTTTTTGAAGCTTAGGCAGAAGGTCCTCTTATTTTTTTTATTATGGAAAATGAGGTGTTTAAACTTGCAAATTTGGGGTTTTTCAAATTAGCTATCTCCAAATTAGTTTTCTCAACAACTTACTTTGAGCACAGTATATATATTTGGGCTGTTTTTGTTTTTAAGATCTATGTTCTGTTTATCCTGCAGAGATCGCTGGACTTCCCAATAACTTTAAGTTAAGTCAGTGTGACAAGTATCTAACACTCCCAATGGCTTATCCGTAGGGAGAGAGTTTTAAGCTTGATTTTTTTAAAAAGACGAAAATAGGCAGACCTCTTGATATTCACAGTAAATTCCATAGGCCTTTGTATCCCAAACGTGACTTAATAACATATCTCACTCACGTAAGCAAGTATGCTGGTGTTTTCTTACCAGCATCATTCTAGGCCATGGGGTAGACGCTTTAAGTCTAGCAAAACTACTGCAGAAAGAAATCCAGAACAAAACCCAGAGAAACAAAGGATGGACGTGAATGCCAAGAACATAAAACCAAATTGTAAATTCAGAGGAAGAAGAGGAAAGATTGTAAAATCTTGTTTTTTTTTAAAGTAGTAAAATGTTCCCTGTGTTTCCTTTGACTGTTTACAGTTATTTACTAGAAATAAAGCTACCTGACTCTTTCCCTTTCCTGAGTTGTTTCAATAAGCTCTACATTCCTTTACTTTGCCGCTCGCGCTGGGGATCTTGGTACTTGCGTGGGGGCTCCGTGCGCGGCACCGAAGCGCAGCGTGGCCTCCCACGCACGCAGCACAACCCTGTGCGCAGATAACCCCTATCGCCCGACCGCAGGTGCATCCTTGGCCTGCTGGGCGCTCCAGTGATACTCACGCTTCCTTTGTAGCAGCTGTTACGTGGAGGCAAGCGATGTGCAGCGCCCGGCTGCAGACGGGGCACTAGGTCAGCGCTGCTGTGGGCACAGCGGCAGGAAGGGGCGTGCAGCCCCCGGGCTGCTCCAGCCTCCTGCTGCAGCCCGGGACTGCGCCGGGGCTGCATCCAGCCGGAGCTCAGCAGAGAGGGGCCTCGCACCGCCTGGGGCAACGTGCCGCTGCTCTGGAAGCAACTGTGCGGTAGCCTTAGCCTGCACTACCTGTCTATGGGGTTTGTTCTGAACTAGAGAACTTCGGTGTTTTTTTTTCCTTTAGCCTTAAACATATATTTTTTTGTTTATTCCAGAGTCCCATTGTTTTAAAAAGACTGGTAACAGTGAAAGACTACGTTTTCTCTGTATTATCTTGAATAAATTATTTCAGAAAACAGCACTGATGCAATTCCTCTAAAATATCCGATGTGCATGCCTTCATTATCTTCTTAGTATATCCCAAGATCACATATCTTCATGTACATATATATATAATATATATAAACACAGTTGCCTGTATTTTTGTGTCTAAGTATATTGCAAAAATCACAACATATTTTGCCTTTCAGCTGTTGTTTTAAACTCCGGGCCATTGCAAGAGGAGGAGCAACCAGAATAATTATTAGTTCGTCACTGTCAATTTTAATGAGATTCAGAACCATGCAGAAATTTTCTTGAAGAATGAATCACTTCATTTCATGAAGGTATGATTTCCATTAAAGGATAGATTGTGAATGTTTTCCTTTACTAATTCAGGGATTCACAAGGCTATAAGAATCCTTTCCAGATATACTTAGGAGTTATGCCTAACCCAACACTATATGGGCAGAAAGATCTTTTTTTTTTTTTCCAATTCAAGTGGTTCTGACAAAGTAGAAGACAAAAGAATAATGAGTTTAGGGAAGGGCTCCATATAAAATGGGAATAATGAAGTTTTGATAATTACTTTGATATATGGTGCTATAAAGAAAAGCATGTTTAATGTGGGTTTCACTGCATCCATGCACAAAATGCTAGTTCTGCAATTATGATCGTTTATTTGTTCTCTTAAGCGATGTTTTGCATGTGCAAAAGTGAATGTTTCAGAGCCAGGTAAAACCTGGCATTTCTCTGCATTTCCTTTTCTTCTTTAGAAAGGAGATGAATTTACTTAATAGTCCAAAAAATGCCAGAGTAGATTGATGGCATCTAGCTCTTTATCCCACGTAGTTCAGAAAAGTTCTAACGCTGGCCATGTGCCCTTTGATGCCTGCAATTTAGACATCAAACAGTTTTGCTTTTGCTGTATCATCAGCGTGCATCCCGCATCACGTACAACAAGACTTTCAAGCCCATCGTGTTGGGCGGATGACAAGTACTATTAGAAGAGGTTTACCGAGGCAGACAGAAGCTCCGCGTGCATTTAGTGCAGATGGGCAAACACCCGTCTCTCTTGGCGGGACGCAGAGTCAGAGAATTAGTGGGAATGGGAATGCAAGAGCTGGAAGCACTGCCCTAGCAGCCAAAAACGCAGGATCATTAGGGCAGAGGAGTCTGCATAAGGCCGACGCTTCTGGTCTCCCTGGCCCTATCTGTGCTTCTTGATCAGGCAGTGGCTGAGCATCTGCTGGGATTTGACAGCCTGTGGTGTGGAACTGTTCGGAAGGCTCCTAGGAAATGCCTGCACGGAGGCAGCTGCCATCCTCTCCCTCCATTCCTACGTGAGCGCGGGCCAGGCGCTCCTTCAGGAGCGGTGGCCTCGCTCCCTCGAGCTGGCTGCTGCCGCAGATGACACGAGACGCATTGCGCCGAGCACAGCAGCGCTGGTCAGAGCCCCACACTGGCCTTAGTCACGGGTGATCAAAGATCCTAACTGAGGTCCTAACGAATGACATCTGAACACTTTGAAATCATATTTGCATGAACTCGTAACTGGCTGTGATCCCTATCCATATGAATGTCCAGTTCCTTTTTTAAACTGGTTTCTGATTTCACTGGTATTATAGGGTGATGAATTTCTTGATGTGTGAAGGGCAAGTCTTTTTAAATGTACTCCCTTTTAATTTAACTGAATTCTGTGATACATAGGAAAATGGAATATCTTGACTTTGCCTTCTTTTAACCATGCCCCACTTGCTGCTTTCAAAAGACAAAGACTTTCAGACTTTTCAGTCTTCCCTTGTAGGAGTTTTTCTATGCCCCCAATATTTTTGCCAGCTTTTTTTAGAGCTCATTTAACTTCAGGATTCTTTTTCTAGGATAGAGGTGTGACAAATAGAACAAACGTGTAGGAAGACGCTCCACCCAGCTGACACATCCTAGGTTTATTTTGCTTTATTACTTCTCATCCCACTCCTTGCAAATCCTGACATCCTGCTTGCTCTTTACTTATAGCCATACATTAATTCAGTACATGTTTACAGCAGTGTCCACATTGGAACCCAGGCCAATACCCCTGGTTGCCATCATTTAGTTTTAGTATCTTGTGAAGTATAAGAATATTAATGCAGAGATTTCATCCCTAATACTCGATATCTCCAGAAAAGTAATTAATAGGGGATAGCTCCAAGCCTGTTCCTGTCCTCACAGGAGTGGAATATCTATTCCCAGCATTAGTAGTATAAAGCACATACACTTTGCTACAAAACTCATTTTTGAAGAAAAGTCATTCACTAAAATACATAAAGAAATATAAAGTGAGAATGACTTATGTTGCAAACATTAATGTAACTGAAAATACTAGAAGGTTTTACTTAATCCACTTTCACATCTGTATTCTTCACACAAGTATTCTCTGCATGCTCCTATCTGTAAGTTTGTAGGCTGATGTTACTTCTCTTGAGATGCCTGCACCATCTGTCCTCAAAAAATACTAAACCTATATAAAAATCTGACCTGCCAGGAAGTCATATTTTTATTCACAAAATAATTATGATTGCTCTTTATCATTATATCAGGAGAAAAAAAACAGTTGCCAACCTAAGTGTGAAAATAATTACTGCTGAAAATCTGTTCTCCAAGATCTGATACTTTCTAAGGAAAACTGTTCTGCTTGACGTAATGGCTCCATGCAGACTTCTACTGAACGACCCATGCTACCTTGTTTGGCATCCGAATCCACCAAAGCAGGCCTCATAATGAAATTTGTCGAAGACTTAAAAACTAGCAAGAATTTGGTGATCCTTTCTTTTCTCTTCTGTCTCAAAGCAGCTCAAATGTGTGATTAGCTTCCTTCTTCTCTTGCACAAGGCGCCTACTCAGGGGAAAGGAAGGAATGAGCAAGAGCAATTTATGGTGTGTATATTTACTTAGTGTATATATAGATATGTAGTTGAAAGTGTATGTGTGTGTGTATAAACATACCTTCACACATGTATATACACACATATACACAACACATATATACTTTCAAATAACGCTTGGGATAAATTAGAGTAATCTTAAAGCCACATATAAGGATTCCATGAGCCCTTCCAGGATTAACAGGAGCGTATTTGGGTAGACTTCTTGCTGCTCTCAATAGAAAAGATGAATGGGAGAGATTTTGAAGTATCAGCATTCAGAAGTGGGAGGCGAGGGTCCCCTTTTTCCTTCTTCCAAGAATGAGAGCACTATTACAGATGTTTGTAAAGAAACAATTCTTATTGAGGGGCAAAAAGAACTATACAATAATCAGGGTGATACTCAAAAAAAATATAGTATTTTCTTCTGAAATTAGCAACTGGATAGTTCTTGTAAGAATAGATTTTGGATGTAAGGACAAAAATGATGTAAGCAGATACAGATATTGCCTCACAAAAGTTATTTTAGTCCAGGTCCTGTCTACCTATTTTCTGGAGGTAAGAAGTACTTGAAGATTTTTAGTGAGATGTTTCTGCATTTATATAACCATATTGAAAAAAATAAAGAATTTCCTTGAGTTAAGGGGGTGGATACGTTTATTTTCCTGCACAGCTGGAACGCCGGTATTTCCAAGACTTGTGTTTGGCCCGCGCCAGCGTTACGTTAAGTTATTGCACATTTGCTCTCCAGAACAACACGGCCCGTCCGTGCCCACGGAGCCGGTTGCAGGGCTGGATGTGCCCCGCGCAACGCGGCTCACCGCTTCAGCGCACGGGCTGCTTCAGCGCCGCGCACTGCGGCCGCCCTCCCGCCCGCAGGACCCGATGCCGGGCGGGAGGACTCGCCCGTCCGGGGCGCCTCGCGGGCCCCTGCAGGAGGAGCGGGTTTGCGGTTCCCGCCGCCTCCTCGGGGCTCCCGAGGCGCCCGGGATGAGCGGCCCGTGTTCCCCAAAGAGCCGCTTTAACGCGAGGTGCCCCAGGGCTGCGCGGCTGCCGCCGGCTCCAGGAACGGATAAGCCAAAAAGCCCCCAAACCGAACACCACCCCTTAACTCCTAGCGTGGAGATCGCCTGTTCATGTTTCCTTATTCTGGTTGTTTTTTTGAGTTTTTTAAAATGTAAATTATCATTGCTGTTAGGCTCAAGGAGGGGGAAGAGTCCAGGCTGAAAAACTGCATACAACCTGGGCTCTTCTCTCTCTCTCTCTTTCTTTTTTTTTTTTTCATTTTTTTTCTTTTTTTTTTTTTAAATTTTTGGCTCTTACCCTTGCCTATGTAAAAGAAGTGAAACTGAATGTAACAAAATTTCCTTTTTTTTTTTTTTTGACTTGCCTTCCTGAGAGTCCTCAGGAATGAGATGCACGAGATGCTACGTGACTGTAGAATAAATTGTGGAACTGGATTAGTATTTAGGTTAGAAATCTGCCGTTGCAGCTTGTCTGTCTTCCATGCAATGTAATCTGCCAGCATTAATAAAAAAGCCAAGTTTGTTGGTGTATATTATAAAAAATTCTGCTGTCTCATTAGCCCATTTATTTATTTATTTAACTACATATTACTACTAAGCTTCTTTATGTGCTTTTTTTTTGTTGTTGCATTATATTTGAAGATATCTAGAATATCATCTGTTTTTTCTTGTATGCTATCTAGCACAGCAGAGGTTTTTTCGTATCCTCATGAAATCAGAATGATCAATATTCCTATTAATATTTTTAAAGTATCTTCCTAAAGTAATTTAGTAATTCAGTAAGGTCCATCAAGTAGTATCTCATAGTTACTTTAAAAGAAGCTGTCAAGACAGGACCTCATGTGATAATTTTTAATTCTTTCAAGTTTGGCTAATTATATTTTTTTTCAGCCCTACTCGATATGGGCCCTTCTGTTACGCTTACTGTTTGTAATATTGAAGGCCTTCATTAAATGACTTCATTAAACATTGTCATGTTTGCATGTTGCAGTTTGTAATGAAACTTATGCCAGCAGTAAAGCTTTTATTTTTAATGTACAAAGTGACATATTTGCAAAAGCAGGTGAGGCCAAAGGTGCCTGGTGTTTGGAACAGACGTGAGTCAGTTTTGTGATAGCCCTACCTGCTTTTTGGGTGTGGCTTCTCTTTTCTTTTTCCTTTTTTTTCCCTCTTCACTTCAAATATTCTTTTCTTTTTTTTTTTAATCTCTGGTCAGATGTTTATAGCTTAGCAGTGCTGTTTCTCGTAGAGCTTGTGTGAAAGGGAGCAAAACCTGCCAAGTCAGTGGTATATATTTTTTTTTCTTTTTTTTTTTAAGATGTTGCAGCTTTAAGAAAGAGGAAGTGATATTTGTAAGAGAATGTATTTAAATTATTCTTATCTTGTGCATAGGACCAGATTGTGCTGCCATCTTAGCACACAAAATAAAAACTTAGTAGCCATTAGGATGAGAGTGAGCTGACTTCTTGTAAAACAATTCAGTATTTGGATCTGGATGGATGAAAGATGGTGAACATTTAACTATTTTTTCTCCCTTGCAAACACAGTTTTATAGTTACTAATCCTTTGAAATATGAGGGTCTTACTTCAGACCTGAAAAAAAGTAGATTTTATCCAATGTATCTGAAAAAGACTTACAGAGTGGAGGAAAACATTAAATCTGCTTTGGTGGAATCGTAAAGAGTGAGACTTCACTTGTAATGCTGTTTTCAAAGTGTCCGATACATCGGTTGCTCAGCAGAGAGAGTGTACATTGCATGTCAAAATTATATTTGGTCAGAGAATATACCTGAATTGCTCCTGTAAAGTTATCTGAAGTTAGGAAGTTCGCTTTTGAGATTTTCACTGACTGCATTATTTTGAAAATTTGCTAGTCATCTCTGTAAGTAGAATAAGGACCTGCTGTCTCAGAGTCTTAATAAATACAAATTTGGTTTTAAAGTTTTATCTTTGGTTCCTAGCTACTGAGGGAACCTGAGGAAGTTCAATCAATTCAGACAAAATCTATATACTCTTATAATCCAAATGGTAATGTGCTTATTACCAAACCTTCTACTGTGTACATTTTCCTTGTAGAGCTGGTTTACTTGGCAGCTTTAGCAGACATAGTATAGAAGATGATTACTGTGCTGTGATCCCATGCTGGCAACACGGAGGTCAACTCAGTGCTAAAAATGAATAATATCTTGCAGTTGGATCTAGGACTTTGTTCTGACTATACTAGAATCAACAGTTCTACTGGGATAATGACTCATTATACTCTTAGAGTCTCTCACATATGAACATATGAAATCTTATATCCAGTGTATTTGTCTTAGAAAAAGCAAAGTATGACAAATGGGAAGTTAAATTGAAGATACTGCATTGTATTTATGCTCAAACAATCTGTAAGATAGACTGTGGTTCAGTTCTTTCATGCATACACACGACTATATGGATTGTTTATTTTTTTATATTAAGAGATTATTTAAATGGCTTGTGTTAGTCACTTGTCTGGACATTCCTAAGGAATTTAGGGTGGCTGCTCCATCAGAACAGCATATCTGGAAGGAAACCCTATAAGGATTGTCCCGGTTTCAATCTTCCCGACTGTTCTGTTAGTACGTTACTTCTGTTCAGTGTTCGTTGCAGTGTATTAAGGATTAAAAATTTGTGCTCAGTTGTGTGAAATGATAATTTTTGCACAAAGCAAGAGGAAAGTTGGGATCTTATATACGCTTCCTTCCTTCTCTGAGTGTACACATTAGAAAACCTTTCTTCATTGTTGGACACATTTCATTAAATTTCTTGTTTCCTTGTAATCTTGCTAAGAGATTTCTTTAGCAATTGCTTCCTTCTTTTTCTTTTTCCTTTTTATTTATTCACAAATTCCATAGTTGTTGCCACGGAATTGAACTGTTTGTTAAGACTTCTTAGTTCTTCAGTGAGGATGCCAAGGGTGTCCTTTATTTTGGTGACCCCTGGCCAGCATCCTGACAGAGACCCTCTTAATGCAGCGAAGGGCTCCTGGACCATGTTTTGTAATGGCCTTGAGCTCTAATGCGCATTTCTGCTCACCTGTCAAGGAGGGAAAGCAACAGGCTCATGATAAATGTATGTAATAGGATAACTTATGTATAATAAATTAAGTGCATTATATATTTATAGTTTGCTTTTTTTGGTGTCTCTGAGGTAGCTTGACTTCTATCCTGAAGTCCTTCTTAACAACAGTGACAATTGTTAAGCTGCTTTGGTTTTACGATAGGAGCTTCTGAAGTTGCCTATTTTTTACTTATAACTTCCTCCTGTGAAAGAGTTACTGTACTTTTACAGTGCCGTTGCACGTAAGTTACATTTTTATCTGATGTATTGGCACGTATACATGTGCTTGGTTGAATACAACTTTACTTTGGGGGAAGGCAAGTAGAATGAATATAATTAGCTATTGCATAAGATACAGAAGCCTTTTTATTTATTAACTACTGCCGTTAAGAATGTGATGGGGTTGTGCTAGCAGGAAGTTTCTTTATAATTCTGCACATGTGCACTGGCAGCAGCAGCTGAGAGAGCAAATCTGGCAGTGTTCAGCAGTGGGTGTGAAGCAGCAAGCAAACATCTACTTTCGCTTGTATCTCTGCTCGTATATCATTATAGAAGAATCTTGAATTACAATAATGCTGCTCAAGCCTTTAGATATTATGTAGTAAGTATCTATAAAATGCTCTTCTTGTGTATCAAAAGGATTGAAAATTGAGATCCCTGAAATCTGTTAGCCAGCTTACTGTTTTAGAAATTTTGAATTTGGGGGAGTCATATTTAAATTGGTTGCTGTGTTTGAGGCTTTACTAAAATTACTACAGTATAGTTCGTAAAGGATTCATGTATTTCTTCAGTTTTGAATTTTCCTATTTTTTTTCCCAAATCCAACATTGAGTCTATGTAATGTCTGCATGGCAGACATAAGATCTACTTCTGGTGCTTGATAATGGGCTGTTTTTCAGAGAAAATGTAATCAGGTTCAGTGTGCTGAAACTAGAGATTGCTTTTTAATCGGGTTGAGGGGAAGGAGAGAAAGTCTAATAGATACTCTCATTCTCTAGCTTGGAAATTTTAACTATAAAAACAAAAAGTCCATCCATTTTACTCATATGTTCTGCAAAGAGCTTTCTTCCATGGTGATGACATAAATGCTTAATTTGAATAGTTCTAATTTCTGAGTTGCAAGGGTTGCTCCTGCCTTTCTGGGGTGGGGAAAAACTGCCATTGAGATGGGTTAATTCTGATGCCATGGTATTTTTTTTTTTTTTTTTGCTTATGTTTGTTTTGTGAGTATTACCAGGGTGACTGTCTTCAGAGACTATCTAGGTACAAAGCAGAAATTTTAGTGGAAGGTAGTATACCATTCATCTAATACTTTTGTCAAATGTTTTTGGAATTGTGTGCAAAACTGCAACAATCTTGTTTCCTTTGAAATCCTATTTAACTAGAAAGCAAAGATGTCAGTGAAGATACAATAACCATAGTAAGAAATGAGAGGAGAAGGGAAAATCATGAGCTTGACAACACGTTTACTCTAAAATGGTTTCCTTGAACACGGCAAGTTGAATTGTGTATTTATATCTGTTTTAAAGTATTATGCTTTGAAGGAGATGGAGAATGTAATCTTAAGAAGCCTGACTTTTAAAATGTAAAATAATAATTGAGAGCAATTGTCTCATTTGGCTGTCCAGCCTTTTGACTAAAATGGCTTTCAGTAGCTCATTTCAGCTCATTTTCTGACAGTCAGAAATAGGAAATACCTCTTTTAGACAATCTATTCTAAACTACTCTTGCTTTTGTGCTTTTTAAAAATGTATTTAAATAACAAGACCACTTAAATATATTTATGAATACAAATATGTCTTTAAAATTAAATATCCTTTCTGTTCTTGTGGAGGACGTTCTGTAGACTTTTATTTTTGATAAGCCGTGCTGTTGGGAGATGTATCACTTGTACCTCTGTGTCCTGAGCTTTTACTGTTCTGTTTGCTTAAAGCTTATTTTCTAAGTTGTTTCCCCCGCCCCAACCTGGCTCTACTTTCAGATATGAGTAAGTTAATTCAAAGGAGCAAAATACTCTTTTTTTGTGTTTGTTAGCAAAACAAAAGATGAAAATGACATGGGCAAAAGCTCTTCTGTTTGAAAGAAGATACCATGGCAAAAGGTACCCTCTTACCTTGATAAAGCTTGATTACAAGAAGAGTAACTGCTGCCTTTTTAACTTAAAATGGGAGTTAGCAGCTGGGAATAGGCTCTACAGGCAACCAGTCCCCAAATATTTCTCGTGCAGTGACATCACCCAGAGTCACAACATGAGAAAAGCTCCCATGCTTCCAAGCTGGAATCTGTGACAGAAGTTTAAAGCTATAATTTTGAAATCCTTAAAATCTGCTATGATTATAAACATTTCAAATTTAGATTAAAAAAAAAGATCCTTGGTACAGAAATTCTAAGTGCAGAATTAATATTTTTTATTCCTATAACATGCTTTCCTTTCTGCAACTTTTTTTTTAGTTATTCTTTAAATTATTTTTGCTTTATGTCCCTTCTTTCCTTTATTTTCTGGAAAGGTGGTGGAGCCCTGGGGGCTTTAAGTGACACCCATACACTTGTAGGGTGGCCGGTAGCATAAAGGGTGAACCAAATTTAAGACTAAACATTCTTGCGTGCCCTTCAAATGCTGGGAGTTAGCCATGCTCTCTGTTTTCTTCATTAGTGGCATTTCATACGTGGGTGTGACTACTTTTTTAGTTGGCAAGATAAATGAATGCTATTATGATGGCAAAATGAGATTTGTGGTGCAGTTTTCCCAGCAGACGCTACAAAGTTCTTGCATTATAGCTGGGCGGAGGGTGTGGAGACGTTTTCTTTAATAGATGAGTGAAATGAAATGCAAAATACAGAACAGGATTTCATCTTCATAGCTAAGATACTTGAGATGGAGGTATTGCATAGGATATAGGGTTTTTTTGTTTGTTTAATCCTCTTGTAATATACAATAGTCTGCAATCACAGTAAGGCGTATCTTTTATTTTCTATAGTTAAGATTTCTGGAGTGTTGTAACTGAAATAATCTTTGTTAAATACTTTCAGTAGGAAGGGAGATGGAGGAGAAGGAACCAAAATAGTTTTAATTAAGCAGTTAGGTTTTTTTATTAATAAAAGATACATACCAAATCCTGACAGTTTATTAAAATCACTGTTTCCCTAGGTTGCACTAGTGAAGCATAAAGGGTGTAAAACTGAGGGAAAAAGCGGTTGTTCAAAGGGGTCTGGATAATGGACAAAAGTAGGAATAGTTAATTGAATGGGTCAGCTGCTGTTTATTAAGATGTTGCTTAATATTAAAAAAAAAAAAAAAAAAAAAAAAAAAGGCATAAGTGAAATTTTTAAGAGCTCGGTACAGAGTCTGAAGGTTAGAAAACTTGTCCTGGTTTTCAGTGCCTTGAAGTGGCACTTCCTGAGTCAAGGGAAGAGAAAGGCGAAAACAGTTGATCGATACCAAAAGCAGAGGTATACTATTAATAATTAACAACTTTAAGCCTGTCCTTGAGTCTTAAATGCTAGAAAAAAACATAAAATACAAATTGAGGGAAGTCAGAATAACAATTTTTGTTAAATTTCTAGCTTCTTTAAGAGTTAGCAAGTAAATTACATTGCAGCCCATAAAGGTTCCACCAAAGCACCCCAAGGCAAAAGATTTAAAAACTCTGAAATCAGGATATACAGTGCTTATATTTGAATGTATATAAAGATGTGTGCAGGCGAGAGGGTTAAAAGCTGACTCGCAATAATTCTCGTAGGTGATACACATTATTTACAGTTTTATACAGTTTAAGTTTGGGTTATAAATCTGATCTTGTTCAGGAAAGTGAGACAAAAAAGCTGTGTCAACCTCATTGTTCCTTTGCCAAGCTAGCGAAAATAGAATTCCCCTTTTTGTGGTGTCTCCTGAATGAATTTAAGATTCAAGGAGCCTGTTTATCTTCAGTACCTAGCAAAAATAGCCACGCATCCAATAGCTACGCACAAAGTGCCCTGTGAAAAAGAGCTGCAGCCTTCCATTTTTTTTCCTCTTGGTTGGGTCATAAAAAGAGGTGGTTGCTTCTAATTTGTTCATTTATTAGGTGATGTTTGTTTTGAAGCTTGGTGTGTTTGTTTGTTTTGGTAACACAGCCTGGAGCCTTGTGGCAGATCCATCAAAGATTACTCACAGCTGCTATTAACCCCATAGCTGGCTAACCTGAGTCTTCCTAGTTTGTTGTTTTGAATAAATTGACTCCAGTAGAAGTTGAAAGGATAGACTGTTTGCCACTCCATCGTGTTTTGAAAATTGCCTGATATATTGGCATTGATTGAATGGCGTCTACTGAGTGTGCAGGGATTATACTATTGCTTTATACACAAAAATAATAAGAAAAATGACTGGGCAGGTTCTTCATAAATTACAGGGAAGTGAAGAAGTGCAACTGCTTCACTGTTGAAATCTGACAGCATCTTTTTAGTAATCAAGACCTACACAATGATAGATTTGAAAATGACTTGTAAATTTATGCAGCTTTTACACTATGCGTTTATGCAAGTTACTCCAAAAGACATTTATGAAAAAGGAGAAAATGGCAAAGCCTGTTGACTGGCTTATAATTTTTTATTTTCTGTCATCGTGATATCTAGAATCCTGTCCTTGGACTAGAACCCAGTTGTGTACATGTGTAATACGGGATGGACGACAAAGAGCAAGGAAGGAATATCAGTCATCATTGTTCATATTGATAGGCAAAGATTTCAACACTGAGAAGCCTGAAAGATGACATTTTTGTTCCTGTGGGACTCTCTCCAAAAACTATTTTGAGGAGGAAGATGGAGACAGTCTTTATAGGAAGATTATGGCTGACTAAAATATGGGTATAATGTTGGGAGGACTGGAGACACAAAACATGTTACTTAGCAAAATAAACTGGATTCCTTGTAAAACAGGCTAGTGAATGGAGTTGGCATTTTGATATATAATAAGAGTAGTAGATTGTGGGGGCTTAGAAAGTGAGGACAGAGTTAATTGGTTCTGAAGTAGTAAAGAAGCAAGAGCCAGTGTGGGGCAATAAAGAAAGGGAAGACACTTTTTAAGGTCAATATTACAAATACAGTCTCCCATTATGGAAATGTGAGGTTTCAGTACATGCCTTTAAACCCAGGGAAACCTATTTTATTGTCAAGTTTTTTGTGCATGTATATAATAAAAAATAGAAAGTTGGGAGCTTGTAGGAAATCTGACTTGGAGGAAATTGCTCTCTATATTGAGATTTTACAATCACTTGGACTTTGAACTGGTAACTAGGACACATAGTCAACTTTTTAAGCGAAGATCCGCTGTACCACTGAAAATGGGTTAACTGTTATTCCTTAGTTTGAACTTTGTTTTTATCCATGCCAAACTTAGAGTTAAAGATAATATGCTAAAACAGTGCCTGTGAGTCTTCAGAGTTCTTCAGTGCTTTAGTACAGTAGTTATTTTAAAACATTCCTATCTAACCTTCCTACCTCTCAGTGACTTATTCTGGAGAATGAATGGGTCTGAAATGCCTGTATGTGTTGCTGTTGTTTTTCCTTTAAATTTTCATTATGATTTTTTAAGATGTCCCACTCTACCTTTTGCTTGGAGAAGAAGCAGGTTTGCTTTTTTGTGAGCTCCCGCGTGAGCAATACTAGTGCGATTAGTAAGCTTTTACATTTAAAACAAGAAAATGGTGATTTGACAAGGCAGGCGTCTCAAATGAAGTATCTTGACTTGTGACTGAGTTTCAAACTGCTGAAAATGGTATGGTCTAATAGTGTTTTCCTTATTTTTAGATTAACTGCTGAAGTACTGATCGAGTTCTGCTATTCTTCAATGAGGAACTACAGGCTGATCTTTTGCCATAATCTTAAACAACCATAAATGACAAAAGAATGCTTGGTCAGTGAGGGCAGCTGGCGCAGAAAACGTTTTTCAAACTCGGCTGTTTAAGTACTCTGAGGTAGGTTGCTTAAACTACTTGACTTGGGCGTTTTTTAAAAAGGGGAAGTGTGGGTTTTGCTCTGCCTGGTCTATTGCAGTTTCTAGCTGCAGTGTTTGGCTAATTATTTTTTGTCCAGCCTATATGAAAGTGATAGCTTGCATTTGAACCAAGTATGATTTTCTTTGGTTTTCATTTTGAACAAGACAGTTTTTTCTCTGAGGCTAGAAGAAATTTCCTTGTTTTGATTAATAATATATTTAGTACAATAGTCGCTTTAGTAATAGCTGAGTGACTTAAACTGAAATACCATGTAATACTATCTAGAACACATGTTGAGCAAAGACTTGCAACTAATGCCAAGATACTGTGTGATAAGAGAAATGTTATCTCTGGGCATCTTAGAAAGCATTTTGAGGAGAGGGGAGGACATATTCAGTACAACTTTGAAACTTTGTCAGGTATTGAGAGTTTGCTTCAAGTAGCCCTGAAGTGGGAGTCTTCTGAACTTCATTTTGTGTTGAAGTGGAAACTTCATTGTCTAACTAATTGTGTAACAGAGAAGCACTGTCAGGAAATGTATGGAGAGTCTCACTTGCCTGAAGTCCCTTGGAGCTTGCTTAAATAACTATGCAGTGACTAGAATTTTACTGAGCTGCCTTTGTGGATATATGTTTTCTTCCCTGTCTCCTATTAAGGATTGAACAGAATACCTCAGCAGTAGAGTCATTTATCAAGTCATGCTGTATTTGAAATCATAACAAAACTTTTATAAATTCAGTACCCGGATTAAGAGACTGGGCAGTATTTGCATTAGGAATAAAATACATTATGTTATAGAGAAGTACGTTCAGCAGTGTGCACTGAAGTATGATTTTTTTACTTTTAATTCTTCTTATTTGATAGAAAAGACAGCTTTTGATTTTTGGCTGCAAAAAGATATGAGGAAGAGCTCTTCCCCTTCCTTGAGTAACTGCAACTCTGTTCTTGCTAACAAAATATTTGGAATTCCACTTGATGAGCTGCAGCAAGAAGGGCAACCAGACAATGAGGTTCCATTCATAGTCCGCCACGTCGTGGACTATATTGAGGAACATGGTATGTACTATTTTGCTATATTTTATAATTAATTGTTTTTATTCTTACAAAATAAACTTCATAAAAGAGTGTTTATTTTGTTAAGTTTCTTGTCCTTAATTGCCCATGATTTTTATGTTTTTTATGTATATATATGTATATTTCTTTTGTTTAGTTTATCACTATTTTCTAGATAAGAATACTGTGGTCAGCCCAGCAGGGCGCTTCATAGAAAATGGTATATTACTCATATTTACCTTGTTGTTGTATTGTTAGCTGGGCGTAAGATTGTGTTTACTGTGGAGAAGATGAATGGACATCTTATTGATATGTAGTTGTGGAAGTCTTTCATTAAATATATGAATTGTGCATCAGTAGTGTTTTGGATCTATAATACATATGCAATATGTTAGAAAAGCTTATTTTTGCAACTTCTAACCTCTAGGGGGTCTGGAACAAGAAGGACTTTTTCAAGTCAATGGGAATGCAGAAACAGTGGAGTGGCTTCGGCAGCGGTATGATAATGGAGAAGATGTGGACCTGGTTAAGGAAGCAGATGTACCCTCAGCTATCAGCCTTCTTAGATTTTTTCTTCAAGAACTTCCAGAGCCAGTTATTCCAGGCAGCTTGCACATACATTTGATGCAACTTTCGCAAGGTAGTAGACAATTAATTGAGATGCACCCATGTCGTGCACAGTGTTTTCTAATTTCCAGCTTGTCTATATGTATCCACTCTCCTGGATTCTTTGGCCTCTGCTGGGTTATGTAATGTTGGGAGTTAATTCATAACTTGAGCTGTAAAATCTTTTGTCTTGCAGCACTGCTATTAGTAATGCTTTCCCAAAGGGTATGTGCATGTCAGTGCTCCACACCTTGTAACATACCTCAGAGTTTTGTTAGTTCTAGATCAACAGGAGTGTTACTGATTTTCCAGGATTGATTAGTCTTTCTTTTCAAGCACTTGGCTTGCTTTGCTTTGTAAGAAGCACATTTTTGTCTGTTTAATTTATTTTTCCGTTGCTGAGCTTATTCCTGATAAGCAGCTGTCAGCCCTCATTATAGTCCTGTTTTGTTCAGAGTGTTTTTTCATGTGCTGTTACACTGAGCTCAGTAAGTGCGAAGTGGAGGGTTGTCTCCAAGAGTAAGAAATTACTTCAGTTTGGTCCCTTTGCAACCATGTAACCACTGAAGCTTTGAACATGGAGTAGTTTTCTGAATGGGCAGCAATCAGAGACTCAACACTGATGTGTGCCTTAAAAGTAGGCTTGCCCTGGAAGCAACTTCTGTCAGCTATTGACTGCAGAAACTTGTTAAGTATCCTAAGGTTGAGTTTCTGTGCACTTATTTGTGCTGCAGTGCAGTAATGAGGGACTGAAGTGGATATCAGTAGACAAAATGTACTGAATGATGCATCTGCTGTTTGATTTCTGGTGGTGAGTTTGGGGTTCACTGGATCTAAGCAGCTAGTAAACTAGTTTCAGTCTTCTGAAAAGGCTGATATATAACAAAAGATCATAATGAAATTAAGGCAGTAATGTCGCTGGTTGCCTTTTTTATGTCAGATAATACTGCTTTGTGCTTCAGTTTGCACTGCTACCTTATCAGGACTAGAAATGGAAATGTGGTATGCTCATTTGGTATAATGACAGTGTAAATTCCTTCTGTGGCTTCTAAACTACAGTGTGAAATTCAGGATATTTTTTCCATCTTTGAATAGATGACTGGGAGGATTTGCATGTAGGTTGTTTCAGAAACAGAGCTGTTCTTCAGCACATAATTCTCACTTTATTTCCCCCTGATTAAATAGACAGAGATTATGTATTTCACTTAAAATTGTAGTTTGCTGTTATTACAGCTTCCTGTTTTTTTTCTCTATTTTACATTACCCACTGTCTCCTCCTCCAAAGAAAGAGTGATTTTAAAAAGACTTACATTTTGTTCCTTTCCTACAGGTAAATCCATAAATATTGTTTGTTCCTTTTTTAGAAGGAGAGGTCAATTTCTTTCCTGTTTTGCTTTCCTGACACACTTTTTCTGGTGGCATTTTGGTGATCTTTCTCAGGTCTGAAATGGAACCAGCAGGGAATAAGTGTGTGTTAGATTGAGTGCATTGAGATAGTCAGGAATATGGAGGAACTAACTTTATTATACAGTCAGAAATTGAGCATTAATTGGAGAAAAAGGCTGGAAACTGCTAACTGAACTTGCAAGGGAAAGTGCAGTGGAAGCTGTTGGTTTAGGTTATTGATTTTTGCTTCATAGCAGAAGTGAAGTTTATAGTTAGGGAAAGTACTTGATTTGAAATCAAAACTGTAGAGGTTTTCTGGCATGTTTCTCCAATTCTTCCATCCATTCAGGATGTCTGAATAACAAATGGGAATTATCAGCCTGTCTTGGATAGTTGGAGAAGAAAAGACTAATTCCAGGGCTGAAATGAGAGGACCAAATGCTGAGACAAGTAGAGAGCTTATTTATGAAGTACTATCATTGTAAATATCCTGTAGATATATGGGATGGACACTTAAGTTTCTTTTGGATTGACTTTTGTTTTTCCTTCTTCTGTGAAGATCTGTGGTATTAAAAGTTCAGACCAAGCAAATGCAGTTCAAATTCTAATGTTTTAGGTTCCAGTCTGGCCAAAGTACTGATACTTCAATATTGAGTAATTTTTGTCCAAGTCTTATCAATATCAAATGTCGGAAAAAAAAAAAAAAAACTTTTAACCTTGTAATTAATTTTTTATTGCATTTTACAGATTATAATAATGAAGATGAATTTGGAAGAAAGTTGAGGTTCCTCTTGCAGCAGCTTCCACCTGTTAATTACAGTTTGCTAAAGTTTCTGTGTAAATTTTTAGCCAACGTAGCATCGCATCATGAAGAAATTTGGTCGGCAAGTTCTTTGGCTGCAGTCTTTGGCCCAGATGTCTTTCAGTAAGTTGATTATAAAAGTTCATGCCATGCTTTTATATGGATTTGAGAGTGTAATTCTGTCCAGAGTTTTCCTGGTTCATTAGAAACAGCAGCAAATAACATGATGTATATTTTGGGTAGTGTCTTCTATCTCCCAGGTGATTTTTCACTGGCAGATTGTGATCTAAACAACAGCTTGCCTGTGAACTGTGGTGCTAAAATGACCGGTTTGGTTGTTTAGATTACTTTAGTTAGACTTTGTTTTTTTTAATGACAGTGTGCAAGACTGCTTTTTGCAGGAAAAAAAACATGCTTAAAGAAAATTGTTAAGGTGTGAATGTATTCTGAGGGTTCCTTTCTACAGCAAATTATTTGATTTTTAAATATTTCTTATGAAAAGTTAATTGACTAAATGTTTATTGCTTTATCAATTAAATATGTTAGTATAAGATTTTATAGTGTACAATTTGAAGTTATTTTTGAAGTTCTCTGTATTTACAGTGGATCAGGGAGAATGATGAAAAGTGTAGCCCTCAGATGCCATTCACAGGAGTTCTTTGGGGAATTAGTTGGATTTAGATTTTCAAACTAAGATAGTATTGGAATCTTTAGCATTTACACAGATGTGGAGGATCTGAAAGAACAAGAAATAGTTAGCAGAATAATGGCGGGACTTCTGGAGAACTACTATGAATTCTTTGAAAATGAAGAGGAAGATTTTTCATCTACTAATGATTTAAGCTCAATAACTGAGCAGGTAAGAATATTTTAAGTGGCAATATTTTATTACTTAGATGTTCATTTTAACCATGGTGTTTATGAAAGATATTTTGAAATAAAATTATATATAATATGCCTTTCAGTAATTTCTTGTAAACTGATGAAGCTTAGTTATTTTCTTAAACAGTTTTTTTTGTATACCTGTGTTTGTGAAATTGTTACTTTGTAGTAAGAAGGGGATACCTGGACTTTGTGCATAGGCGCAAAGATGCACATGTGTGATATCCAGGCCAACATAGACACTGTTTTGCTATATAAGTAATACAGCTTTGTAATTACCCTTTAGAAATGGAGAATGGGTTTGTAAGTGGAAGCAAAAACGTGCTTTGTTAGTCGTGGTCTGTAGTTTATCTGGATGTGCATTACTGAAGTATGTAGGGTCTTACCTTCTGCTTGGTTGTGTTCTTGGTATATCCCTCCATCAAAACTTTGGAAGGATGTTTTTGATTCTAAAACTTTAAATTATTACCTAGATATTAATGGAAAAAAAAAGTCCTGAAAAATAGAGAGAGGGGAAATTGAGTAGAATAGAAATACGCTGGATCCTAATCTGCAGATGTCAGGATTGCTCACCTGCCTTGGTGACTGTTGGTATCTGCTCTTGCTAATTCTGTCTTTCCTTGCAGTAAATTTAACTTCATAAACTTAATGTGATGCTGTGAGTAAGAATGGAGAATTGTTAGGGAAGTGAGGAAGGAAAAGGGGCAATTGACAGCAGTTGCCGAGTAAAATGCCATAAAAATAAGGGACTTTTGAGCCTAACTACCCCTCCTAGCGTGACGGAGGCAGCAAGTGCCAGGGCAGCCGATGACCTCCGCTCCACAGCAAGAGAGCTGCCGTCGGCCAGGGCTGCTGAGCGTGGGCAGGGAGTTCTGCGTGGAGCAGCTGCTCCTCTGCTAGCTGCTCTAGCCCAAATCCTCTGCTTTGGGTGCGTTGGCTGCTTCTGCAGCTCTTGCGAGACATGGGGAGCACTGAGCCCTGGCATAGGGAGCTGGGAGTCTCACATACTCCCTTGCTTCTGCCCAGGCCACGAGTTTCGCAGCACGAGGCTGAGAGCTCCTGCTTTGGGTTAGGGTGACCACTCCTTATAATTAGCTGGTCTAGGCTCACGTGCTTCGTAAAATTACTGACTTACTGTCTTAGCAAAAGCGGTTCCCAACACGAGCGAGTGTCTGGCACAACTGGGTGTCCCTTCCAAGTCCTCTCCAGCAGGTGTCGACATCGCTCTCCTGCTGGGGACCCTCCCTGGGGACCAAAGGACACTGTCCTGGCCACTGCTGGCCTTAGGCCTTGCCCCTGCCACCCTGTTAGGTCCTCTTGCCATCACAGAGGAAGTCAGGGGTAAATAAACGTATTCATCTGATTTATAGTGCAATATAACATAACATTGTACCCCCCACTTAAAAAAAAAAAAAAAGAAAAAAAAAAGAAAAAAGATATATATAGTGGAGGAGAGAGTAGGTCTCTTTCTCTCTTCTGTGTAATCTTAAACTCCTTAAGTTTTAATTTCTCTTATTTCAGAATTTTTCTTTTCTACTCCAGTGGTGGATATTATAAAGCATCTATTTTTTGAGGCTATTGCTGATGCTTTTATTTTTTGCTTTTGCAAATTTGAGAGATTGATACATCAGTCAAGGAGTTTTGGGGATTTAGATAGAATCCCCTTGACATGTTTAGTGGTCCACTTTTTTTTTTTTTTTTTTTTTTTCTAAAAGCAAATAGGCATAAAGTGAAAAAAAAGTGAAGGCTTTAATTCTTGGCTGGCTATATTATTTTAACTTCTAAATTGGCTCCGTTTTACTGTTAAAAATGTCCCCTACATTTGGAAACAAAAATATTAGGCAAAATGGGCTTGATGGAAATAGGTCTTACAGGTCCCATTATAAACATTTGTTCAGTACATGGAAAATCTTGAGTTAGGGTTCTGTATTGCCTTCCACAGAAGGTTTTGAAGTACTTCTCAGGTATAAATGAATCTTGCAGTATCTGTGGGATAGATAAGAATTTTTGTGCCATGTGATTTCTGTGCGTCTGGGATTTTTTTGTGATTCTCCTTGTATACGCTTACCGCCTCAGAGGTGCAACTTTTGCAGGTTTTTGTTAAAAACTGTGTTTTGCAACATTTTTTTAAGGATATCTAGTGCGTGATTTTACTTAGAAGCAATTGTGTGCCCAGTTCTCATAAAACATATTCTCTTCTTACAAATACGAGTATTCTATAATTCACATGCTCTTGTAATTCCATGGTACTGTTAAGATGATTTTTTTTAGCCATTAATTTTGAATAAATCTTTGTACAGATAAATGATCTCTTGGAAGAGGAGGAAGATGTGAAGCTTGAGCAGTCTGAGGAACTTCCAGAAGATGACCCAGAGAAACCTGCAGAAAGGCCAGCTGAGGTGCATCTAGATATGACCGAGAGCATCTCGGATTCCCAGAGTGTTACAGCACCAGCGAGGTAACTTGCTTTCACCTTCAACTTTTGCTTTTATGTTTGGAGTGGGGTCTGTTGTGTGTGAGAAGCTGTCAGACACTTGAGATACATTGCAGTGTCTGAGAAAAGGCTCTAGAAGTAGGAGGAGTTCTTGTAGTAAGTGTGTAACAAAATAGCTGTTCTCAAATTCAGTGAAGGAAAGAGTCTGTAACCTAAATTGGATTAAATGTGGTTGATTTAATCACCACATTAGGAAAGGGGGAGAAAATGAGCATTTTTAAATGAAACTGTAAAGCAGTATTTTGCTTAGGTAGAGGAGGAGCTATATATGACCCAGGGGACAATGTTGATGAGAACAAGAGAATAATATTGACCATTAGTGATTTTTAGGTTGGAATTTGGAGGATAGTTTCCTACACTTTAGAGAGATATGGCTGCGGAATGGCCTTTAGTAGCAGTAGTATGGAGAAATCTTGAATACTGTAGAGATGTCTTTTTTTATGAGATTATAAATTGAATTTCTAAAATGGGCTGCTAGAAAAACTTGATTTGATGACCCAGAAAGTCTTCCCAGGCCTCTTTTTAATTTGAGCTGAAATGAAGGTTGTGGATACCCTGTTTTTAGTGCAGAGTGTAATGAAATCTGTCTCGTATTTGTAAAATAGATCAAGACCCTTCTGCAGTTTATTTAAACTCTGCCAGATAAATTTCACTCAGGGGTTGATTTTTTTTGTTATATCACTTTAGGAGTGTCACGACTAATGCTTAGATATGAGTTGAGGTTGGTTGACTGTATTTTTGAAGAGTTATTGGATCTAAACAGGTGTAATTCCACCTGAAGCTGGAGGGTCCTGTATTATCTGCCTTGGAGCCTGACCCTGTAAAGGGATCCGTTTGGATAGGCAAGGTGCAAGCCTGGAAGCTGCAAAGTCTAGTAAGGGCAGGAGTATTAGTGGGAGTTAGCTTTTAATTAAGACTTATCCCCATAAAGCATATATGTCAACTTGATATCATACTTCTATCTGAGACCTTATTTGCACTTATAATACATGAGTTTGTTTTGCTTGCTTGTGATGCACAGGTTTATATTTTTAAACCTGTCTTGTGTTTATAGTTCATAGTGTTGTGTTTATAGTGTTACAGTGATTTTCCATTTTTCTATGGCATGTAGTTGGTGTGGGCATTTCATGTAATGACTTATAGGGAAGAGTAAGAAATAAACCTAATTTGGTTGTTTTGCTATAGTGTAACTGCTAATTATCCTTGTCAGCAATATAGCTGCTTAATTTTATCACAACCTAAGAGTTCCTGTAACTGAATTTCTACGAACGTATCCTTGTTGCAATTAAAGTAATTGTACTATTTATAGGTGTTTGGTGTTTGTGGAATGTCTAAATTCAGGAATAGTGGCAAGCTCCTTAAATTTGAGAGTTTAAAATGGATAGCCTGAAGAGAAACACATTTTTGCACTACGTTTAGGCTTAATTAAAAATTAAAACATATTATTTATGGTTAGTATTTTGCATAGTTTGTGGGAAGGGATATGAAAGAACCATTTAGAATAAGAAAGAAGATTTTGTCTATAAAGCCAAAACTATTGTAGGAAACATCTAATGGGACCTAATACAGACTGAATAAGACTGAAAGAGAAAGTATCTTTTAATAAATTTTTAATCAATGTATTGTTTGTACCTACAAACTTAAATTGTCATGATTTGGGTCTTTTTTTAATATAAAAATAGGGAAGCACACGGTAATGCAAATTTCTGGAGTTACTTACACCGACTTACATTTACATCCCCACTGATGTGGGGACTACTTAGGAGAAAGAGGAAGAAAACTCTATCTTGAAAACATGATTCTTACGTTCTTTAACTTGGAGTCTTGTTGCGTCTTTGTCAGGTTTTGGGAACCAAGCATCCATATGTCATGGGTGTCTATGGAAACTTGAGGAAAAGGTTGCACATTGCTTCTGTCAGAGATATCCTTATGCATGTGACAAGGAAGGTCATCTTTTAAATACTTCAGTCATAACATGCTTATAATTACATTTGCTACTTTTTTTTTTTCTCTACTTGCTCTGTTCTATTAAAATCCTGTGACCTTCAGGCACTCCTGGTGTTTCCTTGTGCGTGTGTGAGCGAGAGCTGATGAGAACCTGGATACTCGCTGATGCGCCCTGGTGTAGCAACTGCATGAAAATGTTGTTTAACCTAAATCTTTCAAGGGATCTTTAAGGCTCTTTCCCAGTAGGGGAACATCTGTTGTGCACAAGCTGACATTGTGCACTGCAAAGGCACCGTCATGCTCTCCCTTACCAGAAGCCCTGCAGCAGGACTTGTCCCGTTTGGTTGTCCCAGCTTTCATAGAAAAGGGTTATGGACTCAGCGTTGCACCTGACTTTAGAGGTGCTATTGAAACAATCACTCTAGAATCCATTTCTGTCTTTATTTATGCTGTTTTTTTTTTTTTTCATGGCTGCTCTTTACCAGTTGTTAATCATTTTACCCTCTGCAGTTCATCCCTCATATTGTCAGTAATGAACCTAAAATAAAACTTGCACTCTGATATTTAAGCTTTTCAAAATTAGATGTATAAAATGATGAGATGTGACTAGCAGTAACCTTGATTTCTCCACGTCAAATGCAAAGATGAGCAGGAACTCTTGACTACTTGTCTGATATTTTTGTTGTTTTGTTGTTTGTTAGCTTGGTCAGTGAGAAAGGGCATAACAAACTAAGAAAACAAGACAAGGTGGGTAGCTTTTTATGTATATCATATATATAAATATATATATATATACACAGAGAGAGAGAGAGAGTGTAATACAAACCAATCACGACTGGATCAAATTGCAGGAGAATATAATATAATTATTCTGCTTGTGCTCTCTGTTTAACATCCAAATACTTGTGCCCAGCTGCAATCTTAGCAAATCGGTGAGCAACATGTTCAGGAGCTTTCCGATGTTGATTGGGCAGCGGGTTGTTGGGGGTGACCTCATGTTGCAGTCGATTTTCTATTTAGACTGCGGGCTCTAGCGCAGCACTCGCGGCGCTGCCGGCGAGCAGCATGCACGGCCACCAGGCGCCTTCCCGCTTTGCTCTCCTGCAAATGAAGCATTTTTACCTCAAGTGCTCATTTGGGATAGCAAAAATAATCCGAATGGCCTGCAAAGTTCTGCTGCACAGGTAAATAGCTTAGACATACATTACTCAGGAATGATTGCACCTAAGAGGCTCTTTTTTGATTTGAATGTGTGAGATGAAATGTACTTCGGGGGTATTATGAAATTAAGTAATGGCACCATTGATTTTTATCTTATTTTTTTAATAAGAAATAAGAACTTATGTACACTCAGTATGTTTGCAAAAAGAACTTTGTAGTGTTTTCTCTGCAGTTACAGTACTTTTCCATTTCAAACTGTCTTTTTAATGGGGCTGTTTGTAGGCAGGGGGACGGTGCAAAAAGGGATTCTCGGGGTGGATTAGCATTACGAGAGGAAGATACTTACTTTCGTGTCTTGCTGTGTCATGCTGCGTGGAGTATAAATGACAGCTCTTAAATAAGTCTCCTTGAGCACAGCACATCTGTTCTGGAGTTCTAGTGAATTTTCAGCTGAGAGCAATTGACACATTTTTTTCAAAAACGGCTTAATTGCTAAAGTGATTAGTAGAAGATGTAAGATACTATTTAGTAGTAAGAGGATTCTTCAGGCTTTGGAATAGTGCTGATTTATGCACATCGTTTGCTGAGCACCTCTAATGCATCCAAACGTATTTAATGAAAGCAGTGCTGAACGCTGCTGCGCTGGAGGGGCTGAAGGTTACTCTGTACAATGGAAAATTTTGTTACACACTAGGTCCGAAATCTTTTGGGTTCTTTGGAGATGAGTTTATTTTCTCCACTCTTGACATAGTTCTTCATAGTCTCAAGTGGTAGAAGAAAAGGATTCCAGGGCATCGTTTTCCTATAAATAGTGTTTGTACTTGTGCCCTTGACTGAATTTTTTTTGCTCCTTTCTCATGAGTTGCAGTGTCCTGTGCTCTGGTTACCTCTCTCGCTCTTTCCTCTTTGTCCTAGAAGTAACTGTACTTTACTATTAAACTTATTTTCCTGTTTAAAAAAAAAAATATATATATATATATATATATGTATATATATATATTTAGGTTCTTTCTGAAAGTTAGCATAACTTTTAACAGGGCAGCTCTCAGAAATACTGAAAATCCTGGAATTAGATATTGAAAACGAAAGTGTTTTCGCTTTGAATTTTTTTTCATCTTCCTCTCTCTGAAATTCTTGCTTGTACTTCACTTGTGTATCATCTTCCTGGGGCTGAACTTACAGCTTAACCTCTTCATTTTCCATTTCAAGTATTGTCAAGACAAAAATTGTTGATCAGCAAGCTCCAGCGCTCTATGCAGTAGTTGGGCTGCACTGAACTCCTGTGTTTGGGATTGAAAGAAGAAGAAGGAAGTGTTAGCGTGTTCAAACACTTTGAGTTGTTTGATATAGCAGCTTTGAAATTAGCAGCTACAAGATCAAGCTTCAACATCAGATACATCTGAAGATGTAGGCAGCATCTGTTTTGAAATGGTAGCTGGCTTTTTTATCCAAGCATTTGGAACAGCTTTGCTCTAGGTTTTTCACCTAAAAAGAAAAAAAGAAGTTTGATTCCAAAGCATGTGGCCATAGAAAAGCAAAATAGACCTTTTTAATTATCAGCTTTGTTAAGGCTTTACATGTTCTAGTTCAAACAAAGTGCTTTCCTGTTAGCTGAGAGCAATATCTTGCTCATGTTCTTCTGTCTCCCCTCTTCCTACTTTGCATTTACTTAGAGGAGGAAGGAAAAAGTTTGCAGGAATAGGTGGTTTGGTTTCTGTCACTTCTCTACCAGTGCTAAAACCTTGTAAGGTCTAAGATACTCCTTGCTTTATTAAACTTATTCTACGGTAAGCCAAGAATCTGCTAAACTTTATTTTCATCGTTTATTTTTCATCTGTTTGGACTCAGTTAAATGCCCTCTATTGTGATTACCTTTGTTGTCTTGTTTTTTCCACCCCTGCCCCAATAAAATAAGAATTTAAGTTTGCCTGAATAAGATGTGTGACAGCTCTTTGCTATTTATAGTGCAGCTTTGTTCTCTTGCTTTACTGTTAGTACGTTTAATACAATTTACCTAAGACTTTGTAGGTGTTTACAGCATTGAGAATTTTGATCACAATAATGGAAAAGTGGAGAGGGAGAGCATGTGCATGAGTTAATTTCTTGAACTTCCTTGTGTAAATACACCAATTTATCCCAGACTTAAAAACTTCACCCTGAAGTGACTAGTGCTCAGAGATTTGTAGGTGCTTTACAAATGACTAACTCTGTCCCCAAACCCTCTGGCTTGCACTTGAAATGTAGCTGTCCTTGGAGTCTGCAGCAGCATCTGTTAAATGTTGTAGAATAAAAATATGCACCAGTCTGACAGTCAGTGAAGGTCTCTCTGAATTGCAACTGTGGAGAGAGGTAGAGTAACTTGGAATTTGCTGAAGGCAGCAAGGCTAAAATCTGCGTTCTTAAGCAAGATGTCAGGAGGTCTTTGGAGACTCGGTGATTAGTATTTCCCGAGGGAAAGGCCCTACCTCTGACAGCGCGGAGCTCCATAACGTACTGAGCTTTCCAGGGACAGAACTCTGCGTTGATGCTCCTATAGCTTTGTCCCACGATAACATTCCTAAGGCTTCTACATCTACATAATAACCTGGCAAACTAACGCAAATATGTGTGTTTGCTTTACAACATGGTTTTTTTAATTAGCTGCATTACGTGCAGTATTGTTAGTATTTGCAAAGTTGTTTTATGTTGTCTTGAAAACTTCTGTTTAGCTTTACAGCTTTTTTGCATTACGTGATTTTTTTTTTTTTTTTTTTATTGCAGTGCTCATATCTCTCCCATAAGTATCTTGCCAGCCTCTGCAGAGTAAGTATAATGAAAATATAAGACGTGTGATTCCTGGTGTTTAAAATTTGTGTAGATGATAGGTCACCTTTCAAGAAAAAGATGTGCAGTAGACTTGATTATTACAGTTACGAATGAACACAATTTTAGTGCAAACTTCGTTTTATGAAATTGAGTGCTTATGGACATGATGTTTGTTCCTACATGTTGTTGACTGCAGAAGTGTGGAGAACAGTATGGTGGCAGCTAGCTCTTAGAATGTTTTGCTTTTATACTTAGATGTTTCGGGTTTGATTCCGACTATAAGGTGATTTTTTATTTCCTTTTTTTTCCTTTTCTAAATAGGTTAATGATTGTAATGGGTTAATTACATTTTCTTGAAACACTGTTAATAGATTTCATAATACTTCACTGTGTAAATCTCAATTAATAAATGATAATAGACACAGTAATTTCTGTCATCACCTGGGGAAAGTAGTCTGTTTTGACTTGAGATACTTGGTATCAAAGATTTCTCTGTCTTTTAAGAGATAGTATTTCTGCCTTTCTGCATAGTTGATCAATGCAAGATGATGTTCTTAATGTGAATTTTCTGCCTTTTTTCTTTCTTTTTTTTTTTTTTGTTAGCATTTTAGAAAGAACAATCAGAGCAGCTGTAGAACAGCACCTTTTCGATCTGCAGAGCAGCTTAGATCACGATCTTAAGCATATTCAGCAACACAGATTGGGCTGTAACAATGAAGCAAAAAACCCTGGAGGGGATGAGGAAGGATCTAACAACCAGTAAGAATTCTTGTATCTCTAATGAATTGTATAGTTTTAGAAAAGTTAGGATATAAAATCCTATCTACCCTGTTTCTACCATCAACTCAAAGCAAAAGCTTTGCTATTAACTTAAAATTATGAGGTGTTTTAAGCCAAGTCAACTTCTGTCATTTGCCAGTAATCAGCAGCTGTTAAAAAATATTTTAAATTGATCATATGATATAGCTCAAAATATTGGCTTGTATAACTACTTCGCTACTGAACTGTTCAGTAGCACAAGCAGGTTTCATGTTATTTTCATTTGTGTTACTGTGAATCCATTTTATCCTATAAAAGCTATTGCAGATGTCGGCTCAGTTTTAGTGCACCTTTTCATGGCAGTGTAACAGTTGTCCTCCAGTATCAGCAAAACATCTAAACACTGACTGGAAGGAGCAGTTTGAGTGTAATTGCATGAAGTTCTCCCATTTGAGCAGCTTTAATTTTTATCAGAACTCTCTTCAAGTTGTGGGCCTGTAGTGATTGGCAAGCCGTGAAAAGCTAGTACATTTTAGTGTTTTAACAAAAACACTTAATATTTAATAACCAAACTCCCCAAAAAAATAGTTGAGTTACTTGAGCAGGACTTAAGTGTCCAGTTGTTTTGTGGCTTGGAGTCAGAAACATGTCAAGTATTCAAAGTTTCAAACGCTGTTTTCCGAATACTTAGTATTTTTGAGCCTTGACTGTAACTGAAGTAATCAACATCCAATTTTCATAGGAGAGTAACAGTAATCACTGCTGATAACAATCAGTTATAATTTGAGTTTTAATTTTAGTGATTTAATTTGCTTGAGTTGATAGGTGAGTCGGTAATCACCTGCGAGATCTGTAGTTGTTGGATTCCTTCAGTTACAACATAAGTTCTTTTAAGATTGTCTGACTTCACAGCAGCAGAGGCTAAAAGTACCATCACTGCAGACTTGAAACCAATATACTGGGGCTGTATTTCAAATGCTTCTGGTCACTATAGCACTGTGGATTAACCATAATAGATGATACATGATAGCATTCCTGAAAGAGGTTATTTGGGTCCTTCGAAGCAGTGCAGCCAGAGACTACAGAGAAGCCCTACTTGCAATTAAATAATAATTTAGATTGTTAATTAAAAAAAAAATGACAATCCAGTGCAAATTTACCACACTAGCTTAAAGTAATTGCAGGAATTATGAAAAATAAGTTAACGTCTAAAATTCCAAGTTATGCTGTTAATATCTGTATACCTGATTGAAGAAAAGTATTTCTAAAAGTTGTTTGGAATTAGAGAGGGAAGGAAGGCAAAGAGTTGCCTAGATTGTTTGAAGAGCAGAAGAACAGAGTGCTGAAAGGTTTTCTTATTTGTCTCCTCAGGAATGATGTTATTGAAGATAATGACGTTGGTAGCAGTAAGACCACAGGAGACAGCTCTGAAATACTGGTTAGCACCAATATAGACGGTGCGGTTCTGAAACGGGATGCTGTAACTGAGGAGGAAGAAAGCCTTCAGGTGAGAGCTAAGTTTCTTGTGTGCAGAAGCAGTTGGTTGTTGCTCCTTTGGGAAGATCTTGACTTCTGATAGTTCTCCCACACCTTTATGTGATGCTTTTCTGTTGCTTTGTGCAATTAATTCCCCTTTTTACTGTGCAGATTTCTTAAATAGATGTGAACAGAGAAATTCTTGTGCACTTTGGTGCAGCTTGATTCAACACTGGCTAATGGTTTTCTTCTCTTTCACAGGTACCGGCCCTTCCTTTTGATCAGGTAAGTAATAAATCTGCAAGCATAGCACTGGTTAGAGACATATGTGAGGTTTTATTCAATCCAGGTGAAATACTGTGCTTGCAAGAACTGTTCTGGAAGTATAGGGAAGAGTTGCACACTGCTGCCATGTATCTGTCTTGGCAGGCTGTTAAGAAGTTACCTTTTTTCTTTCTCCAAAGCAACATTTCTTTTATTTTTTGGATCTTTTTAAAATGAAAGCCTTCAGGAGCAAGAGAAAGTGGATTGCTCATTAACTGCTGACTCTCTCCTTGCTTCTCCTTGATTTCTTGGATAAAATATATGCTGAGCCTCAGAAATCAAAACTCAAAATGTGCAGATACAGATAGAAAAGCAAAAACTCTAAACCCATGGTTCTTCACTGTATTTCTGTAGTTTTAATGGTTTAGGTGAAAGAACAGCTGAGAAATGTGAGTTATACTTCTAATGTAGTATGTGCACTTCCCAGTTCTATATGCATTAACACGCAAAGCATATAGAAGGGAAATATGATGCTTGGGATTGCATCTGTGCAAGAGCATGCAGCTCTTGTCATACATGGTATCATTCTCAGCCTTTTCTGCTTTTTGGCATGTTTCTGTCCATTGACTTCAATGGTAAGGCTTGGAGGGAAACTTTCTTCTAAATGTTAATCCTACCTTCTTGCTAATATGCCATTTCAAATTTTATTGAAAAGTTATAATGTTAAGGTGGTCACTAAAAGGAAATGCACTGTGATCCTTCTGTCTGAATGAGGTTTTAAAAGATGGGATATAGGGTTGGAAGAAACAAAAGTTGAACTGTGGTGTGCGAGCTCTTCTAAAGTGGAAGTGGGCTGAAGTGGAAGTAGAAGTAGCTGTTCCACAACTACCACCAGTGTGAGCATGCAAGACTTGCACACCTCATCTCTGGGGTGAAAATGACCTGTTGGGGTATGACACGTGTATTTTATCTGGAAATAGCTTCCTTCACGTGAAATTTGGCTGGAGGCCTGAAGTTATGTACACAGACTAATGGAGTTCAACCTGATAATGAACAGGTATTAGCGTCAGTCTGGTGTGTTTAGCAGATGTTACGTATATTTGAAACTATTTGAATATTTCACCTTCTGTTTTACATTCGTACATCTAAAAGCTCATCTTCCAGCAAGAGCTGAAAATCTGAAATAAAATATAATTTGTTATTTAAGGAGGCTATATTTCAAGTTACTTGTAATTCCTCCAAATAAGGCACTTGATGAGGAAAGCAAGTATTGACCTTCAGTTTAAATAGTTCAAGTGATCAGTCTTAGGTCCTTGAAGTAATCACTCTTTCCTCTGCCAGCCTTTAGTGAACAAAATGGTGATGTGTATTCGTCTGAACTTATTTTGTGGGATGGTGTCATAGAGTAACTGCCAGCAATTCTTCATCCCTTCCAGTTCTGGTGGTGCTTTATTTAGTATCAGGGATTAGTAGTTCCTTGCAGAAAGTCTCTCAGACTTGTTTCATTTTACACATGCTGAGCACAAGTTTTGATCCAGTGTGTCTTCAAGGCAAGGATATACTTGGTGCCAAGATGTTAGTCGCCCCAAATGTCATGTGATGTCTGAGCATTTGTACTGAAAGCGTTGCTAAGTGTATCCTAAAAAAATATAAGGGTGGGGGAAGTGGTTCATCTGAAGAGGAAAGGCTTTATCTGCTATGTCCTTTTGTGTGCTTTGTAAAACTGCTGGTTACAGGGCTCACTTTGGATGTAAAAATGTTGCACGGTTAGGAATTTCTGCCCTAAAATAAATAAATAAAATCTTTGATTTTGTACTTGAGGTCTTTTTGTGGTTCAGTGTTAATTATGGAAATGTTTTCAGCTAAGAATGCCATTCCTAAATCTTTCTAAACATACTTTTTGTCAACAGACTGCAGATGTATTATTGAAACCGTGCAGTAAAGATGGAGGAGTTGATGGAGAAAATAATAGTGAAAGGTATGAATTTGTTTTTATTTGTTGCTTGAGTTGCAGATCCTTTAACTTAGGTTTTCAAACTGAAGTACACTACACTCTGATATTTGTTACAGTACAGTGTAGCATATGGGTGGGAAAATGAAAGGCTCAGTTTTTATGATGATGAAATAAAGACATTAAGAGAAAATTGGTACAAATCTATGCCATTGGTGTCACATTTTTTAAATAACTCTATGTTCTGGACAAGAGAAATTGAAGGAAAGATGTTGTTTTCTTCAAATCATTTTGGGATTTGACACTCTTAATGGTGTCAGAATACTCTTAATACAGTTACTAGCCAGGAATTTTTTAGTTCATTTGCAGTTTGGGTTCAGCATTGACTGAGATTTCAGGTAGAGTACGGTTGAAATTCAACGTAAGTTATTCTCATTTTGGGTATAATGAAAGGTTTGAGCTGTTTTTTAGTTCTCATTTAAATTAAGACAAATGCTTATTTACATGCTTCAGTTTGAAGTTTTGTATGAAGAACAAATAAAAAGGAGTCATGTAATTTGCTTGAACTGATAATTAATATTTTGGATTGCAAATGTGTTGCATATCTGTCAAAACTGAACTGGAGTGTCTAAGAATTAGGGAGACTGTATAAATTTATCAATTAGCAAATCCATTAGCAATTTATATGTAAAATGATAACTCACCTGTATCTTATTTTCAGGCAAAATTGCGTGCTGCTTGGTGGCAGTGACAAAATATCTTCTGAGGCGTTTCTGGTAAGTTGGTGACTTAATTTATATACAAATACACTTTGTGTAAGTTTATTTTAAATGGGGATAGGAAGGGTAAAAAGAAAAGAAAAAAAAACCTTTTTAATACTTGTTCCATTTGCTGTACAGCTGCTAGATTTGCATAATCTCTTTGAGAGAAATTTTCACTTGACTGTAGAGAAACTTTTGACACCACAGTGGACTTATATTTGTGCCTCGGGTATAAAGAATGTTTAAAAAGGTTGATAACTGATTACTACTGTGGAAAAAAAAGTTTCTGTTTGTAACTCTCTATTGAATAAGGGAGTATTCTTACTTCAGATAGATTTTTATTATTATTATTATTTATTTTATTTATTTTTTTTCAGAAAACTTCCAGAGGTGCTGAAACTAGTCCTGAAAAATTACTTGATTTCCAGATGCTAAATAATAATATAATTGTTCTGATCTATTACTTAAATACAGGATTCAACCAGCAAGTCTTGTGATCTCAATGCAAATACTGATTCAGAGGTGTCAGGGGATGGCAGCATTATTCTTTCTGAGGAAGCTGTGGGTGTCCAAGTACCACGTCTAGATCTGAAGAATGTATCTGATGGTGACAAATGGGAAGGTAATTTTCACCCTTTAGCTTGCACTGTAGTTACTCATGATAAACAAAGTGCTTTAACAAAGCAGAACAGGCAGTTTGACAATTTAAACTTTTTTCTTTAATTTTGTCCAAGTAATACACTTCCATACATGTGGTATGGGCCAAGTTATAGAAGTTCTAACTTGTTTCAGACCTATCTGCAACTAAATTAATAAAAGACCTTAAAAAATGAAAAGAAAAAAAAAAACTTGAAAAGAGCAATTGTAGATAGCAAAAAGCTTAAGCGTCATAGTAGAAATTTTAAAGGAACTTATGTTTTGAAAACCCTGTGCATCTCGAGTTCCTTAAAAATCTTTCTCTAATTTTGCCATATAGTGATTCATATGTTTTTCTTCTCATTAATATATATTTTTTTAAATGTAAAGTGTCTTAAATTTTAATATTAGTTAAATTGGTCTTAAAACAACTAAACTATTAAACAGAGCCATTTACTTAGTCTGAAAAATCTGTTGGATCTTTTAAACATCAGAAATGTTGATGTTGGTTCTCTTGTCATTAGACAAATTCAAACAGCTCTTGGTTTTCAAATGAGAGCTAAGTAGTATTATTTCTGTGCCTTATTTGCTATGCTGTTTGGATTTTAGACACATTAGCAGAATGAATGATACTTCAATTGTAAGAAATAGTTTTGCCTCAAAGAGATTTTTTTTTACATTTTATTGGCTGCTGATTATTTAGTCTTCTGGTTTAGCAAGTCCTCTAACTTGTGGTTTTATTGAACTTTATTGGTCAGATGTCTGGACATAACCATTTAGGCTGTCCTTACACACTAAGGTAGAAACACAACCCCTCTCTATCCTAACCAAAAAACTTCTTGACAATATCTATTTTCAAAATACTTGATCACTTTTAAACACTTTTACACATCTCATTTTTATAAACACTGTACATATTAAGTTGATTTGCTAAGTGCAGACTTACCACAGAAGGATGAGGTTTACTCCCAGCAGGCTGTTCTAGTGACAGCCATTGAAATGTCTGTTAGTGTCACCATCAAATATTAATAAATTCCTAACTAAAAATGAATACAATTACCTTTTTAGTTGCTGTGTTATAAACATTAAACCTCATTTTTAATGCTCTTTAGATGTATGTTGGTTAGCAGAATAGCTTATAGTTATAGCATGTCAGTGCAAAAACCTTGCCCTAGAGCTCCACTAGTGTTAGTGGAGACAGTTGGTAGTTTGTGATCAGTGTAGATAGTATTTATTTTTGTGTTCTGTTTGCTTTTGCTTTTTTTCCCAGTTAATTCCCTGCATGAATCCATGTTTCCTTTTTAATCCTCTGTAAAATTATCAAGTCTGCCATTTGTGCCCAGCTTACCTGTATCTGTCAATGGCTGGCTGGTCCTCTCGAGCCCTGGCAAATGGTTCACCTGGAGAGTGTCATGTCACAGGAGTCACTTTAGAGGCATCTGAAGACACTGAGTTCAGTTTTCATTCCCGTTACTCAAGTTGATAACTTCTGTTCTCTGTTTTATTTATGTTATTTGTTTACTTAACATGTTCTGTTGCACCCTTCATTTGTTTTAACCCACTTTAATATTCCTATAAGGTTTGTGGCGTCCATTTTCATTATTTCTTTAATTCTGTTCATAAAAGACATTGCTGTCTTATCCACTTAAATTCATAAAAGACACCCTGGCTTTATATATCCATATAATTTTATGGTCTTTGACCAGAAATTAGAATATGTGTGTATGAATATACATTATATGTTTTGGGTCGTAGAATCATGGTATTCTGGAAGGTGTGGTATTTCCTTGTGAGGTGTTTGAGATTTTTCAGTCCTGTTTAGAGTGTTTATTAGGATCCAGCCTTCAAGGCAGCGTGGGTCCTGTGGCATTCCACGCAAGCAGAGTGGTTTTGCAGAGCAATCTGCCCGAATTCAAGCTTTTTACAAGAATTCTATTGTTAAAATCTTTGTGTTGGAAAACTTACAGGCCCGTATCCAGTTTTGCTCTTCAATATAAGCATGCTCATTAATACCCTAATGGCTTAATAAGGGGGAAAATATGGCTCGGTTAATGGACATTCCTGAGTGGATTTTTCTGCATTTGCTCTGCTTCTTGGAAATCGTTACCATCACTGTTGTTTGAGTTGAACTATATTTAGAACGTGTTTTTGTTAACATGGAGATGCTTGGGACTTTTATTAAACTACAGTAAGTCTTTACTATTCCTTTGTCAGTTCTTTGTAAACCTTCTTGGTAAACAGTTCAATTTAGCCAAGGGCTGAGCATCCTTACCTGCCGTTGAAATTGCTTGGAAGCTGAGTGTGCTCAGGGCCTAGCTCGAAAGACGGGATGTTATTCCCTGGTACTGTATCTTCCTGCTTTACGTGTTATGTATGGTTTGTTCTGACTGTGCTGTGTGTTCACTTTAGTATTTTTGCCATTCTTTTTCATTTTATTAGCGCCATGCCCTATCACTTTTCCCCTCATTGATTTCAAAACAATGCATCTGCAGAGAGAAGGGGAGGGTAAGTATGGTTCGCCATACGTTCAGTTATCTGCCTTTTGATAGTTCATGGTTTGCTTTCTAACTAACCCTTCACCTGCTGTTCCTTATATATCTTGGGAATCTACAAGTTTTGTTTTATTTTAACCTTTTTTTTTTTTTTTTAAGTTCCCCTTCTTGTATCTTGAACTCTGAAAACAGGCAAGATTCTAGCTTAAACAAAGCTAAAGCCCCTGAATACGTAATAATTATACGATGGAAAGCAGGTACAAGGGTTATATATATTTTTAAGATTACTTTGTGGGTTTTATTGTGCACACTTTGAACCCAGTTTTCAAATTTCTGATTTGCACTGGAAAATATAGGTAATTGATTCTGAAAGTAAAAAGGAGTTTTTAATAGAGTTGCTTGGAAGGCTGTCGGCCGTTTTAATTAGATAGCAAGAAAACTGTACTGGAGAATTGTAAAGGATGTTAATAACTAGCTTTTATGGGCAATTAAAAGATGTACTATTGTTTTGGAATCCTCTGTGTAAGAGAGAAATTACCTTCCAGAAATGAATAAATCTCTTTTTCTCAGTGATGTCAAGATGAATTTAAATAAATAAAAGCATTCCTTTAAAAAAACCAAAGCCTATATTTGAGTATAATACCTAAAGAGATACTGCCAGGTTTACCCAGCCTTGTCAAAAGCAAGCAGACAGTCCTTGAAAGCACTAGGGTAATCTGTGAAAATTGATTTCACAGCAGTGTAGTGCAACAGAGAAAAATTGTCTTCTAATTTTCATATTTCTGATCAATATATAAGGTACTGCTACATTATTGAATCATTCAGGGATGCATATTCCTAAGATGCACTTTGAAAAAGGGATCCTAGTGTGCATACTTCATTTCAGTACCTTTTTCTTTCAATTGTCGTATGACAGAATTCGTAGCTTTCTGATGTTTCACTGTATTTATTCACTTTGTGTATGACACCACATCCCTTATAGCATACAAGACTAAGCATTGGGTGCACATTTGTGTTTCCTTGTGCCTCTTGCTTATCATTCTCTTAAGATGAGTACGATTTTATGTCCTTTTCTTTTTTTTTTTATCTTACAGATCCATTTCCTGCTTTCAAATCCTGGCAGGAAGACAGTGAATCTGGAGAAGCTCAGCTTTCCCCGCAAGCTGGACGAATGACTAACCATCCGTTGGAGGAGGATTGTCACCCAGTATTGTCTCATCGTAGTTTGGATTTTGGACAAAGCCAACGTTTCTTGCATGATCCAGAAACATTAGATTCTTCATCCAAAGCACTTTCTTTCATTAGGTATGTACTTTTAATACAATTTGGTAGGATTTGGGGTAGGAGATGGCACTGCCAGTTTGAAAATACTGCACTTTAACAACCTAATGGGTTTTGGTGATATGATCACTTAAAGACTACGGTCAGAGGAAGCTTTATATGGCCTTTTGGCTGTTCTGAATAGCTGGGAGCTGCCATGTGGGGTCAGACCAGAGGTTCATCTGGGATAGTGTCGAGTCTTTGAAAGTGGCCGCTGGCAGGTACTGAGGAAAGAGTATAAAAATAGTACAGACCTATGGAAATATTTCCTGGCATTCAGTCAGCACGGCTGGCACCTACCGTAATGGTGCTTCCTGGGCTGAAGAGGTATTTTTATCTTCTGTTAAGTTAAATGAAAGATCAAGCCCATTTATCCCAGCGTGTGAAAGTTCTGTTTACCTACAGAAACTGCAAATTGTGTAATGTTGGAAATTGTGACCCTCCGAAACTGTGAATAACTGGGTGACCCTATAGTCTAAATACTATTGTTGTGAGTAGCAGTGTAAGAAAAGGTTTCATACTTGTTAGAAAAGGAATAATCCTACAAAATGAGAAAACTTGGAACAGGAAAGACCAAATTCAGAATCCCTAGTTTTCCATACAATACAGTTTTATTGAAGAAAGTGTAGTTGAGGAATACTCTTAAAGAGACATAGATGCCTGACCTGCAGAAATGATATGATTTTAATAGCTCTTCTCATCATTCTCAAACTAATAAGGATCTGCACTATTTGAAGTATTTTCTGGTATCTTGAACTATGTAGATGTGTTGAGAAATTTTTCAGAAACTATACAGAAAAAAATACGCATTGAAGGTAGAAAATCAAGGCATTTTGATTCAGCAAATAAACACTTCTCTCTGAAAGCTTGAAAAGAATGAGTTGTAGACTTGAGGGGAAAAAATACTGAAGTTATTCATTTGTTATTCAGAATTAAAAATACAGTTGCTTGCACTGGTTTAATTATTTTAAATGACACTTTAAACTGTTTTTAATACAGAACACGAAGAGCATCCTTTAGCTCAAAAGATGACAAAAGGGAAGACAAGACTCCATATCAGCTTGTCAAGAAGTTACAGAAAAAGATAAAGCAATTTGAGGAACAATTTGAAAAAGAGAAAAACAGTAAGGTAAGTTACCACTTCTGCTTTTATACTGGATAAATTATCTCATAATAAAGCTAAGCAGCTTTCAGTTGTTCAGTACTAGGAGCTAACTTGAATAATTTTGTTACATGCTGCTGTCTGCAAAATTGAAGTGAAAAACAGCCGTAGTAGAAAATAAGCCATGGTGCCGGAGTCCAAAGACAGACAGACAGTGACATTTATGCAGTGAGACAGAGAATGTCAGATGAGATAGAGGGGAGAAAAAAAAAAGCATCTTATTCACTCATTTGGAAAAAAAAAAAAAAAAAGCTGCTTCAGACTCGTTCCATTTCTGGTATTGAGTTTCACATTTATTTTCAGCGATGTTGTCCATTACACTGGCACAGAGATTTGAGCTGGCATTAAGAGTGGCATCCTGGGTACTAGTCACCTTCACCATCCAATTATCAAGTGTTGAATGAAGTCTTTATAAAAAGCTTTACTGTGTGTTTGACTTTATACCAATGTCATTTCTCCCTATTATTTTTCAGCCTTCCTATAGCGATATTGCTGCCAATCCAAAAGTTTTGAAGTGGATGACTGAACTTACCAAACTGAGAAAGCAAATAAAAGGTAGGGGTTGTTCAAAAAAATTCCACAGGACAGGGAAGATCTTTAATTCCTAGATTCTGACCTAGATTCTGACAAAAGCAAAATAAAATAATTCTTGTGGCTTCGTTTTTAGTTAGCAGGAAGAGAAACTTTACTTATGCAAACTGTTACATTCTTTTTCATAATTAAACTGAGAAAGCTATTTTGTTTAAACTTTGGAATTGTGATTTTTCTCATTTCAGATTCAAAGCAGAAGAGCTCGGATGGAGAATTCATACCTCAAACACGTCCTCGAAGTAACACACTTCCAAAAAGTTTTGGCTCCTCTCTTGACCAAGAGGATGAAGAAAATGAAGATGAGATGCGGGTTGTGCAGAAAGAGAAGAAACCCTCCAAGGAAGCTACACTTGAACTCATTTTGAAAAGATTGAAGGAAAAACGAGTTGAAAGATGTTTGCCAGAAGATATAAAAGTAAGCATAAGCTGTGGTTACTAGGGGAACAGCAGAGAATAATGGAGTACTGTCAAACACCTCCAAAATTACTTTATCAGTAAGATGATGTCTCTGTGTAGTAACCATTTCATTCTCTGTGGAGAAGTGATCAAATTGAACCACTTTTTTCTTGCTCAATATTTGTTAAATATTTATGAGTATCTGCTGACAATATTGGGCAGCTTTAAGTGAATAGAGGTGGGATATGTGTTATTAACTAATCTAAATTTGTCTTAAGGCATCTGCATAGTTGGTAAGCTGTTGAAGTGACTTGTGCTTGATTAGATGTGAATTGTTCTTCTGACAGAAAATGACAAAGGACCATTTGGTAGAAGAGAAAACATCTCTCCAGAAGAGTCTCTTGTATTACGAAAGTCAGCATGGACGCCCGGTAATACCTGGTTTACTTCATCCAATTAAGTTAATGTACATGCAGACAACAGTAGCTTTCTTGCAGGAGTAGCAGCAGTGCTTAACACTGTTCTTCTGAAGGCACAAAGTTATATATCAATTTCCATGTTACTTTTAGATGAAGTTATTCATTTGAGTTCTTAAAATTAGAGTTTTATATAGATTATGTAGGCTCTTTTCCCACAGATTGGTAGAATATTACTGTTTGCAATTTGATTTCTGTAGTTTGGTCCATAGTTTCCTGTGAAACAAAGGGAAGTTGTAAAAACAAGCACTTGATCCTGGGAAACGCCCTGAAAAGTGTATTCAGTATTTGAAAACCAAATACACTATTTCAAGTATGAGCTGTATATGGTACATAAATAGATATATGGAAGTTAGAATAAATGAGTAACAGTCTCTGAAATTTTGGATTTTAATTTGGTAAGTGGTCAGGATCACTAGTCCAATCCAAACATCTTTATTACTCTGTCAACGTTGGTGTTTGATGCATTAACTAGACTGTCAGCTCTGCCATGTCAGTCTGCCCAGGACGTCAGCGCTAAAAGCGAAGGAAGGCAGAGTAATGATCCCGGGGCTCTGCAGTCTTCCTGGGGAGAAAATCCCAGGAATTCTTCAGGCTGGCCTTCAAGAATGATCACATATAGTGATTAAGAATTGAGAGGAAAATCAGATCTCCCTCTGCAGTTTCATCTTTCTCCCTCCCTTCTTTTTTCTTTTTTTTTTTTTTTTTTTTTTTTTTTTTTTAAACTAACTACGTACAATTGTTTAC
>JAWLRI010000995.1:4785281-4809620 GCA_034781795.1 Crypturellus tataupa
TCTCAAGCTGCCTCTCTCTATTGCTCTGGGTAAGGCAGGGTCTGCACCCGCCCCCAGGTTGGGAAGGGGATGCAGGAGCCAGAACTCACTGCTCAACGTCCTCGGGGGAGACGGAGCCCTGAGAGGAGAGGGAGCTGAGGTCCTCCCTCGACGGGGGCTTCTGGTGGAGGTTCTCCTTCCGTCTGAGTAGCTGAGCTGCCTTTAGGTAGCCCTGCGCAACACCACAGGGATTAGGAAACAAAACCAAACACACAGAAAACGCCAGTGTGGCTTATTTGGGCACTTGCTACACTTTCATGGAAGAGAGACATGGGGAAAAACTGCTTTTTAATAGATGTTTTAGAGGTATTTGCGGTGGGTTAGCGTGGATTATGGGGCTATCATGCAGCTTCTCTGAAAAGTTTTTTCTTCTTGCTGCAAAAGGATGACCCAAAAGGATGCTTTAAAGCTTCTCTTATTTTTCAATTTAGTTTAGCATTTGGGTAAATGTCTAACTCACAACTTGATATCACTGTTAAAACACGTTGACCTGAGCCTGCTGCCAGCTCTGCTTTCAGAGTGCATGATCTCATCTGAACAGAGCCTGGGCACCCTTTCGTTTGAACTTTGGGGTATCATTAGTGATTGATTATTTTTAGATCTAGTTTGAATGCTATTCCTGTGTTGTTAAAATAGTATTCCCTGAAGAAATAGCTTTTGTAAGTAAGGGTAGGTACAACTGAGCTTCCTTTTGTGTTTCTCAACTTCAGAAACACAACCAGCGGTTTCTAGGAAGAGGGAGGAACAAATCCCACCTTTGTGTCCGCAGTGCTCTCCTTGGAAAGCCTGTACACTTCTCTTCTTGCAGTGGTTGCGGATTCGGTGCTTGCCATGGACAAACAGAAGCCCTGTGAGAACTGGTGTGTGCCAGCCCGGAGCACGGAGCAGCCACCGTTCCGGAGCCCGGAGCGGATCCTACCTCCTCGCGCTCCCCAGGCTCACTTCTTCCACCCTCGTGTCTGTGTCCGTCTTCTTCAGCTTGAGCTTGGTCCGGGCCTTGCACAAGGGAAGCAGAGTGGGTTAAGGTGTGTTTAACCAGAGACATTTCCGCAGTTGGAGGTGAGGAGCCAACTGGCGGTGTGATGTTTTGGCAATCGAGCACAATTCCCCAAAATGCCACAAAATCCTCGAAAGTAATATCTGAGCAAAGTCTTTTTTCTTTTTTTTTTTTTGATGTTTATTCTTGCAGTTCAGTAAGGGGTTGAGCTTGGGTATGGGAACCTGAGCTGTTTTTGAACCTAGGCTGTTGGTTCTGCTATTGAACCAAGTTGTTAACTGTTGCTGGCCAGGGACTCCCATCCCCTTCCCTCATGAGCCGTTGGTTTAACCTTTCTGTGTGATATAGGTAAATCTACAGGAAACCTGAAGGCAGATCAGGGTGCCAGCCCTGCTCTCCAGGGCTGTCAAGGCAGGCAGGCCCCCAAAAGCGCGGTCTGAACATTCAGGTGTCTCAAATCTCATGGACGAAGCCGTGTTCCACAATCTGAGCCTGGCATGAGTCTTTGGCAGGAAAGGAGGAGGGTGGTTGTAATTCCCTGACTCTTCAGCTCTGCTTGGAAAGTTTTATTCTCTCACTGTGTTCATTTCTGGACATAAAAATGGCCTTAACTCATTGGGATGTTAGGGATCGGTAGTTCTACTGCTTGGTCTTCCCTGACTTTTTTAGACACCTATTTTCTGAATTTTGTACCTTTAGCTGAATAGACAAGGCAGAAAAATCTGGACTAAAGACAGAATGAAAATCAAGCTATGCTGGTAATAAACCTCCCAAAGCTGTATAACTCCCATTGCCTCTGTCCTCCTCTCTCTGCCTCCCCAGCCTCGCTTTGCCCTTGGTCTGCATTTAAAAACCTGCATCAGCTCGAGCAGGGGGTGATCCCCATTCCCTGCCCCTCTTCTCTTAGCTACACCAGTACAAGCAGCCTCTGACCCTTTCCGTAGTAGCACACGTAACACTGGATCCAAAAAAATAAAATTCTGGCTGTTCTTAACTGGTTGTGGCCCTAGCTAATTTAAGACCCTTCACTAGGGATATAGCAACAGACTTCCTGCTGTGTTGGATGAAAGGAGGTGGTGACAGGAGCATGTGCTTACCTGGTTAAGGAATTCACTGATGGCAAATTCTTGACTCGGGATCACTGCAAAATCTGCCTTGACTTCTGAATAGGTGTCATTTATAATAGCCAGAAACATGTTCTGCACAGGAAGGATGCAGTTATATAAATACAATTTGCAGAGAAAATATGCTGGAATTATGATTATTTTGGGGCTGTTTGGAGAAGGAGAGCTGAAGCCTGGATTAACACGGTCCTGCTTATGCTGGGGCTGGGACTGCCTTGGATATAGCAGCACCTTAATGCTGCTGGGTAACGTCTGGGCTGGGTCACCCCAAGCCCAGGAGCTCAGATCACCCCTGCCTGCCCAGGGCAGCCCGGCACAGCATTTTTCTCAGGGGGGAAATGCTTCCTCGGGGCACTGCACAGCAGAAGGCCCCAGACATCTCTGCTGCTTGTGAGATGTTGAGATGCCACCTACCAGCAACACGAAGAACGTGGAGAACACAAATGTGATGAAGTAAATAGGCCCGAGGATGCTGTTTGCTTCTTCTATAGTTGCAAAGTTGAAATCTCCCAGCACGATGCGGAACTGTGTGAAGCTGGGAGTAGAAAGACAAGAATTATGTGATTTTAGCTTCTCCTACAGAGCAGATTCTTAAGCATTACAAAGCAAGGAAACAGACTAAATGTAACTGGAAGAGGCTGATTCGCTGTTACCTGAGTCACTGAGATCCTGAGCAGATCATGGTCAATGGGGCATTCAAGATACACAGGAGAATTTGAAAGTGCAGGAGACCTTTAGAATGTCTTACAGAACAGAAGATACTTTCATTGTGGATAAACCACGTGGTTTTTAATTTAAAAAATCATTTCCCTTTTGTTTGAGCTCCAGGATCCCACATCATCTGTCATTACAGAAGGTAGTGGCATAGGTTCCTACATTGGGGATTTTACACTTAGGTAAGACAAATGTGCATTTCTTTATTCCTTTGTATTGCAGCCACTCAGATCTATGCCACATCCAAGCAAATCCAAAATGAAAGATAATATTAGGCTTTAAGAGTGCATTAATTTTACATTGAAAAGCTGCTGTCAGTCTGGTAAATTTAAGAAATATCTCTACCTTTTTGACGTACTGTATTGAGCTCTAGTTGGAACAGACAGAATGGACAGACCATAGGGAAATGCTGCCCAACTGCATTCATAGGTTGGCTCCTGCCATAGGGAGCATGACCCAGAGGGAAGGTGCAGGGAGAAAAGCAGTGACAGGATTATGCTAAATGTGGAGTCAAGTCCATCCTTCTCAGTGACTCCTTAGCAGCTTTTCTGTGAAAAAGTCTGTGAAACAGTCACAGCCCAGACCAGAGCGTGCACCAAGGGTGATGGGTAGAGCAGGTTCCTGCATGCAAGACTATGCTTGGAGCCACCTAGGTCTTGAGCACTTCCCACTGCTGCAGGCGAGCAGGGAGTTGCAGTGCACACCCAATATCAGGTCTGCTGGGTGGTTGCAAGCTCCTGCATTCAAAAATGCAACACAGACTCGTACTTTTTAAGCTCTCCTTAGGCGGGACTCTCTGGACCTGCAGGGACTGGGATCGTTGTAGCAAAAGGTTTTGAAAGGGGCATACATGCAGTTTTGAAACGTGGAAAACTCATCAACTTGCGACCCGAAGACCAGGTAGCCTAACTGCGCGTATGCAAAAAAAATGATAAAGAACATGATGGCAAATCCAATGATGTCCTTGGCACAGCGGGATAAAGTGGAGGCCAGCTGAGTCATTGTTTTGTTAAAGCTTATGTATTTAAATATCTGAAAGAAAAAAAAAAGAAAAAAGAAAAAAATGTTACTAAAAGATCAAAATATACATTTTTTTAGCAGAATTTCTGGAATGTCATCTGTAACCATAATTTGAAGGTTAAAGCTTATCTGGAAATGAGTTCTGTGCCATATGCGTTAGTGACATGAATCTGTAAGGAGCCTTGAGCTTGGGTGTGTTTCTGGAGAAGAGGAACTTTCTGCAGGGCAAGTAATTTGATTGCTGAAGCTAATTGTGTGTGAGCAGGTCCTCCCTGGTGCTGGGATGTGTAATCTGCTCTGGCAGGTGTGGCCCTCCGGTCAAGGAGACGTATGTGACACACCAGCCCCTGCATCTGAGGATTCCCTGCGGGACTGGGTTTGTAAAGAGCTGTCTCTCTTAATTTGAATCTAAACCAAGGCCTGGACAAAATTGCACTGTCCTTGTTCAATGGCAGATGTTAATTAGCAACACAGTTGTGTTATTACATTAATACTAGTAGATCAGAAGTAGTGGCACGTGTGGGAACATGCGGAATGGTTTGGGCCCTGAGTAACCGATTAGGAACTAGAGCAGCTTTTTCACTTGGAGAAGCTGCCTGCTCTGCCCTGAGAGCAGCAAATCCATTTGCAAGTAAGAATGAAATTAAGGGGATCCTGGAACAAAACCATTTCTGAATCAAGTTCAGATGCATTTTTACCTTCCTCAGCAGTTAAAACTAGCTTGTGTTTTCATAGCTTTTGGCTATGAAAGCTATGAAGGTCACCCTGTGAGTGGGGTAATAGTGCATCTAGGGATAAAATCTGAGTTTGAGGAGGACATTTGGGCAGCTATTTCCCAGCTATTCCAAAGGCGACAACTGTTCGCATGCAAAAAATTTTTAGATAGATTTGGAATTTGTAAACCAGGTTTATGAGAATTCCCTAAACAAGGAGATCATTTTAAACTCCTCTGGAATCTTGAAAAAGAAAATCCCCCTTTAGGCCAGCCATTGCAGTCCAACCACGGAAAGGTAAGGGCAAATATAATATGCTTAAAAACACTCTGATTCTCAAGTCCAATAAAAGGGAGCAAGAATCTATACCTTTATCCAGGCAAAGAAGACATTGACAGCAATCATGTTGTTGTAGTGGATTTGCCAGCATGCAAGGAAGTAAAAGTCTGGATACACAGACGAGTTGGACAGCAGCTTCTCCATTAACAGGGACACTTCTACAGTGCGGTAGATGTTGAAAGCAATGGCAATGATGCATATCTGAAGAAAAGCAAAAGCCGGTGAAACTGAAGTTCAGTTAACTCCTTCACTGCAGATTTATCTTAAAGGAAAGACTCTACTGATTTCAAGATGCCCTCGATCAGGTTTCAAGAACCAGATCTTATTACATTTGGTCATAAACTTTTAATAGGATAATTAATAGGACCGAATTATTTGTAATTGTCCTGTGCCAACATTGGATGATAGCAGGAATACTATATATTTGTGCTAAAATTCGAATAAAATTCTAATTTTACTAAGGTAACCCTGTTATGTGCTTGTGCCTCCCAGCTCTGCAAAGATTGCATCTAAAACACAAAAGGATGGGAAGGACGTGGAGCCCCACGGCAAGTGGACAGCAAGGCAGAAAAAGTGTTCAGGTTCGGTGTACCCCAGTGGGTCATATGGCCTTTTCAGGGCACTATGGTACCAGGAAAAGTTCTGTAGCGCACTGAACTCTAACCAGGAAAAGCTTTGGGCTGTTCTGTGTTGGCTGGCTATCCAGTACTACCCTAAGTTGCCAAGCCCAGAGGTAAGAGTTGATGTGCAGCTCACCACCAACAACAGCATATTCAGCCAGTTCCAGCCACTTCTGAAATACTCTGTTTTCAGTTTCACTATTTTTATGATTTCATGGATTATGAATGCAATGACAAACAAGCAAAAGGTGACTTCGCAAGAGGCCAGAAAGTAATCGTAATGCGTGACGTATCTGAGGAGCTTCACGGAGTAGATCTGCGAGGAGGTGAGAGCACCCCCCGTTGCAGGGAACTCTACCACCAACCTGGAAAAAATGGGGGACGGTGTTGGTTACCACTGCTGTAAAGGGACGGGTGTTGGTTACCGTTGCTCTAAATCATCTCGGCCTAATAGTCTAATATGAGTTATTGCTGTGTTAATAAATCTTAACTTGGACTCCAGCTAGACCCAGACTTTTGCAAAATGGGCAACTTGATAACTCCTGCACCTCTAAGATCTTAGGACTGAAGAGAGTACTAGTAGTAGAGAAAGCTGAGACAAAAACAAGCAGCTCTCTACATACCCTAGTGATCGTGTTTGGTTGAAATCTTTAAAGGAACGGTGTTTCAGAAAGGGGCAGGTATTCCCTGCCACCCCCTGAGTTTGAGATTCTTGTCTTTTTCCTCTACTAGTTGACAACAGGTCCAGTAACCCTATTTTTGACTTCCCAAAGGCTGTGCAGTTGCTTCCAACTGACAGGAGCAACCAGCTGCACAGAGCAGAGATTCCTTCTTTAAAAGCCCGGACCTGAGGGATCTGTGTCTGTTCCAGCTGGATCTCTGTATTTTTTAAAGTATTGCCATGCCAGCTGCTGCCGAACTCTGTATGCCAGAGGTGAACAGCCTTTCCTTGTGTCCTCAAGGAAGCACAATGCCTCAGTAAATTGTGTTTCATGTGTAATAAGGTAAGTACTCACCTGATTACGCAGAAAAGGTTTATGTTGGCGTTATACATAGAGAAGTCAATAAACACAGCCCTGGTTCCTCTGGTGAGCCAGCTGTTCTGCCTGAGAGACACCAGCTTCTCCTCGCTCTCCTTCCTGGACTTGGGTAAAGTGAATATGAATCCTCCGTTGCTGTACAAGCCCACATATCCCCAGTACCATGGGGATAAGGAGGAGACAGAGAGGTATTTCCACCTATTGGAAATGGGAAACAAAGCCACTCCTCTTAAGGCAACTGGAATGATGTAAACTTTAATTTCTATTACATATTTTTTCTTGTTAGTTCTTGCGTTCTACTGCATTCACAACCAACCTTTTAAGATAAACCTTTAAATAATTCTTTCTTCTATATCTATTATGCATAAGACATATGGCCTTAAAATATTCCCATTTATTTTACTTGGCTATTGACTACAATATCACGAAAAAACAACTGCTTATGAATCTTGACTTTGCCCAAATAGGACTAGATGATTTATTACGTTAAAACCTTTATAGGTAAACATAACGTCTCTGGTTTGCATAGTTTATCATTAATGTGGAATGTTCACATGCTCTTTCTAGCTACATCAATGCTAAATGAAACGTGTGAAGCAGTCCATTTGGATCTGTTTCCAAGGCATTTTAGCATGACACCAATTTATAAACATGTGATTTAAATTCAGGCCTCATATAATTGAATATTTCTCCAGAGATGTTAGTGGAGAGAGATCCATTAACATGTGCTTTCACCGAACCGGGCTCACTGTTTCCAGTTCTTCCTGTTCCTCCTCTATAAATTTTCCGTGCCAAATTCCTGTCTATAATATTGGCACAAAACCAAATCCATGGTTTGTCTCAAGATAAACAAGTGAAAATCTCAGCTCATTGCATACACAGTTCCTAACTAATTCAAGAAGAAGAGCATTAAGGATTTATTTAGGTGGTATCAGTGGAGTTTTCAAAGCCATTTCTGCATTTGACGTCTGGTTCCATTTGAAAGTTTCTAATTTTAGAATCTCTTATGCATGATTATCCAAAAGAAACAACAAGAAAATCAAATGTGAAGCAGGATACTTACTCAGACCCATTCTTTAGACCAAAAGCTGCCCTGTCTTCAGCTCGATAGCGATACTCACAGTAACAATCTTTTAAAAGGGTCAGGAAATAGGGGTAGATGGAGCAGGTACCCTTCCGCACTTTTAGCTGTCGAACCTGGGCTACTCCCAAGAGCAAATTCTCATAGTAGATATGGCTGCTGTTTTGCTGCATGGTTAATGTCACGTTGTTGTACCATTTGTCCCAGTAGAGTCCATCCAAGAGGGGACCTTCTGCAAACTGTATAAACCAGAGTGGTTAAGATTCAAAGATGAAAATAATGCTGTTATCCATCTCCTTCACGTTCAAGCCTCTACAGGATTTTCAGGTCACCCATGGCTGAAGAGTCTTAGGCAGGGACTGACCATGGATACACTGTCTTATTTAAAAGGCATTTTTGCATCTTTTTTTCTATGATTCAGTTCTGTTCTCTATGCAGTTCTATCAGAGACTTGCAATGGAACCGTTCAGCAGATATCTGGAGCTGCTTTGAAAATATGTCTCTCTCTGCATTTAAACATATTTGTTTAAAATTCTAAGCATTTGCTGTTGTTCTGACACAATCTGTTGTTTAGCATACTCTCCGAAGACCTGTTTTGAGATGCATATTTCTGATTGCATGTTGGTCATCTGAATCTCAAGAAAGATATATTTGTTTCTAAAGGAAGGGAAAATTTTCCTTCTTCCTCAGTCTTCCTTAGATGTAGATATAGATCTAGCAGTTTCCTAGAGCATTACATTTGGGGATAATATTACATAAAACAGCATGTCCCTGTGGTTTGGCTCCACCTGATCACGTATTACAACCATTTCTAGTACACGAGTACGTATATCATATACCAAGGACTCGCTATTTTATAGACTAGCGATAGTCCACAGAGCAGACGCAATGATAAGAAGGAACACAGGTCCTCCAAATGAGTTGTTAGGACCAGGCATTTCCCTTTTTAAGAAAAAAATGTGAGGAAAAAAATATTTTTCCATGTCTGTTGGGCAATAATAGTGATTCTGAGGAGCCCTTCATCTACTGGTAAAAATAGAGATATCTAGTTTGCAACCACCATGGAAGTAGGATTGTAAAGCTAATAGCATATCAGATAAACCAAGATAGTAGGTTCTTCTAGCACCAAACACAACGTATAAAAATCGGCATTTTTTAACAATCAAAAATGAAAAGAACTGAATGAGAGGGCCCAATTTTTCTGCTTTGTTAAAGTCTAACAGAGTGATTATAACGCAGCAGTTAACTAGTACAAAATTTTCCTTGGTTTATTCAGCTGCTCCACCACAACTGTCAATATTACTACTTGCCCTCAGTTTGGGGTTCTTTTTTCGTGTTTCCAAGGCCTCACCTTCCAGAAGTCGGCTCTGCTGCCAATGCTCCTGAACGTGACCCCATCCGCGCCTGGGGAAGAGGATTCCAGGAAGAGCTGGGACATCACCCGGTTCAGGTAGTACATGTCCGTGCTCACCATCCCGAAGGACACTGAGGAAAGAGGCAAAATACGGGGACGGCAGCAGCTGCTGAGTGCCTTGTCCCTTCTTCAAGCATCATTAATGGTCAGAATGCTATTAAAAAATGCACGCAGAGCAATTTGGGGTTATAAGTGATGCTTCTGGCTGGTGGAATAGGTGGCGTTAAGGATTAAATAACTTAACGCTACTCTTGTCCCTCACCACTGTTGTGGAGGAGGAGGACATGGAGGCTGTTAAGGAGGCTGCAGGTTCATGATGTGGAGCTGGGAGCCCCCTGAGCTTGGTGGCCAACTCACGGATGCAGAGGTCCGTCAGGAAGACGAGGTAGACGAGCAGCTCCCGCACGAGCGATGTCACCTCCCGCTCTTTGCCGCGGCTGGGCCGCCGCGTCGCGACGGACAGACCTGCGGAGGGAAGCGGAGAGGCGGCCGTCGTGGGGCCTGGAAGCGACAACGGGCTTCCCGAGGGAGACGGTAGGACTAGCGAGCGGGTTTGGGAGTTCCCTCCGGTTGCTCCCGCGGGTGCCAAGGGCCCCGTCGCGCGCACCGGTGCCGCTGAGACGCGGCTCCTGCGGCAGCAGCTGCCGCTCCATGGCGGCACCTCCCGCTTGCCCGTGTTCCGACCCCAACGGGCACCGCCGCGGGCTCCGCCGCTCCCGGGCCCCTCGGATTGAGTTTTTAATTCCTGTTTTTCCTCACAGTGTTGAGGCTTTGCTGCCAGAGAGGCCGTTCAGCCCCTTAGCGTGGCTGTGTAACCAGCACAGCGCAGGCCCGCGCTTCCCGCCTGCCGCTCGCCTCTGCAGGGATGAAACCATAAATTACAGCCGGAGATGGTGCTGTGGACCGGCTCCTGGCTTAGGAAACTCCGTTGTCCTGTGAGAAGAGAGATGCGTCCATTTAAGTGAGTATTTCTGCGAGCACCGTGTGGTCTTACCCACACAGGTTGGGCCGGACACTGTGTCCTTCCCGAGTTGGGCCCTGGATGCTGCTCAGGGAGACTCAGTCTGTGCCAGGGCAGCTCGGAGCAACCAGAAGCATTAATTGGGTGTAATTGCTAATTACCAGCGCTGCCCACCTCAGGGCAGCATTTACTGTGCATGGTCATGGGAGCCTCCAGGTTAGTGCCAGCTTTGCAGGTTTCCTTTAGCAGCTGCAGGTTGAGAACAGGGAAGCTGCAAGGAGCAGATTTTAGATGACAAAGAGCAGATTTTTGGTGATTGGAGGTTGGCAAAAACAGCTTTTGGGTGTCTCGAGCACCATGCTTGCAATCTACTTGAGTGCTTCAGCTCAAGATCTTGCTGACAGCCACGAGCCAGCTCCAGCTCCAGCCCTTCCTTGATGGAGGCAGCGAAGAGAGCAGCCTCCACACTCCCCATTAAACAACTCAGCTCTTTAGGAAAAAAAAATACACATTGACATGGCCTCCATGGGCCTTTAATGGAGTGTCAGCATCTTGTTTATGCTGCTTTACCTTTCAGTGCCTGAAGGACAAGGAATAAGGACAGCAGAAAGGGGGAGACAGCAAGGGGCAGGCTGAGCAGGGGAGATCCCAGCTGCTAGAATAAGGACTCACCACAGCCTCGAGCAGATATTTAAAGTTTTATTTGTCTTTGACAAATTCTCATAAAAACACTCTAATCTATTGGTTTTTAGTATTCAGGCAGCACAGAGTTCTGATATTATCAAGAGTGATATTAGAGAAGCAGTACAAACCAATCTACTTTAGCACAGGTGTAACTAGAACCACCCACACTTGTAAAAACTAATGGCCCTGTTTTCCTGGGCTGGACGGTTAAAATACAATACTCAGTAAAGGGTTACATTCACCACCCCATATAAATAAAATCTAACGTGGTAAAATGGGAACAGCAGAATGTGCACAAGTCAAAGTAAAAATATATAACTAGGTATTTTGCTAGTTAGAGCAATCACCCTTTAACTGCATCTATATTGTAAGTGTCTCTTGTAGGTGCAAATGGGTTTTCAGTCTTCATTTCCAGTTAAAGTTCATCGCTTTCGTATAGTCCAGACTGCTCAGCCAAACGCTGAAATTCTCCTTCTGGCGAGAAAGCTTGTTTCACATCCAGTCCTCTGCCGTTGAGTGCCAAATACTTGCTGAAGGTTGGTCGAACCCGTAACTGCTTTGGGGCTGGAACCGGCTTGTTTGCATGTGCTGGAGGGGAGAGAAAAGGCTCTTACAGTGTTTTCCCAGGCACCTATGATACGGCATTTAATGTTTTTAAATGCAATGTAAAACAGCAAACCCTGAGGACAGATTTAACAGATAAGTCCATATTCAGGACACTGGAGACTGATGGGAAGGCCCACATCCATCCTACTTGATATCAAGCAAATTCTAGTCTTTAAATAGTGCAGGCAGCAGATGCAGACAGAGCATGTACAAAGAACACATTACACAGTATTTTGACACAGAACAAATGCAGTATCTTCCTGGACTAGTTCCTTTTTGTCTATGTCAGTATCTTAGGAAAGAAATCCACTTCTAATCCAGGAATTAGCTTTACAGGGTTAATATTCAGGGCCTATTCTGAATACAGAGTCTGCTTAAAATGTAGGCTGATGCTGCTGTGATGTGGTACTTACTTGCAACCTCGAGTCTGGCATGGCATGTGGCCACGCCTGCTCCATTAACCGCAGATACCGTGTACCAGCCAGCGTCCTTCTTGTTGGCATTATGAATCAGGAGGCAAATCCTTCCCGTATTGTCATGCAACAAGCTGCAAAATTAAAGGGTTGACGTGTAAATGCTTAGAGGGGGAAGGAGATAAGACAAAGGCACTTAAGTTAGAGAGGCAACATACATGCTAAGGAGTTGAGAAAGCCCTACAATAATTTCTGCAGGGCATTGCGAGTTGTTTAGGCATCAACACTGCCTTGTTGTGTTGCGAGAACACCACTCATTCACAGTGTGCAGGTGGCATCAAGGCCCCCTTGTAGCCCGTACCACCTCAAAGCCCGAGGAGCCCCTTGCACACCTCAGTCCTCCAGCCTGGCTTCCCCATGGGCACTGTGACTGCCACGAGCCTTCAGAGTGGCATCTGGTCACAGAGTTTTCTTTCTGTGCTCTCAAACAAGGCTCTGAGCATTGCATCTGTCCAACACATGGGCCTGTGTCACGTGTAGCAACCAAAAGGCACAGCTAACCAGGGCTGCTGCTTTTAGACACCAGCTCGTTCCATTTTGACTTAAACACTGGTTATCATTTTCTAACACACCAATGGCCAACTCATTAGTAGGATACCTTATTCGGTCTGTATTATATTGTACCATTTCATTGTTTCTTTTCCAGTAAATCCGGGGTGTTGGGATGGCAGAGATCTGGCATTCGAGCCTGGCTGTATCTCCTTCAAAAACTTTTTTGCTTTGTGGTTTGAAGATGAAAGTTGGAGGAGTATGATGCTCTTTTGCTAAATGAAAGAAGAAAGATGAGGAGGAATTATACTTAAGTATTGAACATCAATAGCAGGCTTTGTATACAAGCTTTTAGAAGACTAAATGCAGGAGGATTAAAGTCCCTTAGAGCAACTCTGTAGCCTATGGGAAATTGCCAGGAGCACCAGGATATAGTAGGCACAAATTCTGCTTTAGAAAAGACAGTGGACTAACATATTCTATCAATATTATGGTATTTGAGTGATTCTCTAGTTCTGGGCAGGATGCCTTTGAAGAAATATTGAGTCCCAGAAGTCTGCATTAGAATAATCTCAGAAAAGGTAAAGCAATTGTTATAAACTGAGCCCAAGTACCTGGAGATCCACCTCTGCTTCCCGGTTGTTTTAGTGTCCCAAACACAGAGACAGACATTAGACTACAAGCACTTGCCAGGTAGTATTAGTCATCAGTATCTTACCAATTACTTCAACTTTTACTGCAAAAGAAACTTCCCCTGCACGGTTGACAGCCACACATTCATACGTTCCTGCATCAGATGATTTGACTGCTTCAAAAATAAATGAGTGGAATCCTTTTTCTGACACTATCATTTTATGGAACTGATCTTGGTGAACCATCCTTCCATTCAGGTACCACATCACATCTGGGGTTGGCAGCCCGCTAACCTGTAAAGGAGACAAAAGTAGTGAAGAGTTAAGAGTTTTAATATAACACGAAGCCTTAAATGGTATAGGGATTTGATGTATTTACATTCAAAAGTTAGGTATTTTGCCTTAAAATGACTGAAGCTGGTGCCCAAGATGGGCAAGCTGTTGCATGTTGTGCATACCACAGAGCTAGTGGGACTGAAAGGGAAAGGCTGCCATTACTTTAAAGTCGAGCCTGCAGAATCGTCCCTCCTCAATAATCACATCTTCAGGCACTTGTGTAAAACGGGGCTGAAAAAATTTTTCCTGGATCGAGTCATGTCCGTGTTCATCTCCTCTTGAGGATGGTCTGCTCCTAAAAAGCACACGGTACCAGCTGTGTTAGTTGTTCAATAGTTACCGTAGCAGAATCCACATCAAAACACTGATTACAGTCCCAAAAATCCAACAGTGCAATTCTGTTTTGTTTTTCAGCTGCTAAGCTAGGCAGGACTTTTGATCAACCATTTATTTTGCACAAGGTATTTGATTTGACATAAAGAGTGTCACATATAAAAACGCCTCTTTAACCTAGTATCCCAAAGATACTGGGCTAAAATATTTGCAAGAATAAGGTGAGCTGTGTTTCACTGTGCTCTAAGGGCTGTATTTATTCTTTATGTTGTTTGAACTTGCCTTCAGGGCAGGTATGTTATCTAGAATAGGAAGCATATTTGCCCCAGGTATATGGAGTTTTTACAGCTTTAACATTATGCTTAAAATTGACTAGATTTAGATCAGTTGTCTGAAGTCACACACAAATAGTAGCATTTTAGTTGAAAATAATTTTAGAACAATTGATAAAAAACAAATACTGTCTGGAAGCATTTAGACTAAGGTCTTCAAGAGTAGCTCAGCACAAGTTTATGCATTACCTTACGTGTGTCGTAGGAACCTGCAACCTGATGTTTTCTGCATTCTGGTGCTTAAAAAGAGAAAAGATACGTTAACTTACAGAAAAAGCTTAATTATAAGCTGAAGGGAAACACATTTTAGGATATTATAATGAGTGCTGCTTAAAAGCAAACCAAATGCTTCAGAAGTCTTTGGGACAAGATGTAAAGCCATTTGCCTCGGGAGTTAATACGCTGGGTTTTCACCCTAGACTTTTGGCCATGGCCATAATGAGCCCTATTAATAGCATGGGACAACTTCACATCACTTGGTGCAGGTGATAGGTGCAGACGATGCCTTTGGCACCCAAGGCTTTTGGCAAGCCCAGTAACCTTTGTTAGAGGGGAACAGTTCCACTACAGTATCTAAAATGAGAGCTAAGTACGGAGTGTCCTTCCCTACAGCAGGAATAGAATTGGAATCACTGGCAAGAACACTGCTTTGTGCCCACTTAAATATGGTACCAGGAGCAATGGACATATGTTGAGCTGGAAAATATTTTTCTTCCTAGATCACAGCTCCAGCTAAGCCTACTGACAGCTCCACAGTCACATGAGTGGATCTTCTAAAGAACCCAGGATTGAATCCTGCTGGGAATTTAGATGATTGGAGGATACAAGTAGATTTTATTACTAGAGACTCTTTTTAGCAGTGGAATCAGATAGAGAAAATTTTGCATGAGAATGTCAGGGGTATTTGCATTAAGCCATTATGGTGCTTAGTTCTGTGCTCGATAGCCCAGACCTGTGGAACACTTAAGCCTGGGTTTAAGCTTCAGGCACAGAAGCATCTTTTGTTGAGCAGAAGTGCCATGTGAATAAGGGTTTTGTTGGATGGAGCTCAAAGAGCGTTTCAAAGGCAATTGCTTCCATCTGCTCATTAGCACAAGTATTGCATAATTGCTTATCTTGTGAAATGATGCTGTAGAGATGGAGTTGCTGCTGATAATTCTAGTGTTCTGTTATACAGACTGGCTGTGCAGTAGGTTATTGAGGAGTCAGGAGCATGAATGAGTCGCTGACTGATATTTAGAAATAAGACTGAGCAACACAAACCAAGCTCTCCTTCCACTCTTTGTGGAGGACTGACCCCTTTTCAGGGTCCTGCCATCATCCTGTTTTGGACTGAATATTTCCTTGCTCTGGGGAAGATGAGGTCTCCCTTGCGCTCTACTATCCATCACGTTCCCCGCTCTTGACATCACATGGGCAGAAACTGTTTCATTTCAACTCCAACTGCATGATTCTCCCATGCTGCGATCTAAGTGCATTGAGGAGACCTTTGCTAACTGTGTTTGGGAAGGTGTGTGACAACCTGCTGCTTCCCTCAGCACATGTGCAGCTGGAGGGCAGCTTTCTTGGCTAAAACAGGTATCCCAAGCCGCATCATTGATGCATTTCCATTAACTTTGACCAAAGAAGTGCCAAAGAAAGCTTTTCCTTGGCCTGTTTGGAATAAGCAATGAATGATGCAAGCCCCTCATTAAAATGTTTTTCAACATGCCAGCAGTAGTATCTCCTTGGCTATCGGCATGTAGGTTGCTAAAATAACCTCTTTGTCTCCCCTTAATGAGCGCAGTCTCTTGGAAAGGATCAAACCCAACAAAACCCCTCCAAGGTCCTGACCTCTTATGGTCAGTCGCTTATTCCAGGCAGCGACAGGTGTAAATCCTGCTGTCCTGGCCAAGTGTGAGCTCAGGCGGCTGGGGAGCGGGTACCTGCGTCCTGCGCCTGCAGTCAGGGAGAAACGTGCTGGGCAGCAGCTGTTGTAATTCCTGCCCAGAGAGGTCATTCCTCCAGATCAGGCCCCGTAAAGGGATGCAAGTGCTGCTATGAGAGGCTGCATAAACTCTCCCCTAGAAAGCCTCTGAAATGCAGCTCTACGGAGCAACGCTGTCCCCTTCCCTTTCCACTTCATCCCCAGGAGAATCCCACCTGGCCTCCCCACAGCACTTCCAGCCACTCGCAACACAACCACCGTGAAATCCCTGCCATAAGGACGGGGTCCCAGTTACCTGTGCATTCTGCAGGCCTTCTTCACTCTGTGCTTCTAACACGGAGGCGGCATTTTCTGGTCCGAGCAGCCTGCGAGCCATCCTTTCTTCATAAGTTAATCGCTTAAAGCAGAGTGGAGAGAGGAGGTCTAGTTAGAAGTCCATGTGCTATTTCAGTTCATCTGGTAAGAGCATGTTAATATGCCCCAAACTCAAGGTGTTGTCACTGAAAGCAGCAGCTGATTAGAGACCCCACGTCTGTTCCAGAGGGTTTGCTGTCCGGGATGCCTACTGGAGTCAACCTCAATATATACACGAGTGCAATGCATAAAAGATTAAACTGTCTGTTCATCAAAGCCTTTTTAATTCCATCTGTGGCCTTCCACGCCTCCTCTTTCTGCGCTGGGATTATTTATGGATAACTGATGGCATCATCTCAGAAACCAGAGTAATCCCAGAGTACCTTTCTATTAGTGCTGGGAAAACTATCCAAATCATTCAGCCATGGATTTACTTCAGGAACTAAAGGTTTGCTGGGTGCTAATGTCCCTTTTCCCCCAAAAGGGCAAGAACTACACCTGGAATTTTTGAACAAGCTCCAACTGACCATTTCCAGAGCCTGAGGCATATGTGCAATTGCTCCTTTGTAGCTAAAGGTCTGTGGGAGACTTTTGAGAAATATTTTGCAAAATCCATGGGACCTTAATAGCCATGAGCTCATTACTGCTATATCACGTGTGGCTGAGATGGGCTGGTCGGTCCAGATTGCTGGAGGACAGAAAAGGGGACAGGATCATGACTGCATGAGCCTTATTTTTAGCCTGGCTTGCAAGAGCAAGCTTTGTTAAAGCAGATTCCTGTTAGGGACGCACCAGCTCAGATTTGACCTAGTATGTTGTTTGCCTTCAATATTAAAATTATATGTGTATATATATATGATACAAACCTATTTCTACTGAAGGTAACTGCAAAACTCCTTTCTGCTGTTGGAATTGTGGGAAGTGGGATAGCACTGGGCTTTTACCAGCCTGCCTCCCCGCAGCAGGTTGGCTCCCACATTAGAGACCTGCTTGCTCTAGATGAGAATAAGAGACCTTCTAATAGCAGACAGGATTTAAGATAAAAGCTTATGTGTTTTCCTTGATTTGTTTTTGTTTGTATAAAGAGAAATCAAAAAGGTTTTTCCACATGAGATGATGCAAGGATGGGTTTCCAACCCCAAGCAGTTTGGGTGTCTCTCCAAGTTGTAAGTATTCAGGGGTGGTTTATCAACCCTTAGCACTCAAAGTCAGGGTGAGAACATGACTGGAGAACCCTGAGCGCTCTCCCTGGCTTTTTAAATTATCTGTGCATGTGATGTTTAGTAGGACACCTAGCACAGCGTTTGTGCCACCTTCTCTGGGTATACAAATTCCTTAATCTGGGGCAGAGCCTTCTTAATTTGACTGCATAATTTCAAGAATGCATTATTTGCCTGCTGGCCAAGAGGGTGGGATAAGAGGAAAGGCAATAGCAGTCTGGCCACGCTGCTGCACCAGATTGCTAACAGGAGCCAGGGCAGCCCTTCCTGGGACAGGGTCACAAAAGATGCAGACATTCAGCTGCCACACTAGGTGCCTACAGCCAGATTTACAGCTACCGTCTCTGCTGCCGCGCATTCAGGCCAGCTTCCATCATCTCCTAACAATACACAGCCCCTTTCCTGGGAAGGGAAGGAGACTCTTATGGTAGAGCTGGACCCTAAACCTGCCCCAGCAGCACATTTGCATTCTAATAACAGGAATGAGAGCTTTAATCAGCAGGTTCTCCTTACCTGGTTGCCATTCTGGAGAAGGTTGTCTTTGCATCGCAGCTTCCTTTCCAAGTCCTGAATGAGGGCTTCTTTTGTTCCTCGAATCTCGTAGTCTGATGTCTTCTGCATAGACCTGATGCTAGCTTGTTTGTTATACATCAGTTTTGAGTAGCTACTCATGGAGAAAGGGGAAACAAAGTTATCCTTGTAGGCCTCCTTGGCTGTTCTCTACAGCTTCACACACCAAAATGTGAACCTGCTACCTCGAGACTATGGCTCAGATGAACCTGTAAAGCATTTGGGGTATACGTAGGCCAGATCAGGGATCAAAACCTAAGGGGAAGCATCATGGTCTAACCAAGTCACTGGTTGTCCTCCCACAACACTTTCAGGGTAGCCTGCTGTGGGCAGCATCCTTAATTTTGCTGTGGTCCTTCTCCTGTCCTATATGTTCCACTAAGGTTATCAGTGATTTGAAGGAGCCACTAGCTCCATTAAGTCCCTTGAGTTTGTCAAGGGACAAGTTAGTTGATTTGATGTGAATAAATGTCTTAGTTATTTACTTCTTCCTGGTACCAGAAATAACCCAAGCTAGGCTGGTTCTTTAGAAGCCTATGCTACAAAGACACCCTCATATAATATAACCTGTAGTCCATAATCAAGGGGCACAATGAAATCTTGACTGTGGTAATAAAGTTGTAGACTTGATTCTGAAAGGTGTAAGGGAAAGAGGAGCATCCCTCCAAATGGGTTGTGAAAATCTACTATGGGTCGCATGGTTCTGCTGACTAAATTTAACCTGATTCTGTAAGCACAGTCAAGCTTTGTGGTTGTATCAGACAGTTATTTCTGTTCCTAACCTTCTTCCTTCAGTACCTGGGGGTTTGTTTTGCTGATGGAAACAGGGCAGAACAGCTATGATGCCAACACATCTTCCCAGCTCTGGTTTCCTTCACTTGCTCAAGGCCAGTAGGTTAATGTCACGTTCCTGTTCACCCTTTTATAAAATGATTAACCAAATCCTCCACTTGCAGGATGTTGCATTCAGTTACTCAGAGAGGCTTCTGTGAGAAGTGTGGGGAGGCACCAAAGCCCTTTGCAATGAACACAAACAGCCCTACACTATGCACACACAACCCAGTGGTGCTTCCAGCTGCATACCTAACCCACATACACTGTCCTGCCCTATTAGCAGTACTTTTAAGAAACACTGCTCGCTGTCACAGCTCATTCAAGTTTCACCTTTCCATTCCCTGCAGCCCTGTGCTTCAAGAAAAGCCCCAAACCTAGAAACATTCAGATTTCCTGAATACAAACTGCCATTTAAGCCAAAGTTTATACCAATGTGAGCAGGAACCCCCACCACACTCATCACTGTTCTAATGGCTCCAGTTGAACGTTTCCTGCAAGCCAGGACCTCCAGCTAACATTGGCAGGAATAGAGGGTGATGAGAAGGCAAGATCCAGCTCCCTGTGAGATCTCACTGACCTTGAAAGATATTTGGATTGCAGCCCAAACGTAAAATGATATAATACATATCCAGGAAAGAATTTGGTCTGAAGGGGTAAAATTTTTCAGCTGACTACCTTTTTGTTAGTGCATTTGATAAATGAAAACTATATTGTAAATAAGTTCAGATCACGACATGGAGTCTGGAAATACTGCTGAGACAGGCTAGGATTTTTAACAGTGCTTATATCTGGAAAACACTTTTTCCCCAATATAAGCCATATTTGTTGGCAGAAATTCTTTCAAGATGGATGCCCATCTTCTCCTCTGCATCCCCTTTCCACAAAGGGTCTCAATCACATCAAGCTAAACCATTCAAAGCAACCCAAGCAGAAGCTCAGCAGCCAGTGACACGGTGTAGCCAGTGTAGTTTGATTCCCATTTTATAGCCCTCTCTTCCACACCGATACCAGCAGCGAGCGTTGAGCCTCCTAACCTCATCCCCTCACTCCCGCAAAGCCCTGCCTTGGATACCAGGAGTCGAAGGGAATTGCGCTGTTGGCTCCAGCAAAACCAGCAGTCCAGTTGGGGTTGGGTTGGTCAACGCATGGGAGAGGCCAGGTCAACCCGCACCAGGTCAAAGCGAGGGGAAGTTAGAAGCCTGTAGGTACTTACTGAGGATCCACGGGAGAAGGAGCCTGTCTGTTATACTCGGGCTGCGAGGGTAGCACTGAGCACAGGAATGCTGCGGGGGGTTGGTTAGGCATGGATATAAGCCGGTGGCCAGATGATGAGCTAGCAGGAGACTGCGCAGATGCAGGTGTGACGGGATATGCGGATTCCTTAGGGGCGCTACAGGAAGGCGAGGAGAGCGTGATTGAAGAGCTCAGCGATGAAGAGGAAGAAAATTTCTGCCCGCTAGGGTTACGTGGTTGTATTAGGATGGAGGACTGTTTGATTTGGCTGCTTGACTCTGTAGAGGCTGCGGCTCCGGGTGGCTGCTGTTGCCCTTGACACATATTCTTAGCCTGGATAAAGTGTTTTGGACGTTCGTAGTTAAACATAGTTGGTTGGTACATAGAGGATACGGATGGGAAGTTATGGACACTCATAGGTGAGGTTTCGCGACTGTCCTGGGTTTTTGTTGGTGACAACTGGCTTTGGGTAGGTGGCTGGTAAAAATTAGATGGCAGGCCACAAAAGCTTTCCTGGCTGGGCTCCTGGATAGAGTGGAACCCTTGCCTTGCAGAATAGAGGCTGTCTTGGTGTGGATTTTCCCTTAAGGAAAACAATACAGATAAAATAAATTGTATGGAACAATCTGGATTGCAAAAATACTGATTCACGAGTGGTCATTACCAGCCCAAAGAGCACAAAGTTCAGGCAACTGACAGTCAAATCTTAAGCTTAAAATAAAGAGTTTCAGGATTGACTGGACCTGCTCCAGGACGATATGAACATTTCTGATTACAGCAACCAGTCATAGACTCTATCCCACCCTGCTGCAGTGTTCACCCCTGCTGTCTTATCCAGAAGAGCCCATTAAACACTAAAAGAAGTAGCTGTTGGTTCACTGGGACAACCCACCACCTGCTCAAGCCTAAACCAGCCTTAGACAGAAGAGCTAAGCAAGAGAATTTGCCACATACCATCCTAATTCAAGCTCTTTGAATGCTGCAGTTTCATACCTCTCCCCAAATACCCAATTTCTCCTGCAATAGTTTTTGAATTAATAGCTTTTTGTAACCAATGGAGATTAGGAGTTGGAATACCCAGGACCATACTGCTCCATTTGCAGTGATGGATGCAGTTTGTTTTTATTCCTGTAATAGCTGGAATGATACAGCCACGGGATATAGCAAGAGCAGAGCTACTCGGAGGCGCTGCGTGTATTCTGCAGGTCAGTGATATCTAAACTGGGCTTCTCATTGCTTTGCCAAAGAGGAAAGTTTAATTAAAGAGACCCGAGTTAAGCTGGTTAAAAACTGACAAACAGCGTCAGCTCTGCAATATATAAATTTTAGTCTCTGCTAGAATAAGTGAAAAGGTACTAACATAAATGAGAATATAAATCCACACAGTTACATGTGCTGGAAAAAATTGTAATCTTGTCCCACTGAGATCAGCTGTTTTGCTGCTATATATACCCGGTATATTGTATTCCTTTCATCGGAGAGCCCAAAGGAGGGTTCCAGGAGGTCATAAATTCCCAGGAGGGGCTCAGCTGAAGGCATCACTCTTGTTTGAAAAATTCAAAGCTTTCATTTTCTAACAGTATTTGTCAGTATTAGCTGAAAATGAAGTTAAGTAAACAGAAGTTTTCTAGTAAAAACTTTCTTTCTCCTGGTCACGTACTGCAACTTGAAGCCAGCTCAGATTTTTGGAGTGTTTCCAAACTATTTCTCATTCACTGGTGCAGAAACCTCCTTGAATGTTGTTTCTAAACCTTTTTAATATCCCTCTATATAGATGAATTGAATGAACCTATAGACTACATATGAAAGTCATCCCTACTTTATTTTCCAAAATACTGTAGTCAACCAAGATACCAGATAAACCTGCTGCCCCGTGTCGCACAGATTCACTCATCACCACGAGGGATCGCTTACATTTTCCTCAAATCATCCCACCAAGTAGGGAAAAAACACACCAAAATCTCCATTTCTAACTTTACAAGATAAAAGCATGTACAATAGTAGAAGCACTTTTTTTTTTTTTATCAAAATTTTTTCTTCTTTGCCTCCTATGCTAGGCTTGACAACCGAGTACCCTTGAGGCAGCTTTTCAACCCTGCAAGACCCAGTGCGCTGCAACACCAACCTGCTAACTAGACATGAGATAGAGTAGCACAAAAATAAATAAATAAAATCCACAAAACATCTTACCTACAGCCTAGAAGTTGTCACCTGGGCTTTCACCAGTATTTTGGGAAGGGACTGTCATAGTAGCCCTCTGCGTAGCATTATAAGACCAGAGGCTTTAATGTGCTGCCAGCTAATGACAGCAGGACCTGCCTGTCCTCCTGCCTCCACCAGTGTCAGAATAAGAGTCTCCAGCCTCCGCCTGCCACTTCATTTAAAGGCCACAGCCTCCCTTTTCCACAGGTGCCTGTGGTCAGTGGTGCCGGCAGCGTAAATCCTGCCCTGCAGCTCCCAGTTGGGAGGACTCAGCTCTTGTTGAGCCATGTGAGCTCTGGGGATGCTGCAGGATCCTCCTGGTGCAGAGCAGGGCCCTAGCTATAGACTGCAGCTTGTTCTAGGTACTGAAGGGTGATGGTTCTGTGCCTCTGTGTTTCTGATATTCCCAGCCTCAGTAAAGTGGGGCTGGAGCTCCCTGGTGCTCTTTACTCGGGCTCACTTCATATATGGTCTGTGGGTGATGCTTTATTTGTTAAATCCGGCAATTCTGGCTATTACCTTGCCCTGAGCAAGGACACTGCTGCTTTCCCAGGCTGAGCTGTCCTGGTGCCCCAAGACCATCATGATGGGGGCTACTGTTCCCCACCTAGGGCTGAAGGGTCCTCCACACCCCATCCCTGGCCACCTCTCCCTCTGGAATGGCCCTCAGGGCACGTTGTATGTGCTGAGATGCTCCCGTCTGGCTAATTCCTCCCTGAGCATCTCAGGGGAGATTCTTTTCTTCCTTCCTTCTCCAGAACTGTCTGCAGCTAATTGCATCCACAGGAGAGAAAAAAAACCTTGGGCTTGCTTCAAGGCTGTCTGCTTAAAGACAGCAGGCACCTGAAAGTTAGATATAAACCTCATGTCAGTAATTAATCAGCAGGTCCTCATCCCACAGTCATCTCCATTAGTGGCTGGTCTGCCCCAATCCTGTACTTTATGCTATTACACTAATATGCACAATCAAAATCAGTGGTGTTATGGGGGTAAATTTAAACGGGTGTGTAAGCGTTTGAAGAACCAGAGGTGTAAATAGAATAACGCATACAAAAAGGCTATACTTGACTGTTAAATACTGTTTAATGTCCTTTTTATTTGTATGTGTTATTATACCTATTTAGCTGGATTAAAAGACCCAGTTAGGCTGTTTTCACCAGGAGGGGAGCAGATAGTGCTGGCAGATCAAGTGCTTTGTGTCCCTTTTATTAAGGACTTCAGTGCTTATGTCTTAATTAAGCATTAAACTGTTTCAAGTGTCTTAATTATAGTTTGCAAGCTCTTGTATAATGTGCATCTCATTGCTTTAGAAAACAACGTGGCAAGTCCAGCAGCTCTGACCATGTGTGGCCTTGAGGTGTCTGCTCTCCCTTGACTGCCCTGTGTCTGTCTGCACAGTGATCTTTAATAGTTAATCCACCTTTAACGCTTGCATTTAAACATCAGCCCACCAGTTTGTGAGCTAATTCTACTTAGCAGCCCTTAATTGTGTGCTAATTTATTTTAATTCCTTGCAAGGGAAGTGATTAAGGGAGGAAGTGTGACCCCAGCTGTCTGCAGGGGCTGAATATTGGTCTTTAAGCAGAAAATGTTGCAGTAATTCGCAGGGAGTGTTGCATGCTGAATGAAAGGGATGCGAGGGTTATGCGAGCAGGCAGCTTTGGGCACCATAGGTGAATGTTCAGCTCAGTGGCTTCCTATGGACTTCAGCGAGGTTTGTTGCCCAACCAGAGCGGGCTGCAAGGCATTGGTTTGAGGACACATTGGTATATTTAAAAGGCTGGACACAACTAGGACGGCATGCATGAAAGACAAGGCACAGGATGACGTGAGAACCAACAGGTAGGCAAAAAACTGGAAGAGCTAGAAGATCTGAGGATAAAGGTAGAGGAATAAATCTCATAGCTCCTGTAGGGGTCACCTAGTGCTCTGGCCAGAGTGTTAAGAGTTCAGTTTTTCTGTACCGCTTCAGTTTCCTTTCCAGGAGTGATAACACATTGCATCCTCTCAGGTTCCCCTCTTTGCTTGCAGCGTATAGCAACAAATGGCTAG
>JAWLRI010000995.1:4810624-4831512 GCA_034781795.1 Crypturellus tataupa
ACATCTCACAAGGGTTTGGTTTTGCTCTCCAGTTAAGAAATGTACAAGGCAGCAACATCCTCTGCTCCGGGTGAGTCTCCTTTAGGTGACAAGGCACCTTCAGTCAGGGCTTTAACGCTGCGTGAGGCCCTGGGTGTTTGTGCTGCCTGGGTTTTATGGAAGAGCTCAGTGCTAAACTAGAGCCGCTTTTGAAAGATCTGCACTTACGGAATTGCTAAGAAAACTTGCAAGCTCTACCTGGTTTTGTTTCTGTGGTGATATTAAACTAGCTAAATAGCAATGTGAGTAAAAAGCGGCTTGAGAGTTACCCTTGGGACAGAAAGTGGACTTGATCCCATTAGCAGAGGTGATACTTCACTCTTAGGGAAGATTTTTCCCTGCCGAATGAGGCTTTGGTAGGAAAAGGGGCAGGAGAACTTCACTGTGATGTTGGGATCACTGAAGACTCATCCTCTGTCTCTTAAAACCACCCTGAGGATGGGATTTTTTCCCCTCTTTGCCTTACCGCAGCGGTGAAGCCTGGGGTGAATTCTCATAAACGCCAGCAAAGTCTTCACTTTTGCTCCCCGAGTTGGGCCGGCTGATGGTGGCGGAGGATCCCGCTCGCCCCGGTGTCTCCAGCCGGGTGCCGTAGGGTGCCTGTCCTGCTGTGTCCCGCTCCGTGGCCTGGCTGCTTCTGGGCAAGGAGGGTTTCTTGGTGGCAACTGGCACCGGGGCGGCACCCGCAAAGGTTTCCAGCTCTTTTACTCCTGCAAGGGGGATTGAACGCAGGTCAGCTATGAGCTGGACAGGTTGCATGTTGTGATGAACAAGGCATCGATACCAACAGCACCTAGTTCTCAGTTTGGAGAGCCACGTGCTTACCTGGGGAGACTGAGAGCCGTGCGCTGGATGCCGCTGTTCCAAACTCATTCTCAGCCACGCATTTAAATATCCCAGAGTCTTCTGGAAAGGCTTCGGTGATAACCAGCGTGCAGACTTCCTCTGAAAGAGCAAATGGGGACGCACTGTAAGGACCAAACATTTGCACGTGGGACCTGGTCCTTGCACATGGGGCTGTTAGTCATGGGGCTTAGTAGCAAGAAGTAGTGTAAAGAGCATAGGAAGTGAAGGGATTTGGAAGGAGCAAAGATGAAGGACCTTTCTGCCTGTGACTTTAAGGAAAACAACCCAGAAGAGCCCACGGATTAGTGTGATGGACGTGTTTCCAGTGTCTCTTAGCACACAGGATGCTCCCTGGCTGAAAAGGGAGGTTGCTTTTTGACTGTGTTGCTAAATAAACCAGGGCTTTTCAGGAGTTTGTGTCAAAACCAAGTGCCTGGAAGCCGTTAGTGGGACACTGAATATGGCACCTTCTGCCTCCCTTGGAGCATGGCTGTTTTATCTTGGGTTAGGTGGGGGTGAAAATTAAGTTTGGGGTAAAGTAACTGAGGCCATGTCTAACACGAGAGGTGTGATGTACTTACCGGGGACTGCTGATGAGCAAGCCTCTGCTCAAAATAAGAGAGAAAATAATTAAATGCTTATAAAAGCCAAAATGGAAGAAAAACCTTCACCCCCCCCCCCCAGTCACTTGCCCACCTCAGCTGATTACAAAAAGCCATTTCCATGTCTGTAAGAAGGAAGCTTTGAGTCCATCTGAATTTCTTTTGGGGAAAGGTCAGATTTGACCAAAACCTTATAGAAGGCCATATAGAAGATGCTTAAATTGAGCAGCAATTACAGCGTATTTGTGACAGTGGCCTCATGGCTTAGCACTAGCAACTACCACCCTTGCAGGCCCTTCCCACAGTGTCTGCTCTGCTCACGTGTCCCTAGAGAAGGAAGAGGCAGGATCTACACCGCAGTGAGCAAGGGCAGATCATTGGACTTGTAAACCAAATTCTGCCTCTAGGAATGTATATTGCCCTCTAATTCTTATAGTATTTCTTGTTGCTATCCCAATAAAATTGATGTGTGTTCGAGAGGCATAGCAATACCTACTTTTCCGTAGTATTCGGAAATCTGCAGAATCTATTATTGGGTCATATTCTCTGTACCAGCGAACCTGTAAGGTTGGTGTGGTGCGAATGCGACATTCAAATACCACTAATTGACCCTTCGTAGCTCGGATGTTTTGTAGAGCCTGGAGGAGGAGAAAATGGTGTGAAATGGCTGACATAGTAATTGCTTAAATGGGGACACGCTTAGGCAATCAAACACTTTTTAGTGAATAAAATGATGTCATGACTCTATTTTACTTAAAATAATTCATTTGCTTCTAGATATATTTGAAATGGGTTGAGTGCCAGTGGTTTTTTTTTTTTTTTTTCTACCTATAGGCCAATGCTCATTTAAAAGCTTTAGCTTGCTCATGCACTCAAATCAAAATGAGAATGCAGGAAAAACATCTAATTCTAGTGGATGGCATAAAATGTAGGAGGCTACTGTGGGAGATTCCACTTCAACCTTCTTTGTAGCAAATAAATGAGATGGTCTCATGTGAGCGGCTCTGTTTGTCAGGATCATTTACTAATTAAGATACTAGTTTGATAGCGTCCCTAATGAAGTGTCTTGGGTTGTTGAAATGCAAATGAGCCACCCCCAGGGCTTTTCCAAAGGAAGAATAAAACTCGGTCTAATGCCAGGGTTGAAGAAGTATTTTTCAGCCAACTTTTGTTCTTTACCTTCGTGAATACAGGTGTGGTTCCGTAGGAAGACCCTGTCTGGCTCGTAGAGGGACTCTGCATCTATATAGCAAAGAAAAGTGATTTTATAGCTTGCATTTCTCATATGTAGAAACCCAGTGGTGCTGCTGACACTTTACTTTGAAACGGGAAGATGCCAGAAAGTTTTCTCTGCTTTCCATGCACCAGCTTATCATATACCCTGGGGAGAGTCTCCTTTCAAGTGCTCCAAGGAAAAAATGCTCTACTGCACTGAGCAACAAGTTAGTGGAAAGAAGAGCTGATAACCTGTAAATGTTGCTGGTCATACAGGGCACAAAAGCCAATTCGCATCTTGTAGTCTCTCTGTACAGTTTAATGTTGCCTTCCAGTGTCTTTCCTCTTCTCCAGAGATTTCTGCCTGGTTTACTTGGCCCTAGGTCTAGGGGAGCTTGTGTTGCACGTGTAGCTACAGGCAGAATGTAGAGAAGGGAAAAGGAGCTTGGGTCTATTCTGATCCTGGATGAAGCTTAGCTGATGTAGAGATTAGAAGAAGGTCTTTGGTTAACGAGAATATCAGTTTAAAGGCTATCAAAACTTTGCAGAGAAAAATAGTCCTTTCTGCATGGTGGAGTATTGATGTACACTTTCACCTATCTCATTTAGCTTTCAGACCTTGTTCTGTATAAAAATGTGCAATTGAAGTGCCTGGGTTTGCTTTGCTGTGCTCATTGCCTTTTCCATGATCTATCTTTTGAAAATAGCCCAAGTTATCAGCTCTTTCCCTCCCTACATGAGGTTAAAATTGAAGTCTGTTCCTAGATAGTTTGAGTTTCCCAGCTCTTGACCAAATATCTGTTCAAAACCAATTATCTGGCCAAAGTGAGTCTTTGGAGGAGGCTGGTAAATGGCTAGGTTGTGTGGCAGCTACTCAATTATTTCTAGCCCTATTCCCCTGCTCCCTCAATTCTCTTAGCAACTCAGACTGGAAAATGTCCCAAGCCAGAATGCCCTTTTCCAGGAGGAAGAGTCCAAATCTTGATATCCACGATGACTCTTGGTGATTTGCTGAAGATGTGCTCAAGCTGATCCTTACAAAAGATCTCTAAAATACTAAAAATAACAATTTAAAAAATGTGTAACCTACTCTTTGAGGGTCAATAGATAACGGCTGAATTAAAGTGGTGTGACTCTGGTGGGCTGAGCAGCTGCTAGGGACTTCATTGGCTGAGGAACCAATGGTCAGCAGAACACTGGTGGCTTTCCGCTTTTTCCTGGTTTGGGGGGAAAAATAAACATGGCAGGATGGAGACAGAGACTTCAGCAGGTTGAATGCACTTGACCCAAGAGCGTCTGCACTTACTGTGACATTCCTCTGGCCTGCCAGGATGTGGAGACTTGCAAGGAGGCTGAGCCTTCAGATTTACTCTATGAACCTGGAGAGACAAACATGAATCAGTGTGTTTAGAGCTACCTTTTCCCTACCGTGCAGTGGAGGTTGTTTTGTGAATTGAGAATATGCTGACTGCAGAATGAATCATATTTGCAAAAGTGAATAGTAGCATCCCTAGTAGTTGCAAGTAAGCTCAAATCACCTCCAGAGCATGGGGACATTTAGCCAAAACCATTGATGGGGACTGTTGTAAAAGAGAGGTCACCTGTGAAAACTGAGTCCATGGTTGAGCTAAGTTTTTTCTGCATTTTAGTGGAAGAGTCTAATAAAAATCCTTGCTGCATTAGGTGAAGTGCCAACACTACCTTGTAAAACTATCAGATCCTTCCCATGTAAGGATTGGAGCATACTGGATTAATATTAAGAAGTAACTATGCTTCCTCTTTACATCACAGTGATAAAAGGTTTGTTGGTTTCGTCTGTGTTTCCCTAGACAGACAGGGATCTTGATGCCTTTAATAGGTCAGTAGGCTACAAAAGCACCCAACTCATCCTACAAGAGCAGTGTTATCCTCTGAGCTCTTCAGAGGCTTTACGTAGCCGTTTGGTCCAATTTTATTTAAGAACCGTGCTCCCTTCTCCTGCTTCCTGTCACTAAGGGAATCATAACCGATTACATGAAGGATATTTTGCATTCTTATTGGATTTGACTGGTACAACTCTGACAAGTGCAGGGAGCCACGTGGGACAAGGGGCTGCTCGAAGGCATTCAGATGTGTCTGACGAGAGCGTGTCACTGTGTCTCGTCCAAACCTGCAATACGTTAACCTTGGCCCTGCTCCAACAAAGCAATTAGACACGTACTTTGACCACCCGCGGCCTTCCTATTTCAATCTTTGCTCTTGAATTATAAGCATCCCTCAAGCAGTTCAAGGATGGCTTCTGGCCAAGGTTGTATCACATGGCCATTAATAAGGCTGGGCTGTGATGCAAGGACTGCTGGATAATCCAAGTTCTTGGATGTGGGAGGAGGAACCAGGAAGACAATGTTATTGGGTTGCCCTGGGTTCCCACTGCAAACTAACCCTGGCCTCACTCCACCATGGATCCCTGGGAAGTTGCTGGCATTGCCTCCTTGCAGTCTATCATGTAATGGTCAGCGTGGTCATTTATCAGGAGCTGCAAGACATGCTAACTTTTGTTTTTCTCCAAAGAACAAAATGTGATTAAAAAAATGAGGATTTGGAATTGTCCAAATTGTCAGGAAGGAATTGTCAGAATTGACCTCTATCCAATTTTAAAAAAATCTTGAGCACAATTAAAATAATATTATCAAAACTTCCTTGTACTGTCTATGCCCCCTTTTCTCCTGTGCTGGACAAGTCTTTATTCTCCTATGTACATGCAGCAACTGTTGGTTACTCTATTTCTAGAGTTGGTCCTTTTTATTTTGTTCCAGAGTTGGTACCCTCTTCTATTTGTTGGTCTACTCTATTTCCAGAAACAATCGGTGTCCACACCGTGCGTACAAGGGGCCGTATCTGTGATGCTGCAGCTGGCAGTGCCCTAGGAAGGCTGGGCTAATCCTCTTGCCAAAGTGGGATCCTCCCAGTTGAATAAAGGAGACCCAATCACTGGGAAGTCTCTCTGCCCAGCTGCCCTTCTGTGGTCCTTGCACTTTGGAGTTTGCTTCTGCTGAGTGTGCCCCGTGCTTGTCAAGGGTTGACTTGGATAAAGAATTGCTCATGGGAGCAGATAAAATGCTACAAGGTTAGTCACCTGAGCAGTCACTATTTCTAGTCAGAAGCTTCATAGTTTAGATTAGACCTAATGGCACTGGTGCTCAGGAAGCTTGGAAGCCAGGAGAGGGATGTGTGCTCAATGCGGTGGCAGCAGAGCTGTCTTCTCTATGAGCCTGTATGTGATGCTCAGGAGCAGGTTGAACCACGGCTGTCCAGCCTAGTAAAAAGGAGAGGTTCAGCTTCCAAGATAACACTGGAAGGTCATCCAAAGACAGCTAATTTCTCCCTGACACATCGTCTTTTCTTTACACTATGAGTGATTACTGCCTGCTTTCTCTATCCACCTGTAGTCAATCCTCTTTGAAGGACATGAAGGAGGCTGCTCGGGGCGAGCCCACGTGTGATATGGTACTCAGTATGCCCCTACCTTGCCAAGCACCAAGACTTTCTAGAGCAGGTTAGCGGAAACGTTAGCGCTGTTGTGCCTTACGCCCTTGAAAGACTGTAGAGCCCAGCTTTTACCTTGGTGAGTCACTCTGGCAGTCTTAGTGTCTCGTGTAAATGTCAGCCTTGACTTAGCGTAACTCTAGAGCTTTGTGAAGGGGACGGATTTAGCCTCGGCCAAATGAAGAGTGCGGGGACCTTTGCAACCCAACACCAGAATGATTACAATGTACATACAGATCATGCTGTTGACACAAACCATAATGACGACATTCTAGCATTACCTGAATAGCTGACATGGCTGCAGAATTAGTCTATATGGAACACTAAGACGAATTTAACCCAGGGTTAGGAAAATATTAAAGCTGCAAGGAACTCCTTGCCAGGTGTTTAGAACATGGAAAACCCATTAAATCTGTTTTGGGAACAAAATGAGCATCTGCTGGATCTGAAATAAACTGCATTATAAAAAATGTGTTTATGGGACAGAAGTACATCTCTAAAACTACACTGAGAGGTGAGGCAGGTGTGGGCTGCATGATCATTTTAATGGGCTAGCCTGGATTTTATTTACAAAACAGGTTCAAATACATATACAGAATAGGAACCTTCAATTATTTTGTGAGTGCTGCATTCTGCAAGCCAACTGCATGTGCATGATGGTGCTGCTTGTTTTTCTAGAGGTGCTTAAGGTTTGAGAGTGTATCCCACATGCTTGGAAATCTCATGGCACTGCCTTGTGCAATTTCAGTGCTGGCTTCAATGAAGATCTGCAAAGAATGAGGCTTTCCCAAGACAGGGGGACAGAGAGCCCTCTCTGCAGCCCAACTTCTCTTGCCCCATGAGGCTACATGGGGAAATTATCACCACTTCGGTAGTAGCCTTCTGGTTGTAGGTTACTTAGTGAGATGAATTAGTGATTTGAAAATGGCTCCTCTATTGCTCTTGGAGTGCGATATCCCAGACTTCTGTAAGAAGTGAGAAAATAGTGATTTTTATCTATTTCCCTTCCCAGCCCTCAACAGTCCTGAGAGCTCTGGTTAGATGATAGCTAAACGTGTAAGAGTTTCAAACTGTGGAAGATATTTTTAAAATAACTACTCCTGGGGTGGGGAGAAGGGTGGGTTTGCATGACTCGAAACTGAAGATACTCTCAAAACAAACAAATAGCAGAAGAGATTATTGTAGTCATGCAGCTATTTACAGAAACTCCAAAATCAGAATTGGATTTGAAGCTTGCTGAGTCTTTCTAAACTGGAGAAATGCAGGTGAATACGGAGTCAGTTTTTTAGATGACTTCTTTTTGTAGCGTATTGTCATAACGTGCAGCGCTTTAGTGCAGCATTTCAAAGGCTCATTTTCTGTGCACTAGGTTTTCAGTGCCTCCCCGTTAGCATATAGGATATAAGATTTACATCTGGAAGAAACTGTACGTGGGCCTCGTGCTGGCATTTCTGTCCGTGTGCTCTGGGAGCGACACCGGGTGCTGCCTCTGAAGGGCAGGATCACTTTGAGACGAGCAAAGACTTCCAGGCACGGAGAACCCAGCACTCGTGACGTGCGTGTGCTGAACGTCTTTGCTCGTCTCCAGATGAGTTTGTCCCTTCTAGAGAGCAGAGCATTGCAAGGAAAAAACAGCAGCAGCCTGAACGCAGTGGCGTTGGGGCAGTGGTAGCTATAAAATAGAGGAAAGTATAGCAAGAAGCACAGCTAAAATTTGAAATCAGGCTGTGTCCTTGGTAGAGAGTGTTTATGAGCACGGCGGTGGGATGCTGGTGGCCAGGGGACAGGGTGGCACGATGCGGCTCGGGGGCCGCCTAGCGGGACACGCTCCGCACAGTCCCCAGCCCTGCGCAGCGGATCCAGCGGCTGGAAACAGATTAATTTTATCCCTCGTGTTAAATACCCGCTTCTGTGTACAGCTGTTTCTCCGGGATGGAAAATCCTGCCTTTTCCTTCCCTGCATTTGGATAACAGCTGAACTGCCGACAGATATTAGACACTTGAGTCAAATTGGGGTTGCTAGAGCCAAGTGACTAAATCCCCTTTTTAAGCATTGAAATTAAAAGATGCCTAGAGCTTATTTTAAGAGATGCTAAGCTTCCACTTGAAAACATGAAACACCCTACTGGTTAAAATAAAGCCCGGGAGGCTCCTCAGCAGAGCAGCTTCTTGCCTGAAACTGTATTTTGAGCTCTCGTCTCCACTCAGGCTGCTGCGCTGGCCCCAAGCGCGGTAGCTCCCATGGGCTGATGCTCCCGTGCAAACACCCGCTGTAGCTGCAGAAGAGGTGGCTGGGCTGCTTGCAGCTGTGCCATGTAAACAGGGACATGTTCAAGAGAAATCCTGGTCCCTTGCTGCTTTCCTGCTCTATAAAAAAGACCCTGCCTCACTTAGTATGCTGGAGAGTTACAGTAATGCACAAGGATTTGGTGCCGGGACTTCAGGGCATGTGAAAATTATAGGTTTTTGGGAGCGTAAGTGTGTGGAGACCCTAGTGCTCATGGCTGTAACTTGCACTGTGCAAAGCAGATGTGAGTGAAGGCATTAATATTGGCTGGGTGCCTGGGTGACCTGAAGCACTGATGCTATTCTCCTCTGCTCTCCTCGTTGTGGTACAATTTGGCATTCACATTACCTGGGCGCATCTTGGGGACAGGATTTGGAGGCGGTTGGGAATCCTTTATATGGACCCTAGTGAAAAGTGTTTTATGCCTTGAAAAGAATGATGCTTCTACAAGTTGAGTACTGGCATTTTTGCAGTTAAGGTGGTATACAGTGATAAAAATAGATAAAGTCATTTCCTGAAAAGGTAAACTGCTTCTTTTTGTCTTTTGCACTTCTGAGAAACCTGCAGATTTTTTTTTTTCTTTGGGATTATAAGTATTTCCCAGCCAGGTGTCTCTGGCAGCGGAATTAGTTTAGATGTGGTGGAGGGGAGAGCTCAGTCTGTTTTTCTTGCAGGTGATTTTTGGAGCGAGCAGCATGTGCTCCCCAGGACAGCTGTGGGACACAGCCTGCCCAAGGGAAGCCTCTGCTTACAGGTCAGATGTTCATACAAGACTTTGCATACTGTCACCGCTGTCTGCTCTGCTTTCTGAATTCAGAGAACAGCTTTGTTGGATGCAATGCCCTTAAAAAGGAAAAGAGGCTCTTTCAAACCATCCTGAGTTCAGCTACTTAATTTCCTGCTAAGAATGAAATTCTAGACCTGGGAACACTTTTTCCTCCTCCTCTTTGACCACAGATGATGAGAGGTGGTAGTTCTGCATTTTCTAATATTTTTCTCTTCCTTCTCCTCAACAAAACTTGTGGATTTTTGAGGGAGTGGGATGCTCCTAAAGACAAGGGAGTGACTATTTCGCACGGGAGCTGTTGCGCATCCTCAGGGCTGGCTCTTCTGGCCAATGTCAATGTTGCATCGACTTCCTTGCAGTGACTCTGCCCATGATGTCCATAGCTGTAAATGCCAGTCTCTGTACCCAGCTACTTCAGGCCGGCTCTGTCTTGGCTGTGAAGTTAAGAAGAGTCTCTGGTGCCTCGTGTAGCTGGGGGAGACACTGCCAGGCCCAGTTTCTCATCTGCTCTTTTTTGCCCTCAAGAGCTCTGCGCTATTTAGAGCTGATGCATGAGGCAGTGCTTAGTTGTGCTGGTTTGGTACAAATCTATGGGAGAATTACCTTGTGCGTTGCCCTTCTGGTAGCTGGACAATATTGAGAGCCAGAGACCCTGCTCTGCTGCGTGGAGGGATGAAACAAATTTCATCCATCCCTCTGGGGGCTAAATCCAAGCCTGCTTCCCTGTTTTCTCATATGGGCACCTGCTGTGAATGATGCAGTGCCTCAGCCCTAACAGAAGACAGCCCATAGGTTTTAGTTTATAAAGCAGAAAATATCACAATACACTGTTCAGCCACCAAATAAGTTAACCCGTCCAGTTTGGAATAGAGTGAAGATTTTCCTGTGAGTCCTAGGGAGGATTAAGGTAATGGTGAGATTTCTCCCTTCCTTAGCCTCAAGTTTCTAGAGTCTTGATACATCCAAGGAGCTGGCTATATCATTGCTGCAGGCTTAGAAGATCTGGGCTGTGTGTCATTGCATTGACTGTGTGTGACTCATGCTGTTCAGCACTCAAATGATGACTTGCTGTTTTGAATATCCATAGCTGTCCTATGTTACATATGTGCTTGCTGCAGAATACAGCCTGTTCTCATCTCCCCTGTCCCCAAAGGAGACGTGTTGTGTCCCTCGGAGCTCAAGCAGAGGCCTGAGCTGTTGCTGGTATGCAGGCTGCTGTCTTGAGAGCTTGTGGAGCTGGAGCTGAACCAAGACTCCTTAGTCCTGCCCACCCACAGGTGCCACCACACAAGGTCCCTGAGCGCTTACTGGGCAGTGGAGAAGGCTGCAGTTAAAGCAGAGGTGAGTGACAGCCTTTCATACCCTTGCACCTTGTCTCTACAACCACGGGAAGAGCTTCTGGCACTGCTCCAGCCTGCACCCAGACAGGGGACCCACTGCTGAACACATGGAACCCAAGGGCTACCGGTCACAGCACAGGGGCTGACTTGATGAATCACTTCACATCTATGACCACAGTCTACTTTGATCCAAAAATCTCATTCAGGTTCCACTGCAGCAATAGTCATGTTGGGCACATAATATAGAGCAGTTAGGCTGCTGCTCCGGAGTGCAGACCCTCCGAAACTCAGTGGTCAGCACCAGCCCTTCCACCAGCGGGACAAAGCTCCTGGGCCAGCCCTATGCTTGTAAGCTAAGCAAGAAACGCAGGTTCCCCTCACAAGTTTGCACTGAGGAGGGTGTTATTTAAAGCTCCCGTTTCAGGTTTCACTGCCCCGCCTGGAGATTTGTTTTTAGCTCTTGCCTCCTGGTGGGGGAGCGCCTGTCTGGGCTCCATGGGAGCCCTTCCCTGGTCCTGGGGCGCGCGATGTGCCTGCTGGAGTGCGGATCTGGGTGGAGAAGCATTCCTGAGGGCAGAACACTGGGGCTGAGCGCTTCCAGCGGGAGCTGTGCAGCTACTGCAGCATCTGCATCATGCAGGACGTTGCTGGATATCCCAGCTCCCATGCAACCATCAGCACAGCCTACTGCCATGGTGGGTGGGCTGGTTTGGGACCTGGGAGAAGAGCACCTGAAGGAAGGGGTCTTTGGCCACCTCCTGCTCATGGTGGGGTTGGGCTCTTGCCTCTGCCAGAACCAGAAGAGCAGAATAATCTTAAGTGACTCCTTAAAGTGTTTGCTCTGAGGGGCAGCAGGCTGGAAAAGGATGAGATGCCACTAATGCCAATGTGAGGTGGAGATTCTTCCATAATTTTGACCTGATGTGACTCTTGCAAACTGGAGAATAATTGCCCCAGGAGCAGATGTAGAAGAGCTCTGGCTCTTCCAACAGAGCTTGTGGTAGGTGTCATATAATCAAGTTTAGGAGAACTGTCCCAGTACTATTGTCACCATTATACCCCAGAGCTCAACATGGGGACCCACTGAATTGTAGAATATAGTAAAAACCCTGCCAGTTCTAGAGCTTTTACACAGTGCAAGTCGTGTGTGCAAAGTACAAATAATCAGAATATCACTAAACACCGTGTAGTTGCAGGACATCTTCAGAGAATTAAGGCACAGGCTATGAAGCAGTGGTTCCCACAAGCAGGTGTTGAGGTGCCCAAATTAAGCCATCACTGAACAGCCAGAAGAAAGTTCATAGGTAATTAACTGAACAAGAACTAAGCTGTTTCACAGAACACTGCTAGCAAAAAATGTTGCATAGAATGAAGTAATTGGTGTTGATGTTTCTAGGATGAAAAATAAGCACCTGGCCTAATAGCTATTTTTGCTTCGAGGAAGTGGCAAGGCTGGACTGCTTAAGCGCTCTCAGATGGCTTTTATGATAGAAATGTGTCATGCTCTGTGCTTGCAAGAGGAGAAAAGGTTAGTTTAAATGAATAGTGGTGGCATTTGGGCTTCTACAGAAAAAGGTGCTTGATTTATGGCAAGAAATAAACTCATTATTACTGGGAAGCCCAAGTGATGGCTGAAAGTGGGACGGACGTACTGCAGAATCCCCTCCAGGAAATATGATCCGTCTAATTTTAACTACGTGCACAGCATTTGATATGGAAGCAGCTGGTGTCATACAAATCTGTTGGCCTGTCAAGCAACCCAAGTGCATTGCTAAAGCAAATATGCTCTTTTTCTACCCAAAGGCAGTCTAGAAAGCCAGGCCTGGTTTTAGTTTGCCCTGAATGTAGCTCTGCAGCGACAGGTAGAGCGCATGCAGTGACCGCTCTATTAGATTTTTAATGCCATTTCATCAGAAAAGCGAGTATGATTTCCTTTTTGACCGGTGTTACATTTCATGCTAGTACATACCTGTTTCTGTTTACAAATGGTGCAAAGCTTTTTCTGGACATATTCTGTGTTCCTTTCTTGTGAAAAGCTTTTTCTACAGTGAGGGAAAAAAAAGAAAATCTGGACCCTGGGTCGCTCTGGCTGAGGAAGTTTCCTTCACCAGTGCTGGATGCAAGTCATCTGGGAAGGTCTGTGTAGTGACAGCCACCCATGGTCTGAACCTGAGCTACTGGTGGGCTCCTGATCTGCTAGACGTCACGCTGATTGCTTAAGAATATATTGAGGAAGTGATCTCAGTGTGCGCTCGGATTGCCGTCTTTTTGGCAGCTGGCACACAAAATTCCTAGGTGGAAAGCCCTAAAAATACAGCAGGGCTTGAATTTTCTGTTTGCTACAGGCTCACAGAGATGGTGTGTCTGTTAAACTCTCGCTTGGGTGTCCTGTAAGCCCTGGAAAACCTCAGGAAAATAGACTGGTCTAGTGTGTTTTGGGTGGGGGGAACCCTTCCCAGCTGTGCTGGAAACGCTTCACGTGCCGAACGCAGCGGTGAGCAGAGTTGTGACCTCCAGCTACGGCTGCAGCCAGAGCCTGGCGGCAGCCCCTGGCACCCGGCGAGGAAGGGCTGGCCCTTCACTGCCGCCGCCTTGGGAAACCGGGAACGGATCCCATGATCCCAGGGAGGAATGAGCGCAGTGCGAGGGGAAGCCCGGGCTTTGCCGCTGCCTGCCTCCCCCCGCTGGGTTTGCCTCTGCGTTAGAGAGAAGGTCAGTGAATGCATTGAAAACATTGTAGATTAAATGAACAGTTTACTGCAGTTCTTGTTAATAGTATTTTTGGAGAACAGCTTTTTTTTTTTTTTTTTCTCCCCTTCCTGCAGTGAAGTTGCACCACTGATTTCTTTTCTGGCTCTCTTTTGAAACACAAGCCAGGAATTAGTCTAAAGGACAACACAAATGTTAAGGAAAAAGCTCTTTGACCTCCAAAACATACTAATTAATGCAGCTGAAAAGCAATATGTTAAAAAAGTGAAATCATATCCAAATGCTAGAGAACAAAGTTCCCTCCAAAAGGCAGGTCCTGCCCTCAGTTGGATATTGCTCCCTGCTCCCCACCAAAAGAAATATTTAATCCTCAGTGTCTGTGTCTCGGAGCTGGGAGGCCCACGTGCCTGGGTTCTCTCCTGGTTGGGCTGGCCAGTGACCCTCAGGTGTGCACAGCACATCCCTGCTCCCCAGCACAGGGAGGTACCGCACAGCTGAGCCTGCATCCTGGCAGGTAAAGCAGCATCTATGGAGATGCCTTTTAGGCCATTTGCCTCTTCTCAGCTCAAGAAACCAAACTAAGAGGAGTTGTTAGGGTGAGGAGCTCCTCTTGGCTTCCCCTTGCACATGTGGGCTGCCTCTGCGGGGGCAGCTGAGTCTGCTCTTGCTGTGGAAACCACAGTACTGCCCGGGGCTCTGTGTTCCAGCACGGTGAGGGTATTAGATGCTCGTGCAGGCAGCAGGAGCAAGTACGTTGTGATGCTGGAGGCCCTGGCAAGCCAGAACCCCCAGCTGCCCTCGCTCAATGAGCCTGGGGGTGAGAGCATGTGCCAGACCGGAGAGCACTGCTCTCTGAAATCAAAAATCAAATCCCTCGCGCTCCTCCCCACTCCCCCAAAAAGCCATCGGGTAACATGAGATTGTGATCAGTATGCCAGAAATTAAAATGTTGCTCACCTCTCCGAGCCATCAAATTGATTTCTGCGCTCTTGCTGCCAGCAGCTTGAGCCAGCGCCGTGTCTTGAAGTGGAAAGATTCCTCCAGACACAGCGACTCCTTTCTGGGGACTGAAGGCTGTCTGGGGCGGTGGGTTACATTTCTCGTGTTGTGAGTGATGGCATGGTGGGAATGTCAGCTGTATGGGAATAAACTGCAGCAATTTATTCTCTCCAGGCTGTTTGGAAGTCAATAGAGCAGCACCATTAGCTAGAAGAGAATGAGTCCACTGTTGAGATACAGCTGTGGCCAGATCGTCATTAATTTATTGTGTTAATGCTTCTGAGTGCTGAAAAGATGCCAGCTCAGGTTAATCGTGACACTCTGCATTGAAAGAGGGCCAAGAAAGAGAAGTAAGACAGAACCTCATTAGAACCAGGACTCTCTTATACAAATCTGGAATGTGAGGAATTTCCTATTTAACTGGGATATAAAGAAAATCTGAGCCACTTGCCCTCCCAAGTGCTGAGGAATGCAGGGGATGGCTCTGATTTGGTGGAGACAGCAGTATGTCTTGCTGACTCCAACAGTCTCATACAAGACTCTTGTACTTGAAGAACTACGTAAAGCTCTTGAGACCGCAGGTAACGTTCTGCTGGTAGCAGTACAATGCTTTTATGAGCTTATATTTTTAAGCAAGCTGTGTTGTTAAACGGAGCACTCCGTGGTGAGGAGCTGGAGCAAGGGCATTACTGAGGCACAGGATTGTGTGGCTGTGCCCAGTGTAACCGCAACAAATTTGACTGTCAGTGTGCTCCAAAACCCGAGGTCATGGCTGATTTCAGAGGGTGCCTTGTGACCTTCCTGCTCCATGTTCTCTCCTCCATGCTCAGGGACTTTTGAGAAGATGTTCTGTGTCTCCTGACTGTTGTGGAAGCAGCACAGCTTTTCTTGGGCTTTATGGACACTTCATGCTTTGGGTGCATGCTCACCAACATTTGTCATCACTGATTTTGGTCTAGGAATGATGCTTCCTCCTTTGGGATGCCTTGGGCTCAGTTGTGTCTTGCTGTTCTCTGTTGAGCTTGAAGACCTCAGAGGAACATGTCTTTATCTCCAGGAGTGCTGCTCTACCCTACTGTGGACAAGGAACTGTAATACAAATCAGTGGGATTTACTTGGGTCCTCTAGCTAGACAATCTAGCCCCAGGAATTTAAACTATTATTCACCCCTTGATGGTTAATTGTCAGATGAACTTTTGACACTGGCTTGAATGCAGAGATGGTGAGAAGAGACTGGCTATTCCAGCCATCTTAAACCCTTCTCAAAATGGAAAAGCAGCTGACAAACAAATGCTGGGGCCCTTCTTCCTGAAGTGCTTTGTCAGGGTCTTTTGAAGTGACTTTTCAGCTTACACCAGATCACTTTGAGACAGATGAGTAGTGATTTTTTTTTTTCCCCCCAGAAGAGTTTTCTAAATTAAGAGGAATCTAAGTAACAAATGGGCTTGGTGTGAAAATGAGTGGAATCTACCCTGTGGAGAAACTAGGTATCTTCAGTGGTGAGCTGGTGCCGAGGCTGATTTGCGATGATTAAGAGTTGGTCAATAGATAGGTTCAGGTGTTGGTCTCCTTGAGTTTCTTGGTTCTGCAGGGAAATTCCAACCTTTGGGAGTCTGATGACCCTGGTGAAACCCAGACCTCAATGCACAGTTGGCCCCTCAGAGTAGCTTAGATCAAACCGGTGTCACTGGAGAATCTGGGATAGGGAGGGATCTTGGCAGTGTTATGGATCCTGGGGCAAAGAGGAGCTCCTGGAAGGCCCCTCAGGTCTTTCCCAAAGAGTAATTCACCTCTGGTGGCAGGGGCAGGTTGGGGAGAGCTGCTGAAGAGGCAGGAGGTAGTGAGGAGGAGACCAAACAGGCCTGCAAAGGTAGACTTCTCTGTTGCTGGTACCTGTTGAAAGGCAGTTGTAGCCGTGTCTGGAGTCCTCACCTGAGAGATTCTCAGCTAAGTGTCCTAACATGTTTACGAGTTAAATCATTTGCAAACAGAGGAGGAGAGACTGGAGGAGGCTAAAGTCACACATGGGCATCGTAGCCACACGGTGTCAGAGCCAGCCCGTTGTGGGGACCACGCGGTGGAGTGGCAGTGATGGAGTGGAAGGCTCCTCAGCTCCCCTTCCTATGGCTTCTCCCTGGGTGTCTCGAGGTGGGTGGTAAACACCAGCGCGCTCAGCCAGGTTTGGCTTAGTCAAACCTGTCTGGAACTGGACTCACCGGTTAACTGAGCCAAGTCTGGCTGATTAGAGTGAAACCAGGACGAAACTGGCAATTGCGAGGCCACCTCCCACCTTTGATAGCACACTGGTCCAAATCCAGTTTTGGATTGAAGGAGTAGAGCTCTCCCGACTTCAGCGTAGCGATGCACATCTCCACGGAGGCTGTTTCGGCAACAGAACACCTCTCGTCCTCCTTTTGCTGCTTCTGCTTCAGAAGATCAGCAGATCAGTTCTCACTGAGCCAAGCAGGTCAGTAGTTTTAGCCTAGATTCTTATCAGTTTTGCTAGTGTAAATCCAGGTTATCATCGATGATGTCACTACTAGGCAAATACTCTTTCAAATTATGCTGGCACAAGCTGGTGGACTTCAAGGCGATTGAGCAAGTGTGCTGGAAAAGGGTTGCAAATGGGCATGAGTAATTTAGAAGTGTATTATTATGTAATAAACGTGGCATTGCTGGCGGGCGTTTTCAATCATTTTTCAGTATTAATTTCTGAAAGTAATTTATCAGAGGTGCCTGTTTGCTCTCTGCATGCGAATCTCGGGAACGGCATTTTAATGGGGAGTCTGACGAGCCGCAAATTACAGTTCGTGCATCGTGCTGCACGATGGCCCGGAGGCACCTGCTTATTGGATGTTCTTACAGTTATGTTTTCCGGCAGCACTCCCTTGGCTTTAAGTTCAGGCATTTTGACGTATCTGATATATTTTCCAATGTAACTGAAACCTGTGCCAATTCGAGCTATCTAGGCTTATCTGTAGGTAATCTGAGGAGTGCCGAGTATTTGTTGGATGCTTTCCAGTGCTGGTAGGTCCCTTATGCTGATATCTATGAAAATCATGTACTGATGTGCCCCCAGCACGGGTCCTACCAACCTTCTGTAGGCTAAACTGCAATGCCAGCTCCACAAAATATCTTAAAATTATATGATTTTCCCCCTTGAATATAGGTCTAGGTTTTATCAAGGTAGAGCAGAAAGATTTCCAGAGAAGGGTGTTTTAATCTGGCCTTTCCTTAGCAAGCTACTTGGTAGCTCAGTAGCTCTTCAACAAACTCAGTTTGTTGAAGAAGAGAAAATGGACTAAAGCTGAGACCTTTCCTCTCAGCGTGCCAGCGATGGCCAGCAGATATGCGGGAGGGGATTGCTTGCACTTTGCCTCGTACCACCCGGGCTTTCTGTTTTTAGCTCTCGCAGCAGCTCTCCGAATGCTCCGCGTGCCGGCCGAACAGCTGCAGCCTCCCGGGCGCTGTGCGAGCACCTCTGGCCCTCAGGACGGCTGCGTTCAACACCCAGAAGCACAAACCTTTTAAAAAATTAATGTTTTCTGAGCTTTGCCAGAAATATTCTACCCGTTTTCTCCGTATGGCTTTGAGCCTTTTTTCAGTGTTTAGAGGCTGGGACAAGAAGGAAGAGCCACTGCATCTGTTCTGAAACCAGCTTTGCTCCACCTGGATGTCCCAAGAAGACAGTGGCGCAGGTAGCTGCGTTTCTAGATTCCATCTCTTGTTGCTGGCTGCTATTTCCTTGGAAATGCCCCTCTCCTCACCCTTGGGAGGGAACGAGCAGGTTCAATTGCTCTCCATTATCATCCCGCTCTAGGGATCGTGATTTGAGGAGGGAAACAGATCTGGTCCCTTCACTGGTGAGCGCTGCATCAGCAAGGCCTTACTCATGGTATTTCCCATGTAAATGCACCTCCCCTACAGCCCCACTTATCCCTGAGCTGCAAATAGAGACCCCAGGCATCGGAAGGATTATAATATATGCCTCATTTTAATTTACTATTTCACTTTCTTGTGTTCTGATATTGACTTTCATCTGCCTTGGGGATGCTGCCTGCCCGTCCGCAGCAAACGGCAGATGGCAGCCGAACTCCGTGGCTTGAGACAAAACCGAGAAGAACTTCAGCAGAGCATCTGCTAGCATCAAACTGAGCACATGAAACACTACCAGGCATTTAAACCACACCAGAGAGGATCATTATTATACTTAAAGTTCCTCATACCTTCCTGCAATGCACTAAATTGCATTTGCAAATGCCCTGGCAGAGCCATCAGGGCGCAGTGACTCTTGCTGTCCCCTGCATTGCAATGCACAGGCAGAGCAGGCAGGCGCTGGACCTGCTGAAGGCTTAAAAAGTAACACTTCATTTTAAAATTTCTCTCTTTTATTGCATATAAAATTAAAATGGAGTTTTTTTTTTAATCTAACAAAGATATCTGTAGCTCAAATATATTCCTTGTCTAGCTGCCACTAGTAGATACTAATACTTATTTCTTGTCAATCATTTCTTTCATCGGTTTCTATTCTAATAGGATTAGCTGCAATATTATGTTTTGCCACACGTATAACTATGCATCTTATTAACAGTCTCACAGTGCAATGGGATCTTGATATTGAGAGTCTGACTTTCTCCTCTTGAAGATGAGGAAGAGTCTCTCTGTGATTTAAACCTGCATTGCATTTAGCCCCCAAGTCTCCAAATGGGGTAGGTTAGTAGTAAAATGTAAGCATAAGAAATAAGTATATCACTTCTTGAGTATTAATTTCTGAGTGCATAATTTTTTTAAAAAATGCAGTAATTCTTAGCAGTATTCAGCAGCACTGGTGCAAACAGAGCAAATTCAGGGGTTTAATGCCGATTTGCCCACAGTTTATATGTGAAGCAGGAGCACTTGGGCTACATCTGGACTCCTGAAGTTCATTAACTGGGGAGTATCTCTTGTTTTGACCCTGAATTTGTGCCCATCCCTATAGCTTTGTTCCTGCTATATGGGAAGGCAGGAGGGATGGGTCCCATGGGCTGCCTACCTGGCCAGGGGACAGGGCTTGCTCTTTGGGCACGTTGAGAGCGTAGTTGGGGACCTGAAATGCCCAGCTGCGCTCTGAGCATTTGGGGGAAGGTGTGTGTTTGCAGCAGCGAGCAGCAAAGAGGTCTGAGCTCCTGTGGGATTTGAGTAGCCGAGTCCATTAGAGTTCCTGGGAAATATCAGGTTCATGCTGGCGTACTTTGCAGGTCTAAGTACTAAAAATCAATGCATTGCAAGACTCCCAGCATGTAATTCTGAACCCATTAGAAGACTTGTACTAATTTTGAAAATAATCTTTCTATTGCAAATATTACTTTATACGTATTTTTAAAGTAATTTGAACTTGTATATTGGGCAGAAGAGGAACAATTAAATCAAAGATTGCATTGTGTTGCTTTAATTATGATGGATTGAATTGTTTGCTGAAGGAAACTATCTACAAAACATATCTAAATGCAGAAGCAAAAATGGTCTCAGCTGTTCCAATCCCCATGATAAATGTCTACTTATTTGTCTAATGCATTCCTTGCCATATCTTGATAACATTAGGAGCATGCAGTACATGAATTAATTCTACTGAGAACTTCTGTAAGATTATCTCTGAACCCATTATAACCACGAAGAATCAACCTTTATTTCAGGTCCATCATGTTCATTTGTACTTTTGTGGTTTTAAAGCTGCCTAAGGGAGAGGAAAACGTTGCCTTCTTGAAGCACCAATTGCACCAATATCTAGTGTAGTTCAGGGTTCAGAAAATTATCAACTGAGCACATCTTAGAAATGTGACCTATCTATCAAACAGGGTCCTTCCATCCATGTGGTTGGGCATGACCTGTGCATGGTCTCTACCATGGAAATGGATTATCCCAGGTGATTAAACCTGGGAGTTGGGCATGGGGTTGGAGTGTGTGAGGGACTGTTAGTGGCAGTGTCTGATGGGTTAATGATATTTAAATCTCTAAAACCTTAATTTGGGGGTATCCATGGCATGCATGTGGCTGTTGGCATATGCTTGGTTCCATGTGGGAGCCAAGGAATAGAAAGCCGAGGTTGCAGAGCACAGGACTTGGTGACAATCCTAGATTAGCCAATAGTTTTCTCTTCCAAATAGCAATTCCTAGGAAGCAAATTTGGAGGCTTTCTAGCAGCTCCTCCGTAGCACAAGGGCAACATTTCTCCTTTAGGTTTAGGAGCCCCAAACCTTGAGCAGGAGCAAACCCCTTCAGTCTCATGTCCCAGGACCTGCTGTGCTCAGCAGCGTGACCAAAAGGTTGGGCTTTGCACATCTAGCATGAAATGCCTTGCTGGAGAGCAGCTAGTGAGGGTTGCTGTGACCCAGCACTTCAGTTTATGCTTCTTCCATCACCGTCAGTTAATTATGACTGTTAATTGCAGGTTCAGTAGCAGGGTCCTGCTCAAGCGCACTAATTGTAAATCACAGCATTTTGCTAATTGTAAATCATGGCTGGGATGTGGCACGCTGGGCTGAGTGAGCGCCCTGCAGTGC
>JAWLRI010000995.1:4831612-4854304 GCA_034781795.1 Crypturellus tataupa
AGCTCCTCCGTAGCACAAGGGCAACATTTCTCCTTTAGGTTTAGGAGCCCCAAACCTTGAGCAGGAGCAAACCCCTTTAGTCTCATGTCCCGGGACCTGCTGTGCTCAGCAGCGTGACCAAAAGGTTGGACTTTGCACATCTAGCATGAAATGCCTTGCTGGAGAGCAGCTAGTGAGGGTCGCTGTGACCCAGCACTTCAGTTTATGCTTCTTCCATCACCATTGGTTAATTATGACTGTTAATTGCAGGGTCGGTAGCAGGGTCCTGCTCAAGCGCACTAATAGTAAATCACAGCATTTTGCTAATTGTAAATCATGGCTGGGATGTGGCACGCTGGGCTGAGTGAGCGCCCTGCAGTGCTCCATAATGAGAGCGCAGCGGGTGGAGGTGAGGGGGCTGTAACGATCCGGGTGACAAATGTGCCCTTAATTGAGACCTCCCTGCCCTCCCCGGTGGCCTCAGTGCTGCATCTTGGTTGCTGCAAGATGTCAAAGAAGAAGCTGTAGAGCTGCCACAGCCTCTTACTGGTCCTGGCTGCAGTGAGGATGAAGTCCTATCTGATGCCTTACAGTGCACCAAGTAGCAGAAAAGCGATTCTCTTATTAGCACCTTCCTCGATGGAGATTTAAAACAAATCTACCTAGTGCTCCACTGACCGGGTTTTCCGATCTTAATCGTCATCTCTGTTCTATCTGGAGGTGCTCCACGCGAGTGCTGAGCTCCTGGGCTTGGAGCCCAAGGGCACGTCAGCCCCAAGGAGCCCACATCTCTGGCGTGTAGCAGAAAGAAGCACCCAGAGCTGCTGGCTGTCCCGTGCTTATTGCCAGCCCCTTTGGGGACATCGTCTGTCCCTGCTGCTTGACAGTCCAGCTAGTGATGCTTTTTCATGGCAGAATCCCATGTGCAAAGAGGCAGAACTGACTTTCACTTCTAATTAAAGCTGCTTATGCAGCCTCTGGAGCTATTAGGACTGTGGAAACAAAGCTGCCAAATAAATTTTTAACTGTTAATAAAGCTATTGGTATTGGAGGCCAGTATTGACTGTTAACTGTCCCCCTCTGACCCCATCTTGGTTAATGAAAATAGCTGTTGGATGGAAAGGCTGAGAGTCTGGGTTGTGAACATGTGTGTTTGCACTGCTAATCACTTGAAAAATCAATCTGCAGAACTTTGTTTGCTAGGAGCAACTGATTAGCTGCTGTCTGTGCTATTTTCTTTTTAATAAACCCCCCGAGTTGAACAACAGAAGGTCTATAATTAAGGAGAGCTTTTTTTTCCTTCCCCTGGGACATTCTGGCAAACGTTAACCAGCGGGTAGCTGAGCACACGCAGGGCAGAAATGCCCCGTGTTGCTTGTGTAACTCCAGGTGTTCCCCATGGGAAGGAATACGGGCACTTTGGTCCCTCAGAGCATCGGGGCAGACGCGGTGGCCGATTGCCCTTGCGGTGACTTCAGCTGCACTCTCCGTCTCGGCCCAAGGGATGCTCAGCTTGTAGGGATGCTCCTCCTTGGCTACCTTGGAGACTTGGAAGGTGTCTGCATGGGAGCCACAGCAGCTCCCCATGAGAGGCTTCCCCAAGCATCTTCCTCCATGACCCCCAGTTGGAATATGACAAAGGTGACACAGAGTAGAGGGTCACAGACCCCAAAGGGTGATGCTCTGTGTTTTGCCCTCAAGACACTTGGCATGAATGGGAAAGCATAATTCTGTAGGCTAGGAGGGTTGACATGTTAAAATATTAAGGATTCTTGCTTTTCTTAAGTCCTGTCATAACACAATTTGAGCAGAAAGACAGGTAAGAGCTGCAAAGATTGTGGGACTAACTGGAACCTGGTTGTTTTTTAATTTAGCACTAAGTTTAATAGGAAATCCAAGCTGTGCGCAAATAATGAAAGCGAGCCTAGGAATGGCAGGGTTTCAATGACAGCAAATACGGGGATCTGATGAATATTGAAAAGTATTTGTCCTGCTATCCTTCTGTAAAAGGTGTTTCCCTTTCCTAAGTTAACGATGCTCTAACTACTGTGGCTGTGAGTGAAAAGGGTGTTCAAGGAATAAAGTTGGTGGGTTTTTCTTTTTTTCTGTTTGCCTTCTGGTTTCTAAATGACCCTGCATCAGCCATCTGGCATAGAGAAAGTTTTTAGTATGAAAAATTAATAGATGCAGTCTCAGCATACTACTGCCTTAATTTTTTCCACTACAAAAAAAATATAGTTTATCCATAAACAGCTGTGGGGAAAATGCTAATAAAATAACCGTTCCTCTTTTTAAGTTAGTGTTCAACATGTCCATTTGCAGCAAATGAGGGATGTTCCTACCTGACAGTGCACAGGGAGTTGCTGTGTTGTCTGTCCTGCCTTGGCCAGCCCGTGTGTCAGGTGCGACCCAATGCAACCTGCTGCCTTGGCCAAACAGCAGCAGCTAATGGTGACAAATTATGAGATGATAATTTTATGATGTGGGCAAACAGTTATTAGGAGCTGGGGCAAATCCAATAAGCCCTGAACTTGTGACCGAGCTGGAACTTTAACCTTGGTCTCCGGAGATAAAAAGAGAGAATGTCAATACAATAAAAGGATGAGATGGGGGTGGAATTTTGGTTACTTTCCTTCTTGCAAAACTCAGCAAAGAAAAAAAAAATCTGTTTCATAAAACCAGGTTCTGCACATTTGCACAGAGGCCCCCAAATGAAAACATATGTGGAAACTACTGATTTACTAGTTGAGTGGAGAGCCCAATGCTGGAACTCGGCAGCAAGCGCGTGTGGTTAATGCATGAAACTCAGCAGGTCCAGATTGCTTCAGGGTTGTGCCTAAATGAAGCCATTTAAAGCATGGCTTTATACACAGCATTGGTAACGTGGTGGCCGAAGGCTTGCACTGTGTTTATAGTGGCGCAAGGACAGAGTGTGGTGAGTTTGCAAACGAGGAGGTCTGGGCCGCATGGGGAGGAGGTTGACACGAGGTCTGTGCATTGCAGGTGCCTCCAGGAACGTGCGGAAATGCTGGTCTTGAGGGGCTGCCCCACATCGGGGCCCATAGACCTGAGCAGGGATCTACAGCTGAGTCTGTCCTGACCTTTCATTACAGCTTAAATGAGACAGTTGTCCTGCAAGTGTCGCTTCTACGTTCAAGAATTTCATGCTTTGGGATTATTTCAAGGGCAAAATTGGATGAAGAAATGATTGTCAAGAGTTTCCTGGGCAACTCGTGTGCTGCAAGATCGGTGCTCTTGAATGCCTTGGGTGTGCAATGGGGAGCAGGTGGGCTCTGCTCGCCTGATAAGACAGATGTGCTCCAGAGGCTTGGTGTGGCGTCGGCACAGCTGGATTCACAGGACACGTGTGGTTGGCCTGGCAATTCCCAGGAGAGATCCCATGTGTGATCCATGGATCCACCAGACCTGCCAAAGCTCCAATTCCACCCGGACAGAATCCCAGGGAGGGAAAGGATGAGCCTGGAGGACCTGGAGGTGTTTGGTAGCCCAGTATTCAGAGACTGTGTTGGTAAAATGCCCTGGCTTGCATAAGGGTGCCCAGGTCTAGCTTTTGGTTTCTGTTGCTTCATAGCTGTTGTCAATTTTTAATTAAAAAAAAATTACCTAAGTGAATGGAAACAACTTGTTTGACGTAAGCGCTACAGCTGGTAAAAGCCCCATTTTTTTTTTTTTTTTTTTTAATCAAAACGTTAATCTGCATCACCCTGATCGGTAAAACTGACTTAGGTGTCATTAGATGCTGGTTCTAGGCAGTTCCGTCAGGTAGGTGGCTGCTCTTGCTAAATACTGTGAGAAACTTAATCCTTGCCCTTTCCCAGTAAGGGAGTGGTGGAGTGAAGGAGGGAGAGGGAAAGGAAAATCCGGATGGATCAAGCTGGCTGCGGGGAGGCCTCCTGGCCTGGTGCAGCCAGTCATGGGTGGTGAGTGACGAGGGAGCACGTGGTGCCTTCGGTATAGAACCACATTTGAAAGAAATTTTGGGTTTATTAAAAAAAAAAGTACTTTAATGGGAAATCCAGTAGTTTATGTGGAAATTAATATTTTACCTTTCTGAGACTGATGCTGGCTGCATTTATGCCATGATATGTCGCCTAACTGCGGCTCCAACTGGAAAGTTTACTGTCTCTAGTTCAGTATATCCCCGCCCTGGGGACCTTTTTTCCCTTCCCAGTTCATGTTGCTGACAAACTGGGAGCTGAACTTTTTAAGAAAAGCCAAAATCCTTGGTGAGGAGATGGGGTATGGAGCCATGGGCGAAGCAGGGCACGGTCTGCCTTTCTGGGCACCTGTGTAAGGGGAAAACTAACATTTCTCATTTCTTTATTCTCATTTCTTCCATTCTCATTTCTTTATTGCCCTGACAGACCTAATTGGGGCTGAAATCAATAGGAATGAGTCTCCTGCTGGCATCATCTGTGGAATCGCGATGGGTCTGAAAGCTGATGCCTCAATACGTGGTAAGGGCATAGGAAAGGAGACTAGACCATGCTTAGATCGTCAGAACCCCGGGATTCTGCAAATTACTGGCATCTGCATTTCATATTAACATGACTGGAGGGTGCTTGTCAAATCTATCTGCAGGAATATGCATCAACCTTATATATGACCTTTTTTATTTTACCTTTACGGCAATCAGGCTGGCCCCTGAAGCAGGTATGATTCGCATGACATCGTTAGTGCAATCCAATTAGCACTGTGCTCACTCCAGACCTGGCTGTGGCGGCTCGGTGAGCGCTCAGCATTGAAACCGGACAAAGAGCCAAGAGCCCGTCCTGCCGCTTCCGCGTCCTGCCGTGGAGAGGAGCTGGCTCCCATACGGTGCTCCTGCTGCGCCGGAGCTACTGCTGCCTTCAAATGCTGGGCAGATTTAAAAATGGAGAAATTGGAACGGGCAGATTTAAAAACGAGGTTTTGATCCCACCAAGATACCTGCTCGGAGGCCTCGTGTCCTGGGTCCAACCAGCACCTTCAGGTGATGCTTGTTAGTCCCTTCCTAAAAGTCCACACACTTTATTCTTCCATGCCCCATCCCTTAAACACGTTTTTATCCAGCCCTGCTACCTGCGGGTTCTCAGTTCTCCTCGAGCTTTTGGCTTTTTGATCCAAGTGGCTTCTATAACTTTGCTTGGAAACTGTTTGGTTTCGGTGCCAATTGCAGAACAGACATGTGCATTTTCCCCCTAACTTAGCAGTGGCTTTTGATATTATTCCCAAGTTCCCCAATAACTAAAGGCAATGGTGTTAGATAGAAAATATGATTAAAATAAGCTAAACAAATCTTTCTTTTCCTGTGAGTGTTACAGAAAATAATTGCAGCTTTGTAGTTTTCTGTGAAAGTTTTAGTATTTTTTAGAAGCATAATAATAAATTTACCCAATTACATAATCTCTGCTTGTCTGTAAAGCCCCCTATGTGTTTACAATTTTAAATAGTAGTTGATTTTTTTCAGCCATTCCAGGAATACCAAAAGCAGCTGTTATTTCTTAGTAGCAGATACTGAAACTCATTTTTTTAATTGAAGGCTGAATTATATTAATTTGCCAGTTCATGATTTTTATTTGCAATGTGCTGCTCTTCTCAAATGCTTTTTGTACAACTCAAGATCCCCTCCCTACAAGAACATATTGCAAGTATTTTTTTATGAACACTAGCCCCACTAATCTTTTAAACAGAACTTGGCTACTCCTAATGTCAGTATATTCTCTATTTTTATTTTGCAAAGAGCCAAGGACCCAAATCTGCATAGGACAGAGCTAATCAACTCTTTAAATTACTTGCTCATCAAACCTAAACAGCATTAGCAAGGAGAAAAAGTAACTTTTCCCTTGAAACATTTGACTTGTCATGTGTTTCACAAAAAAGGGCTTGAGGTTTAACGGGTTGCTGGGGCGTGTGTGAGTGTTGGCATTTTCTTGGATAATGCCCTCAGTATCCCTGGGCTGGGCCTGTTTGCATGACGGCCGAGGGAAAGAAAGAATCTTTTTGTTATCATTTATCGAAGGCTTGCAGTGCTTTTCTATTATTTACTGTCAGAGCCTGGGTGTCCTGGAACATCAAGTTGTAATTATCTCCCCGTTTTTGACCTTTTGGTCAACCCTGATTTTGCTTTTGGATTCAATGCTGATTCTGTGGCCACTCTTTAAAGGAGTCCCAACTGTGTCTCTAATCAGAACCCAGCAGTTTTGCATTCCCCGTCAATCCCAGGCTCCAGCAGTAGCACAAATGGGCAAGTAAATATAATATGGCCATGGTGTGGCATGCACGGTGAAACACAGGCAACATTTTACGTGGGTTTAGTTAATAAAATAGAAAATAGAGCTATACCAGGGTTGTGTCAGTTTGAGGGATTTGTTTGATGCATGTAGGGGTCTGGCACTGGTTGGCAGAAGCTTCTGCGATACTCAAAGGTTGCAGATGCCTTTGGAGAATGGAATAACGTTGGAATAACATTTCTGGTCAGTGCCCTGGCTAAGCGCATTCAAAACTGCTGGAGTGTGACATGTTCCAGAGCTCCTGCCCACTCCAGCGGCAATCCTGGCTCCAGACCGAGCTCCGCAGACTGGTGCTTCCCTCTAACAAAGAGCCGGGAACGGCTGGGGCCAGCAGAAATACCCTCGGGATGGCCAGGTCAGGAGGAAAACTTGGGCTGTTGTAGATGTTCCTTAGGCGTTGGGGATGAAGGGTGTTGGTTTGGCTGATGATGCCAGTAGTCCCTGGTGCCCTGTGTGCGCTATCAGGTGAGAACTTGACCTGTTTACACTGCCAGAACGGTCTGATAAACCCTGTGTAATAAGACCCTGAAAGCCAGCTGAGAAGCAAAAATGTCAATGTTTGCTGGAGAGGCTGTTATGGCAGCTGACGGCTTTGCGAGGTCACCCTGATAAAGTGTTTTCTGCAAATAGTGGACTATTAGACGTGGTTGCCATAAAAGAGGCTCTTTGCTAACCCCGTTATCTTCCCCAAGGTTTGTCCTGTGGGTGTGGTGGAGTCCTGCTGACCTTTCCTTTGAAATCCCTCTAAAGAGAATGAACTTAAAACCATTTGGGGTGAAGTACCATCATGCTGCAAATCCAAAGGATCGGAGACATTCCTGAAGGACCCGATTATGGAACACTCCTGGCTGACTCTTAGGCTCCACGAGAAGGTTTGCAGCCCCTGGCTGACACCACTGGTGCTGGTGGCCCTTGTGTTCCTACAAGGAGAGCCCCTATTTCTTGCTTTTCAGGGCAAGTGCAGGTGGCACTGGGGAAGGTGGCACATGGCACCGGGCTCACCTGGCCATGCTGGCACCGCTGTGGTTTTTTCATGTTAAATTGATCTCGGTTAAACTGCTCTCAGCAGTGTCAGCTCTGAGCTGAGGCCTCGGTAGATGCTTGACTTGAGGTCTTGGTAAGTGCAATTTGACAGGGCTCCTTAGACCAGAGTGGCACATATTCAGTTTGCAAGTTTGTCACTCCTTTTTTTAAAAAATTTTGCCTATTCCTTTCCCTTGTCCTTTTGGCATATATATGTGTGGGTTTTCCACCCTTTGTAACTTAGGTTTTAAATGGTTCCCATGCCTCTTTGATTGTTCTAAAAATATCCTATGAAGCTAAAATACTTAAATAGAATTTTTTCCTGAAAAGCAGTTGTCAATGTGAATTGAGTTAAGCACCTAGATACATGGTCATGATGCTACAACCTGCTCTGAGCCTTGTAAACTGTATCCCCATCTCCTGCAGAATCCTCCTGGGTTTCTTCTGGGGCCTCTGCTGCCCTGAGCTTTCCGTTCAGAGTTCGTATTTGCAGCTGAAGAGAGAACCTTTACTGCTGGATTCATTGAAGGGGCAACGGGAACAGATTAGGACAAGGCAGTAGGTGCTATTAAGTTCCCACTGAGTTGCTTAAAAGGAGCAGAGATAGTAACTAATAATTTTGTGGAGGCAAATTCCAAAGAATGTGATTTTTTTTTTTTTCTTTCCCAGGGTCATTTCTCATGCATAAGAAAACAGTGGTTGCATTTATAAAATTATTAGTATACTGTGGGTTAAACAGCTTCCACTGGCTGCCTGCTTGAGGAAACGTGGCAATGTGGTCAGATTATACTGGTGGTGAGCGATGACAAATCCTGAGGTGGCTTCTAGGCTGAAATGAAATCCGGGCTGCAGCGGAGGCTCTGCAGGAGCTGCAACGTGAGCCCGGGAGGTCCCTGCTCTGCTGTTTTTTCTCCCAGCTCTACTGGTTATTCTTAGATTGAAGAATTAATTCAGATTTCTATAGTTCTAGCATTATCATCTACATGCACTAAGGAGCGTTCCTCCTCACCAGCTATGAGGATGAACCGAATTCTGCAGAGAATAGCTCTGCACGGGTGCCGCTTCCATCACGTTATGTAAAGAGCCTGTGACTAATAGAGAAGCCCACGGAACGAAATAAAAGGCATCACTCAGCGCATTTGCATGGAAACGAAGCCATATGCCAAAGGAGACGTGTTTAAAAATGAGCAATAGTAGACAAGATAATTCCAAGGTTGTCACAATGGAACATTTTGGAGTGGCTTATTAGCACAGAATTGAAAGGGCAGTTTTGTTTTGTATTTAAGGAGCCTATGTGGTTCCACTAAGTACATTTGCAGTCCTCTGACCTTTTGTGGCGAGCTTTGCTCTACATTTGCTGTCCTGTCTGCGTAGTATTCAAAATGATGAGATAAAACAAGTATTTCTACGCTGAAGCAAACTTCATCTATACGGAATAACTTGCCTTGTCACCCACCTACAGCGATGGCCCAGGGGAAGCGGGGGAGTGGAAGGATTCGATGACTATGAAGTCCTTTTTAATCTGCTCCAAAGGCCACTTCAGTCTGGAAAAAGTGTCCCAAATTCTTCTATTTCCTTGGCAACAGGCTGGAGCCACAGCCAGCCCTGGAGGTGTGTGCACTATGGGCACCTGCAGGACAGGCTCTGCTTGGGTTAGTGTCTCTGATGGTGTCACCATCCCTAGTTCCTCAGTAGATTCCATAAAACATCCTGGAATTGAGTCTTTCAAGAAATATGCCGCATGAAATGGAAGTCCTGCAGTGTTCTGCTAACAACCGTAGCTGGGTTTACTTGTACCCTGCTTTTCTAACCAAGCTCTTCTTGGGGTTTGTGGTCCTGCTCGTCTGAAGTTCCATCTTCTGCACAGGGCTGCAGCCGTAACCTCGTACTGGTATTTCTTTCAAGGGAGATACTGATTTTTGTGTGTCTTTTCTAACCAGCCACCTTTTTTCCTAAGATGTTTAGGAGCGTAATCATCTCTGAGATTTATTCTTGCTTGTTCAAGCCTTATTTGGGTCAAATGCAAAGAAATATAAAGGCATAAGTTTCGTTTCTGTACAAAGAGAGACCAAACCTGCGTTGTGACTCAAAGGCAGGGCACGGGGCTTGCTTAAATAACTGTGACAAAACATTCACAATAGACATAGTGAAATTGCCCTATCTGGCCAGGCTGCTTTACGTGGGAAGTTGCCTGGATTAGGGCAATTTCCAGTTCTTTCTAGAGTCTGAATAAGATTTGGACATTTCTTAAATGTAAAATTTATCTCCCTGAAAGTCAGTTTGGGCATTTTTCAGAATTTTACCTGCTATAGTACAGTTTAGAGCAATGTTTATTTAGAGCTATTTTGGGGTAAAATATTCGCCTTGCAAATGAAGCAGTTGTGATATAACTTTAAAAAAATATACATACATACATATATATATATATATATATGAGAGAGAACATGCAAACTATTTGTAACTTGCAGTGGACCAGATTTTGGTTAAAACAAAAACATGTAGCTTCCAAGTCTAGAGTCTGCCCTAATTATATTTGGTTGTTTTTAACTTTTGCCATTGTAGCATCCAGCAGTCTTTATGATATGTGGAAATAAATTGATAATGTAGGGAAATATAGTGTGAACATTTTGGCTTAAAAGAGAAAAATCTAAGTATCTTACTCCTATGTAGATACTGATGAATTAAAATGCAGGAGCAGATGCTGTTTTAGAAAGAGTGCGTACTGGTAAGGCTGCAATGCAGCACTCGGGGAGCTCTTGCAGTGTTTGTGCTGCAGATAAAATTTCCTGAGCTGTTGAATGGAAATCCACTCTGACAAATTGCAAAGATTATTAAATGTATCTGCAGAAAGTCTAAGAAAACAGCATTCCAAGAAGGTTGATTATATTTCAGTAGAAATCATAAAGTACCATAGTAAAAAGTCGCCCTGTTCTTGAGGCATGAATTCACTTGGAACCTCTCTGTTTTATCATCCTCTTCTTCATCAAAAAAGACGTCAACAGCATAAGTCCTGAGAAGGTTCTTTAGCTGTTTGCATCTATTTTTGTTAAGCATTTGTAACTCGGAGAATTGCCAGTGTTTTTAAGTCCCTGTCTCTTCTGGAAACAGTAAATAACCACTTTTTCCCCTGATTTATTTTTTTAACTAATAAGTGAATATGTGAAATCCTAGACCAGTTTCCAGAACTCTTTGCATGAGAACTGTCCTATTGAGGTTGTGATCAGGAATATTTACCAGCTGGGCAGCAGACTGGTGTTATCCAGGGTCGTATTTATTTGTCAGTAGAGAGGAAGAATCCAAGCGCTGAAGTAACAGACAAGAGTGGCACTTTACAGGCTTTTGCACAGGTGCCTAACGACAGTCAGTGATCAATGGAGCTGGCTGCTCTGGGGAATCATTTTCACAATGAAGGCCATTTTTCAAGTATCTAATTCAAACCAATTAAGCATAGAATACAAACACATATAAAGATACATTCATGTACATGAGTGTTTGTGGATACATTGCAGTGGTCTACGTGACCAACCCACTTGAACAAAGACACAGTGCAGAATGCTGGAAGGGGGACCAGCATACCAGAACCCTATCCAAATATACAAAGAAGGTCTCAGCAGTGATTTTTTTTTTTTATTAATTCCACATTTCTACTTCCCCAGTGAAGCTCACAGTGCTCCATTACTCTACACCATGTAACAAAACATTCTAGTGAGCAAGACTGTGGTAACTTTGTCTAGCTGCTATACGGATAAAATAAGGGAAAATAAATCTCTCAGTACTACCTAACCCACACAATGTTTGTTGGTATAATATTGTGATTTGAGTAGCCTTTAAATATTGTATATTGCACAGTTACAAATTTATCACTAGCACAATACAGTGAAACTCACGATGTTTGTGAATTAAGAGCAAGTAACCTCTCTGCATCTTCTCGGCAGATCTGTATCCTCTCCTGTTCCTATGAGAGTCAATCAGCTCCTGCTGGCTCCTCTGGAAATGAGAGCTCAGGCTGTGTGCGAGAGCCGTGTCTGCAACGAGGGTATCAGGGTGGCATCTTCAAGACAAGGGTGGCACTCTGCTCAGCGAGCAGCGATTAGGGGAAAGTGCAGCGTTAAGAGAAGAGATACTTGATAAGCGAATGCTCAGCGCAGAGACGGGGTGGCAGCACTTGACTGGAATAAAAGGGTAAGGAAGAAACAAGAAGAAATCAAGGCACGAGCGCTGCTGTTCCCACCTGACGCCGTCTCGCTGCTCTGAGAGCTCCCAGCTGCTAGCGCACCGCGCTCTTACACCGAGAGCCAGCCTGGGAACCTTGATTGCTTATATCTGCTCAGGATGTCGGGCGCAGACACCTGTTATTCCAAGAAGCAGCAGCGACTGGTTTTTGCTTTGTTCTTTAACCATTTCATGTCCCAGAAAGGAACCGTCTGAGCGGGAGGCGGAGACGGAGATTCATCAGCATCACCGACCTCCTCGGGTAACGACAGCGGTTTCTGGTGGCTCTCTGACCATTTGCTTCATCTCATAACTGTATTTAAGCTGCTGAGCTCTGACGAGGAGTGTTGTTAAATATGTAGCTTGTTTTCAGTGTTGACTCCAAGGTCAGGTCTGTTCTGTTGATGACACAGGTGCTGGATTTCAGTTTTGCTCATCTCCGAAAACTGCCAAGAGGGAAAACGAGGCAAAACTACCTAGTATTGGTCAAGTTGGCTTATGTCTATCAGGGGAGTTTTCTAAACCTCCAGTTTGGTATTGAAAGTATTTAGACATTTACTCCTCTGGCATGACTGGTTTACAGTGCTTCCTGCTTTGGGACCTGATATTTAAGAACATTTATGCTACAAAGCGAAGCGCTCTTGGACATGCAGACAGGATTGGGCTATGATTTGGCCCGATTCAAACACAAAATACTATAGGAATTACTTGACATGTCGAGAACTGAGAGTAATCCGAACTGTTGTGTCTCATATAGATGAATTTGAATCTATTACTGCTTTTAGCATGGATCCTGACAGTGTAAAAAAGAGAGCCCAGTGATTTAATAGACGGGGAATTAGTAGACATAAATAATACTAAGATCCCATCAACAGACATTAGTTCTTAGTAAATATTTAGCTGTCTCCTGGTTTTTCTCTCTGTGAGAGCCTATGGCCTGCCGGAACTCTGAGGACACAATGAACGTGGCCAGGGATGAACACTATGAACAGGGCAAAGTCCCTGCGCAGGACAATTTCAGATCCTCAAGGTAAATTTCATTGTACAAGAAACTGGCTGCCACCTGAATGTTAATTCTTTTTGCTTCAGTGGGATACCAGCAAATTGTTAAAATTAGAGAATAACTTACAAGGATTTTACATACAGGTATTGAAGCTAACAAGCCTGATGGAACTCAAAGGCTTTTGTGATACAGGCAGCTATATATTTAAATAATTTGAACAAGCAAAAGTAAGTTAACCCCTAAAATGCTGAGTTTTGGGACTCTGGTGTTCAAAGTATCTTATTTAAACCACAGTTATAGCAGATTATTTACGTTGGCATCACAGAATGGGTGAAGAATATATCTGGTTAATTTTTATGACCTATTTGGAAGGTAATTTTTAATATGTTTTAGTTTGAGAGAAATTGTTTTGAGCATTGCCCCTTTGGGCTTCCGTGCCCTGCATTATGAAAAACAAATATTTTTGAAAATAGTCCCAGCAAAAATGAATGCATCTGACTCATGTATGGTCTCTTGCAAGGGCAGCGATGTGGGGAAGAGATTGCTGAAATTAAAGCACAAAACTTATTTTCTGTTCAAAGAGAAACCCCTAATCTGTACAAACAGCTGAAACAAATGAGTTGCTCTGAATTCATGGCATGCTTGTTTGATAAAAGAGACTGGAATGACTGTTTTCAGGACTAGTGCTGAGGATAACGAGAAAATCTGCCGTGGAGGGTGGGAGCAGAGCACAGTGCCATTAGGAGGAGCACTGAGTGCATGTTCACCTTGGGCAGTGCCAAGCTGGGGGGAATTTGCAGGGCTTCGATGAGGCCCCTATTAGTCTCACTTGAAAGAGAAATTCCTAACTCCAGCTTTTTCCTGGTGGAGGTTCAATTTCCAGGCTGAACTGATGTTCAGTCAAAGCGACTGATGTGCTGGGATGGAGAAGACGATGTTGGTGGAGGCTTAGCATAACTTAGGGGCCTGAAAGCTGCTGTGCAGGATAACCAGGTAGCTGAGTTAACCAGGGGAGAAGGTAGAAGGGGAAATTAGAAGGCCAGAAAGCTGTCTGATGAGGCTGGGGGTGCCATAGATTTCATAGTTGATATCATAGTTGAAATCTATCTAGGTAGGTCAGCTGTGTCACTGACTCAGCTGGAGGTATCTTTATTGGTGACCAGAAAATTGTGGATTAAGAGAGTAAAATTGTAATATTGTTAATCCATTGCTATGCATCCTAAAGACTGTTGGAAGTGGTTTATTAGTATTAATTTTGTCATAAAGTGCCTGCTAGCAGTGTGTCTTTGGGCGTGTGGTCCATTTTCTGCAAAACTAAACTGCAAAAAATGCCTCTAACTTTAGTGGTTAGGTCTCGGTTACATATAAATAGAGGTTTAGATATCCACAGGGGCAGTATTTAATTTTAGAGATCCCTTGGATGTGTCAGTTGGCAGAGTTGAGAGGGCAATGTTTTCATATTCCTCCTGTGATGCTGAGCATCTGCAGTGCTGGACTAAGACCACCAAATCCTTCTGAAAATTCTTGTTGAGCAGTCCATAGAAGATGGGGTTGATACAAGTTGAGATCATTGCCACGAGGTGGCACAGTGTAAACGCTAGATTATGGTTACAGCTCATTAGCGCCTCATAGTTCCAGTCAAAAACTACATTGAATATATTGAGAGGCAGCCAGCAGGCTGCGAAGGTCACGACGATTGATATCAACATCACATTAATCCTTTTGTTTTCACTTAGTCGGCCCACGTTCTCCCTCGTCCTGTCTATTTTCCCATGTCTCTTCTGGAGACACACAAATATCTTGAGATAGCAGATAAAAATAAACCCCAGCGGGAAGCAGTACTGGAAAAGCAGCAGGCTGGTGGTAAAAATGAGCCGTTCCGTGACAGAGGGCCATGCTTCGACGCAAGCGACTTTGTTCTTGTAGAAGTCACGGTGGAAAGATAGATATTTGAAGGGTTCATCGGTTAGTTGGTGAAATATTAAAAAAGGAATGGATATGATAACAGAAACCCCCCAGATGAGAACAATTCCCCAGTAGGCATGGGAAATCCTAGGCTTCCAGCCACGCGGGTTCACAATTAACTGGTACCTCTCAATAGCAATCAGTACAAGTGAGAAAATGGAGACGGTGACGGATATGCTTTGTATGAAAGAGCTGGTTTTACACATCGCTTCCCCAAATATCCAGTAGTCCATTAAGGTATAGGCAACTGTGACAGGAATGCACATGATACAGATTAAGACATCCGATAGAGAGAGGTTGGCAATCAAGATATTTGTAACATTTTGAGCTTCTTTCTGTCGCTTTATTATAACAATCAGGCAAAGATTTCCAAAAAGCCCTACTATGGTCACTAAAGTGTAAGCTGTAATGAGCACAAATACTGCAGGAAGGGAAAGCTGACATGTGTCAAAGTTTAAAAACTGAGAATAGCTGTTGTTTGAGATAGTTTGATTAGACAAAACTTCACTAGGGTCCTGAATGTCTTTATCCATCATGAAACATCTCCCAAACTATGGACAAAATTTACCTTTTTTGTCTGTATAGCTGGATGAATCCACCCTCCACCTTTCTATTTGTGAGATATTTTGCCTGGGACTTTTCAAGGCTATGATTAATATGGTTCTATCTTTGTATTTGGTCTTTGTATTAGTTTTGCTCAAGTATTTATAGCAATGAAGAATCCTGAAAAGAAGAACAAGTGAGAATTGGTCTTGTTTTTGTACAGCTATCTGTATGGGGGTTGATGCTAGTTTTTTTCCTGCACTGATAGTGTTACAGAACCATGGATCTCTGTACAGAACTGTCTGTGATATATGAGAGAGAGCAGGGACAGCTCTGTTTAAAGTTGCATAATGATTTTCTTACAAACCTTCTCTATCAAATGCGGATAAATTTAGCTTTCCAAGACAAAATATTTTAAGATTTGTCTCAGCCAAAGATTTAGCAAGTTTGAGAAATTTTGATGAGACACAACTCTTACTTGTTATTATCAGAAAATGAAGAATCAGGTTGTTCCATCAAATGGCTAACTGCAGACATCACTTTTTTTCCCTCTAAAACTATACGCAACAAGGAGATGATATGCCAAATCCCTCTGACTTGATTCAAAAAGATGTGTGCTTGAGCATAAGTGATATACAACACACTTTTATGAATGATATGTCTATGGGAGTTTCCTTTTTCGCATCTGTGTATGTTGAAGGTGGCATGTCCTTATTGCTCAATTTAATCTGAGAAAAACATAAGCCAAACAGAGATTGCATCTTGGTTATTCAGAAAATGATTTCCCTATAGCTAGAGGTTATATTTTTGGTTTCCCTACACACTGTTCTTTAAGTTTGACAAATGATGTCAAAAACCTTTACTGTGCTTAAATGCAATGTGTACCTTAGCTAGAATTGCTTTGGCCCTCAGATCTAACTTAAACATGTGTCAAGCAAAAATTTGATATTAATATATTGCTGTTTTTTTTAAACTAATATGGAAAGAATCAGCTTCAGCAGAGTATCTTGATGCGTTTGAATTTAGCAGTGGGTTAAAAAGTTAACCTCAAATCAAAGGTTCACCAGCCTTCTGGCCAGAGAGAGGCTGTTTCCAACCTGAGAAAGGAGACAGGAGAGGGGGGGGGAAAAAAAGGTAAGAGTTATTTTTAAATTTGAAATATGGTTCAATATGTCCTCTATATATGAACTTTTCAATATATGAACTTTTTGAAACATAATCTTAACTCACCGTAACTCCTTTGGAAGCAGGAATTATTGGAAAATTAGCTGGAAAAAAGTTCTTCACCCCTAGTAATAAACATCGTAGAGTGAGAGCCCTGAGGAGACAAGGGGTTGGGATGAAGAAGCAGTGGAGAGTTAGAGGATGCACAAAGCAGGAGCGGTACCTTGTCAGTAATAGAAATAGTGTGTAGTCTGTGGAAGATTTAGCAGCATCTGAAACAATTGCCATCATTTAATCAGCAAGGGATAGAAAATATTCAGTGGCTTGCACAGAATTAAACAATAAACTCAGGGACTCTCAGACTGAGACCTATGATTTTTGTTTCATTACTGGGCAGAGGTGATGTGGTTGGGTACATGAAGTCCAAGCAAACAGACCTTCAGGCAACGGATTTCCTGGAAGATGCTGTAAATTACGTTTCCTTAAGAGTCCCAGGAGTTGCCTGGCTGGATTTACTGATGCAGGATGCACGTGCGGGAAGAGCAAGAGCCAATGAGTGCTAAATGCTGCTCCTATGTTCCTTGCTGCCAGTTTGGAGTGTGGAAGAGTCTAAGGTCTGGCTGTGACATCCCAAGGGTGATTTTCCTCTTTGCACTGATCTCTTCACCTGCCTTGCCTGGATCTGAACACTCTCCTTTAGGGAGACGGGAGTTAGCACAGGCTTGGGAACAAGATGCCTTCAAAGATGATCTGTCCCCTTCCCTGCCTTTTATGTAAGCAGGAGGAGCTGTGGGGACTCAGGGGACATGAGGCTCAGCCAGTTCTGTAATATTTTATGCACTACTTGCTGCTCTTGCTTATTTACCCATGGCTGCACAACAGGGTTTGATAGAGCTGGATGTTCCCTCCTAGAGGTAGAAATTGCTGAAGAAGCCCCGAGACCCTCAATGAGGGTGTCGGGGCTTCTTCAGCAATTTCTACCTCTAAGGGAAGTCTCTTTATTAACCTCCTAATCAGTTCACTGATTAGTTCCCCTCAGCTTCAGACACTCTGATCATCTACATCATCGCTCTTTTTTTTTCAGCAAAAAAGCCCTTTCACTATTCACTCTGCACTGCAAACTAAAAAGTTCATTCTTTAGTAACATGTCATTCTGAAAGGTAATTTAAACATTTCCTTTGCAATAAAACCACTATCTTATTTAAAAATCTGAAGTATTCATAGCATTAGAAAAAACAGTATACATTAGTATGCACTGCAGCATGTTGGAATACATTGTAATTCATATTGGCATTAAAAAAAGTATTTAGGAATTGAGATTCATAAATATTGACGGAATGAGCATCCTTGGACCACGACTGTAGCTCATGTCAAAATTGCATCCAAGTGCTTAATTGGAGAACTAATGTGTCTATTTATTTCCACCCCCTAACCCATGCATTTTAAGAAAGATTCTCTATTATAACAGTGAGTTTACCAATATAAGAAATTATAAGGCATTTTTTTTAGTGCCTTCATTCCTCTAGATGCAGAAATATTACTGAATCACGTAGAAACAAAAGGAAGTTAAAAGCACAGTCTAAAATCAAATTAGTTTTAAAAAGACTCTTCCCCTGAGATCTTCCTTACCTATTCTAAAACTAGTCCCCATCCCTTAGAAATGACCAAATGTTTTGGCTGAAACATCATCTGTTAATTAATTCCCCATCCCTTAGAAATGACCAAATGTTTTGGCTGAAACATCATCTGTTAATTAATTTCCTAAGTATTGCATAGATAAAATTTGATCAAAGTTTCCATTCAATTTTAAATGTAGGATATTCAGTATAAAACATCATTTAAAAGATATATTTCAAAAAGTTTTTCCTTCAGGTTTACAGATTCTGTGGCTTCTTACCTGATTCAAAGTCATGTCTTTAACCAATTTTCTTTTTCCCTTTTTGAGTTAATTACAAAGCCAGCAAACACTTCTTCTTTGTGTATAAAACAATCCAAACCAGAGCCATCTGCCGCTCAAGCTATATTTAAACTCTCCTTTCTTCTCCTTCTGAAACAAGCCACAGTCCCACAGTTTCCAACTGTGACGGAAGCCACGAGGCTGCGGAAAGGCTGCTGAGGAATAAAGCAAGCTCTGGAATCCGCGAGGAGGCAAAGAGCAGCGAGGAGGATGGGGAAGGGACCAGCAGTCACAGGGATGGGCTGTCCTTCCCTCCGCCCCGTCGAGCGCATCAGCTTCCAATTGCGTTTGCAGTTATCGTCGCTGCTCTGGAGTGCAAATGTTTTCCTAAGAACCCGTGTTGAGTTTTATTTGTGTAAACATCTGCAGATGGCTTCTTGCTTTGTCAACTGAGGGAGATAGGAAAATACAGTAAGCTGCTTAGAAAGAGCAAGCGCATCCTGTTGAGTGGAATCATTTATTGTATTGAAATTAAGTTACTGATTTGCACTCTAACTTGGTATTTTAGCTTTTACTGCAGAGATATAAAAATCATGGCATGTTTTACTAGCAAGTGCTGGAAGGTAATTTATTGTTATTGACATTTTTTCCAAGAGGAAGTTTGTGCCTTGTAATGACTTGCTCATAAAAATAAAATGTATTTATCTATTAAGAAACTAGGTGGGGATGTTTATGGGACTGGAAAGTGACTGGTCTTGCCTAGGACATCCTGCCCGTTGCATTGGTTTTTAAATTCTTCCATTCCTACCTGTGTCCTTTTGCTCCCTGGGATCTATGTCTCATGCTGAACTATCCTGTTTGCATGGGGACAGGTTCAGGAAAAGTAGCTAAATTAGATAAATGAGGGAGTGATAAATCAGAGAGCGGAAACTTCACACAACAGATTTGAGAGTCCTGGTCTGTCTTACTGCTATACCCAGAGGATCTGGATAAAGCTAATTATCTGCATATTGCTAGCTGTAATGCTGTCCTATTTGTAGAAAATGGGAGTGGGAGGAATCTCTGAGATCAGCCAATCCTCCCGCCGCTGATACTTATACCTGTTCTTGATGTATTTAGCTCCTTTTTAAACATCAGTGGCATCACTCTGGATTATGTCTAGTGCCTAATTTACTGTTAGGAAGATTTTCTGAATGTTTCCTCCCTCAATTGCCCTAATTTTACTTTAAGCCCTTTGCTTTGTGCTCAAGCACAGTCAGTGAATTCTGAAATTTTAACCAAAATGATTTTAGTGAACCATGTGAATATAGTTTTCTAAAATATTTCTAAAACGTGCTGATTTTAACTATGTCAAAAATACTATTTTAAAAGTATTTTTCAAATAGAGTTTCTGCTCCAACTCAAGAACTTGTAGTTTTGATGGTGATTGATAGGAGTTTGGAGATGGATTTTTCTCTCAGCTAACCACCTCCCTTATATATACCCTGTATATACACAACCTCTCAGCTTCCTAGGTGAAAATAATTCTTTGAAAGTGCTGCCAGTGCAGCCAAGAGCTGCACCAGGGACCCATAATATCTCTGAAGTGTCTGGAATATTTCCTCCTAACAAGCATTACCTTTCATACCACATGAAAGATGCACAGAGAAATAAGCAAGAATAACTGAACTCTTCCTCTCCACCCTCGTGTTGCTGTAAGTTAATGTCAGAAAGGAAAAATAATGTTCTGAGGTTGAGAAAAACGCAACTCCTCCAAGTGTTCCTGTTCTGTGGAGTGGTTAACCCCCAGCAAGCCACATTCAGCAAGTAGGTTCTGATTTGATCCGACTTTCAAAAATAATTGTGTGCATAATTTTTTGTTTTTTCTTCAAGATCATGCAGAGGCAGATTGATGTATATGTGTCAGTTGAAACACTGGTGTGTATATATATATATATATTTCCTAAATAGGAAGAATTATCACACAAATAAGGTTTTACTCCCTTGTTTCGTGTAGTTTTACAAAAGAGCATCGGCAATATCCTGGATTTTTCATTCTAGTCCTCACCTCTCAGGTCGTGTTTGGAATGAATGTCAACTATTTTAAAATCTGTTGTACCTTTAAATGAGCTACTTATAAAGGCAAGTTCATTTCCAGAATTATATCATGTTGTGAACTTTCAGCCGATTTCTGGACCTTATTTAATTGACACAATTGGAATGGAGAATGATGCCCTCTCCGGTTGGAAGGTCAGTGGCTTTGGGTCAGCCACGTTAGTTTTCATGGGAAAAAGAAGAAGAAGTAAAAGAAGATTTTTTTTTTTTAGATTTGTTTTTACCTGTTCATACCAGTATATTTCAATTTTCCTGCATATTTACTGTCAAAAACTGACAAAACAATTTGTATTTCATGAATTAATGTATAGATTATATAGATTAATATATAGATTGTTGTTTTGGGTCTATAACACCCAGTTCCTTATACACCTCATCTTAAAATTCCTTAAATAGTGTGGATGTCTCCTCACAGCTAATTTCTGGCAGACACATAGTGAACTTCACAGTGTAATTCCTGCTGTTTTCAAACAGAGCTAAATGTCAGTCATGTAAAAGTAAGATAACAAAAAAAATTAAGAAAAGCCCTAAAAATTTTCTGTAGAACAAGAAATGGAGGGGCTAGATGGAAAAAAAAATGAAATAGTTTTTAATTTAACTGGAAAACACATAAAGAGAGGTGAGGGGAAAGGGGGATCAGAGTTGTGATCTGGCTGCTGATTGTGCTGGCTCCAGGTGGTCATTAGGCAAAAGCTTTTGATCCTGTTGTGTCTCGGACTAAGATACAGCTCAGATGTCCCCTCTCATGTCTGCCTCAACACCACTAGGTTCTTTGATTTTCTGAAACTTTTTCTGACTTTTCAGACAGCATTTTTTTGTCTTATTTTCATCCCATTACTCCAAATTATGACCATTTTTTAATAAACTTTTAGAGAAGAAAGGAAGTCATTACAGTGGAAAATACACAAGAAAAGAAAATAGAACTTCTGAGAGGAGGAGGAGGAGGGCAGGAATGAAGGACAAGCGGGAATGCAAGCCCAAAGAATTAAATTAAATTTTCTGACTTTCCCCCTCACCCTGTTCTTCTCTTTCTCAGCACATTCTCTTTAGAAATGGCTTGGGAAGATGATGTCAGGGGAAGAGGTGTTGACACTGCTCTTTGCAGAAACAGTTTCTGTATATTACTCTGTCACCTTCTTATCTGTAAAATACCATAATATTCATTTTGCAGATTTTTTATTATGTATCTGAATTTTCACAGGGTAGAAATTTTCATCCTGAAGAGTGTCATGTTCAAAGTCTAGGTAGGCAGAAGATGGTCTTCTGTCTTCTTAGCACACTTTAATGGGGTTTCATCAATGACAAATCGATGTCTGTCCCAATCGGTGCTGATTCTTGACGGTCTCAAGTTTACGGTCAAGATTTGACGATAAGTATTTTGCCAAAAAAAAAAAAAGGAATGGTAATTAAAAAATCTGCAGTTTAGCTGTCACATGTTTTTAAGAGGTTCTTCACACTCATAGCTAAAGCAAATTGGGAAGTCCGCACTGCTGCTGCATCAGAAATTTCTTATCAACTGCAAAATCATTCATTGCCTGGGGTGTTGATTTCAGGTAGGAGTGAGGTTGCTGAAAGTCTAATATCTCTGTGACTGGATTAACAGCCCTGCCTGCAGTGTGTGGATCTCCGCGCAATAACGCCCATGTCCCCTCCTCAATTCCCAAAGGGCCACAGGGAATTTGGAAATAGTTTCGAAGATCTGAGCAGCCTGTGAGAAGATGGGTCTCAGTGCAGACCTCTTCCGAGCACATCTAGAAAATGCCAAGGCTAAATCCACACCAGCCAGGAGCTATTAAAAGGAGGTTACTGCAGCCTCCAAGGAGCATCAGTGTCTCCAGGGGGGAACCCTGGGGATTTCCCTTAGGATTTTGTCCACGGAAAGGTGAAAATAGACCTAAACATAGAACCTGCATTATACCAACAAAACAAGTTTACTTAAACTTGAAAATGATCCAGGTGACTATTGTTTTAATTAAATTATATCTGTTGATTACAGAAGCCAACTACACCAATGAAAAATAGATTAAAGGTATTGAAACAGATTAGACGGATGTGACTTTGTGCTTGTATGACATTTTAAATATAAGAAATCTTTTTAAATTTCAAGGGCTATTTTTGAATTCTTACTGTCCTATTGCTTCTGTTGCTCTTTTCCAAAACTTAAACATTCCTGCCTTAGAGGTTTGAGCCCATGTCACTGCATGACAGAAGTATCTCTGGTTTGCAAATTACCAAAACTGATCTAACAATCTCTTTAAAGGTTTGTTTTCCATCAGCTTTTACTAAGAATACATGGTAATATAGGAAGTCCAGTGTTGGAAAAGAATTGTCCAGTTTGTACTAGTTTAGATGTCTTAAGCTGTGATGCCCTCCTGTGGTCTATAGGTAGCATGTTTCCTAGTAGAATAGCAGGATTTTTCTTATTGCCTAAAAAGAATGTAATCATTTTCTTCCTTCTAACATTCTAACACTTTTTTTTACTATCACGTGGAGATATTAAATGTTGCATCATTTGTGCA
>JAWLRI010000995.1:4857395-4868772 GCA_034781795.1 Crypturellus tataupa
CCCCGTCCCCGCCGGTTCCGCGGGAGCAGCGGCGGCCGGGACGCCCCATCGCCGCGGCGGGTAAGGCGGGACGCGGCGCAGGCTTCGGGCGAGGCCGAGGGCGCCATCGCTGGCGGCTCGCGGCTGCCCCGGCGTCGCGCTGCTCGCGGCGAGAGAGGGGGGGAAGACGAGGCAGCCGGCGGAGCAGGGGGGGAGAGGAAAAGCCTCAGCGCTGCCCCCCAACAGGAGGAGGAGTCTCGGCGCCAGGCCCAGGCGCAGCCCCGGCGGCGGCATGGAGAACTCGCAGCTCTGCAAGCTCTTCATCGGCGGCCTCAACGTGCAGACCACGGAGGCCGGGCTGCGCGAGCACTTCGCGGCCTACGGCACCCTCACCGACTGCGTGGTGGTGCTCAACCCGCAGACCAAGCGCTCCCGCTGCTTCGGCTTCGTCACCTACTCGGCGGTGGAGGAGGCCGACGCCGCCATGGCCGCCTCCCCGCACGCCGTGGACGGCAACGCGGTGGAGCTCAAGCGGGCCGTGTCCCGCGAGGACTCGGCCAAGCCCGGCGCCCACGCGAAGGTGAAGAAGCTCTTCGTGGGCGGCCTCAAGGGGGACGTGGGCGAGGGGGACCTGGTGCAGCACTTCAGCCAGTTCGGCCCCGTGGAGAAGGCCGAGATCATCGCTGACAAGCAGAGCGGCAAGAAGCGCGGCTTCGGCTTCGTCTACTTCCAGAACCACGACGCGGCCGACAAGGCCGCCGTGGTCAAGTTCCACCCGATCCAGGGCCACCGCGTGGAGGTGAAGAAGGCCGTGCCCAAGGAGGACATCCAGTCGGGCGGGGGAGGCGGCGGCCACAGGCCCTCCCGGGGCGGCAGAGGCGGAGGAAGGGGCCGGGGCGGCGGCGGCTCCGGCAACCGGGACCACAACGGCCTTTCCAAAGGCGGCGGCGGCTACAACAGCTACGGCGGCTACGGCGGGGGAGGCGGCGGCGGTTACGGGTCCTACGGCGGCGGCGGCGGCTCCTACGGAGGAGGTGGCGGAGGAGGCGGCGGCGGCGACTACGGCAACGGGTACGGCGGGTTCGGCAGCTACAGCCAGCACCAGTCCTCGTACGGCCCCATGAAGAGCGGCGGAGGAGGTGGAGGCGGGGGCGGCAACTGGGGGGGCCGCAGTAACAGTGGACCCTACAGAGGAGGCTACGGCGGGGGAGGTTACGGGGGCGGCTCTTTCTAAGCCGCGGTCCCCATACCCCCCCGGGAGTGGCGTGGAGAGCCCTCTCTTTGATCCGGGGCAGCTTCTAAATGGTTTCCCCCCTCCTCACTCGCCCAAGGGCAGCTCCTTTTAAATGCCTCCCCGCGGTGGGAGCAGCTCCTAAATGCCCCCTGGGGGTCGCCTCTGCTGCCCGTGCCACTTCTTTCTCTCTGAAGATGGACTGGGCCCCACACACACATACTTTGTGTTACAGTCATTGATGGACTCTATTTTTTTATTATTACTTGGACCTTGGTCGTTTTTATACTAGCAGCGAAAAAATGTCTTGTTTTAATTTGTTTTTTTGGGGGGTATGCGGGGTGGGGAAGTGTCTTGCTGATCTGGAGGAAAAACTGGGGAGGGTTGTGGGGGATTTTTTTTTTCTTTGTTGTAAGGACTCGATACCTGGCTACTACATTTTTTCTACAAAATCTACTTGGATCCCATGACTGAAATTAACATTTCTGTAAAGGAGGAAAAAATGGTTTTTACGTTTTTTTATTTTTTAAATAAATCATTGTGTTCATTGACCTTTACACGTCTAATTTTTTTTCCTAGGATCCATTCCGTACGGTTTAAAGCTTTTCTGGGTTTGAAACAAGTGTTCCTCTGCTTTAAAATCTCTGTGTACTTAGAGTAAATATTTTATTGCCAGTAAAGGTCCTAATTGACATTTTTGCTACCCTGTCTCCCCCTGAGTGGATTTATTAGTTTTCAAACACTTGACAGAGAAATTTTTGAAGTAATAATCCATTGATGTGGTCTGTTTTTTAAATATTTGTTCTCACTTTAGCAGTTTGTGTGCATCCACCGTCTTGTACTAGGCAGTTTGACGTGCTGACATGGTTGGTCAATTTTTTCTATAGGACTTTTCCATCAACGTATGTACTGTGTAGTTTTGAAGAAATAGTTTGTTAAGCATGTGCTTCATTCATATAAAATGTTCAGAATTTCCGATTGCTTAGTTTCAAGTCCTCTTATTGGTTTGTCTGTATATGATTCCTTACAGGAAAGGGTCAGGGTTTATCCCTTCTATTAAATGCGTATTTGTTTTCATAGTACTGGGTTAACAGACTTCACTCTGAACTATTGTCCTCCGTTAAAGTTCCTCGAAAATTTTTTGCAGCACCATCTACTGGCAGGATGGCAGGAGCATTGCTCTAGGCTTTATTACAGCAAAGTAAAATCGGTTTGCTAGCAATTGTACTAGATTTTGGAAAGCTCATTTTTGTTTTTTTTTTTTTTAATGCCATTAGATGACTGGTGTAGAATGGAATGAAATCTGCATATGAACAAAGAGGGCTCCATGAGCACTGACTGAAAGGAGGAATGGATTTGCAATACCTGCCTCAGCACATTTTTGTTTTGTTTTTTTTTAATAATTGCAGTTGCCCATATTTCAAAAAGTGATAATCTAAACTGTTTGGGCAAAGTGCTATGATAAATGAGCCAGCTAAGTGTACCAGTAACATAGGTGCCAGTTGTAAAGCAAAAATATCTGTGTAGTCTGCTTGATTAACAAATGTATATTTGTAGCCCTTTCACACAATAGAATTAAAAGTTTGTTGTTTATTAAAAAGCATAATGTTTTAGGGGAACACTGCCTTCCTGCATAGAAATATAGAATAGCAACGTTTATGGGTTTATGGATATCAAATAAAGAATTGAATTCCTTATATGCTTGAGTGAGAGTATGTATGCTATGGGGCATGGATTAAAAAGTACAAAGCTATTTGGACTTCAGGTTTGTGAGCACCTAGTTTGTAATGTTGATGCTTTCCTGGGACTCCGTCCTGAAAGCCGATCTGTGGTTCAGATAGGCAAAATCCCAGGCACATCACTCCCACGGATTGCAGTGGGAAGTGAATTTGTGGCTTTGTGCCTCTGGGCTATAAGATTTCACATGAAACTTCAGTGTATTCTCAGTCTCTTATGCAAGTCTAACTTTTCATTGTTTTAGTTGAGTCTTTTTGTTGTATTGGGAGTAAAACTGGTGTCTACTATATTCACCACCTGCTTGAGCTTAAACAGGGACAACATCTTGGTACGTTCAAGATGTGAACTGTGAGGGCCGAGTGTCCTCTTGATTGTCATAAATCAGAGCTCCGAAATAGTGAAACTGGTTCTCTGACCTGGCTTCTGTAAAAAGTTTCCAAGTAACTTGCTGTTTGAAATCTTGCTGTATCTTTTTCATCTAAAGATTTGTTACCCTCTGTTGTGAACCAGTGTCACTGAAAACTCATGGAAAGTGCAAGTCACCTCAAAGAAGAGTTTGTGAAACTGCCAGCTCTCATGGGTGGAGAGCTTCAGGTATTTGGCTTCAGATCATTGAGCTTGAAGTTTTTTACGTTACCTTTGCAATGTGAAGATACGCTGGATAGTCCATCCTTGAACCTGGAGTGAAACACAACTTTCCATTCTGTAGTTGAAACAGCTGCTCTGTTCCAGGTCTTGAATTAATTTAGGCATTTGATTCACCTCCTTGCATGGGTAGCTTGCCTTACCCTTACCAAGGAACAACCTGGTTTTGAAAAATGCAGCTAAAATCACTTCTGTGATGTGAGTTTTTATTTGAGGAAAAGGTCTGCACACAAATTGGACTTGATGCGTGAACTCCTGCCTGTTTTGCCAAGTTATTGTTTTGTTTCAAGAATTGTTAAACTGAAGAATGTTTTTTATTTACCTGTGCATAACAATCCTCTTGTAGGACTGCAATCTTACAGAATAAAGAGTGGATCCCAGAAACTGCATCTGTATTCGAGGGGTATGTTATCTAATTTATATCTTTAAAGTTTGTCATCTGTGCAACTTTCTAAGGCTTGCTCTGAAGTGTCCTGTGGTGAGTGGCTCAGGGAGCTGGGATCGGCTCTGCTCTGAGCTCTTCTCCCAAGGGAAAGAAAAATAACTTTTTTTGTGGCAGTGCAGGTACCTTTTTGGAGGTTTGTGTAAGATGGTTCAATATGGGGCAGTAGTTAGAGGCTGTACCATGGAATAGAAAAAGTCAAAATCCATATTGGAGATAGTAAAATGGCAATGATTTAAATAATCTCTTTAAAAAACTTGTTTGTGGGACAGTTGCTGGTGATTGGCAAAGATCTGTTGCTATGATTTTGTGGATGTATTTAATGATGTTTCACAACTTTCTGACTCCTGGCTGGACTTGTCTGCCTGGGGATGTGTGGAGAAGTTAAGGTTGTGAGCTCTGTAGATGACATGTAAATAAGTTTCAGACTGCAAAGTCCCTCTGGGATGGTCTTATGGAGATAGAAATAAAGTAGCTTTAGTTTGGTAAACTATATTTTATTTTGGCAATTCTTTATTTTGTGGTTTTTATTGGAGTGTAGATGTTTCAAACCAGAAAATTTAATGTCCTGTTTAGTAGTGAGCGAAGTACTGTGTCTCACCTGTGAGAAATAGGATATAGTTTATTTTTCAGGTTCAGTAACGAAAGGACAAGTGCAGCAATTGGTAATTGTGCAAATCAGTGGAAGAAGGTCTCATTTGCTTAGTGTTAGGTGCTGGAAAGGTAGCTTAGAACAGGAGCAGCAGCTGAAACTGCTCTGATCACAGTCAGAACTGTGGATTGCTGACTCTGCTGCTGTCCTGGGAGATGTCAAAGATTAAAAAGCTGCATCTTGCCCTTGGCATCGGGGTAATCTACCTAGGGATGATGTTTCCTGCAGGGACCAAGTGGCCTGTCCTGTGGGCGCTGTTCTGAGATCGCTGCCGGCTGCAGTGCCCGCTCCAGCCTCCCAGCCCTGTGCTCGGGAGGGGACATCCAGGGACCAGTGCACAGCAATGGGAGCCGGCCCTGAACGCATGGACAGTGCCTTTAAAATGAGTGAGGCTGAAACATTGCAGAGAAGTGTAGTTTGCAGTTGTTAACTGCCTTACTGTGCTCTTTTTCCCCCTGCCAGCTCGGATTCCTTCTGTAGAGCAAATCTTGCTTTCATTTTTTCAAAGATCTCGGTGGCGGGTGCAGGTCCAAACACTGGTTTATTATCCTGCCCTGTCAGCTGGTGCTATTGTCACAACACAGTGACACCGCTGTTGCGGCGGAAGGGCTTAATGCGAGCGGTGCTGGGACCCTCTGCTCCCCTTCAGGTTGGGAAATAGAGCAGCTTCTATTTGCTTGTGTAACTTGAAATGTGCTTTCTAAAAATGCCAAAGTTCAATTTAAACTGTGAGTTAATCCCCAAACTTGAGGACGCACCTATGGGTACACAATAGGTGAAAATAGGATGTGTTTTTGTCGAAACGGGACTTTGCTACTACAACCTGAGAGATACCTGGTGTCCTAATAGGAGCCAGGTTACTGGAGTGGACACAGGATTGCTGCTCCTGTGGTTCTGATGGGTTAATATTTATCACATATCCCATGGCTTGTACCATATTTATGTTGTATAAATCTTGATACAGGCCCCTGCTGTCTAAGCTACCAAATAGGAAGAAGGACTTTCCAGTATGTTTATTAAAGTATGTATTTACAAATTACATTTGATTAATAATGATTTAAAATGTAACCTTAAAGTCCATCTTTCACCATAACTGTAGCTTCAATTCACAAAATTGTTATTTAATTTTTTGTGTGTAATTAATGCCGTGATCTGATGAATCTATTTTTTAGAGACATTTTCTGCTTATTTTTATGTTTTCTATATGAACAAAACGATTACATGTGTGCTTAGCTTTTAAAAAGGAGCTTTGAGACAGTTGGAAAAACAAGAGCAACAACCAAAACCTTCTACTTGCTTTTGTTGATGGTTTCCTACCAAGAATCACCCTTTATGCATGTGTAGATGCACCCACCTCCTCTGCTTATCCAGAATGATTATTAATTCCTGCTGCAATATAAGTACTACAAATCTAAAACTAGTCAATAGTACTTATAAAGCAAAAGGAGAGGCTTTATGGAATACATCTTTACCTAAATTTCTATTACTTGTTGCAGGCTAGGACTTCCAAAGGAAGTGATGGAACTGGGTGTTTTCCTGCTTGATGTTCCTTGGAAAAAATCCAATCTTAATTTTTATGCCTTCTCTCCGCTCAAAAAACTGCAACAACGTTTTGCTGATAAATACTCCCTGTGGTTGATTTTGGTGTAAATTCTTTTCCTAAAGGTCTATTCTGTAAGTCTGTAGTATTGGCTTTTTTATTTTTTTGCAGAAAATACCAAGCTTGGAGTACTGAATATTCTGGATATTGTCAACTGTCCAAGTAAACAAAGCTCCTTAACTTTGAAAACTCAATGTCAAGCCCAGTTAGACTAATAATGCCATCTGCTGATACAGCTGGATATTAACCTTTTAGCGTGATGCATGTAATTTCATTCCTGGATGCTTTCACAAATGGGAAATGCATGGATTTGCTAACTGCTTCCCTCTCCTTTCTCCTCCCCTTCAAAAAAAAAGTCAAGCTAGAACAGGTCGATCTGGGTATAATTTTGATACACATTACGTTCCTTAAACTAAATATCTTTTCTTCATGTGTAATGCAGTAAGGAATTGATTCCTAATTAAAAAGGAATTGCATTTCCAGTTGCATAATGAGACCGCATTTGCTCTGTGCCACCAAAGTACTAATCGCTGAAAAACACTGCAGAAAAACTCCTTGGAAGTCAGTTGATGAATCTGCTGTTCTCTCCTTGCTCAAATGTTCTTTTCCACCATACAAACTGGTTTCATGTCTCATAGAAGCCCTGGGCTCGCTGGAAATACTGTTTTGAATCAGAGAGCAAAGCTAAATCTCTCATCTTAAAAGCATGCGGTTGATCTGTAATCCAGGCAGTTTAAGAGATGAGTAATGTCTCAGTCACTGTAACTTCTGCTGTTTTACATCTGTCTCCTGTTTTGCAAGAAATCCTGCTTTCCAGAAAGCCCTGCAGAGAGGAAGCGCGAGCCTGAGCCTGCAGGCAGCGGTCTGGAGGAAGAAAGCTCAGTGGGACCAGCCCTGATTCCAGTGAGGATTTCAGCACGGACAAAATGCACAGGTGGGCTTTGGGGCTGGAAATTCCTGCTCTTTTTATTGCTCTCTCCGTGCTCACTCCCTCATGGTGCTTGGGAGGCAGCCACCTTCTGCTGCACGTGGGCAGAGCACGGCCCAGGGAGCCTGTGCCAGCCTTGCTATTGCACCACAGCACCCTTGTTTTGCAGTTGCTTTTCCCGTTTCCTTCCCTTTAAAATGGATCTCCTTGGCTTTCACACTGAATCAGGATGTGCCTAAATCTGAATTATTGGGCTATGCAGCTCCCCCATAAAAGATCTGAAAATAAATGGAGTCCATGGAGCAACTTTTTGTTCCTTACCGGCTCTGCTCAGCACGGGGGATGCTGATGGTCTCTTAGGAAGCTTCTTCATGAAGAACAGCAGATTTCGTGTAGGCACCTCCAAGCTAACCACTGCGATGTTAAATCCTTGTCTGTACATGATCTGCAGTGTTTTAAGAGACCTCTGTCTTCTCTGACTGCTCTCTGCTTGCAGCGGCTTGCAAGGCTTTGGAGCCGAGTTTTGCAGCTCTCTGCTTGATTTTTCCACTGTGTTTTCACTGGTGCTGGCTGAACCGTGTCCCTTCCACCTTTGCTGGGATAAAGCTCCTGTTCTTGAGGGGAGCTCCTCGTGTCCTGCCTCTCTGCAGGTTCAGGGCTTCTTCCCTTGACTTGCTGTTGAAGGGCTGCAGTTGCCAGCGCTAATGTCTTTTCATGGGATACCTAGCAAAGTGCATCCTGTTAGAGAAGAAATTCCAGCTTGCTGCTAGCGTTTATCCACACCAGTCCAGGGTTTAACCTGTAGCAAGCTGCTGTGCCTTCTCCTTTTAGGTCCCCATGTCCACAGTTTGCAAGATAGGCAGACTCCTTCTCCATAATTCTCTCCTATGGCAGTTGCTGGGCTGAGTTTTCCCTTACCTGACCAACACAACCTCCACTCTGCGCCGTGTTTTGCCGTATCCCGTAGCTTTTGGAACCTCTTCGCAGCATCAGCACCAATTCTGCTGGGCTTGTGCAGAGCTGGTGCAGTGGGAAGCTCTTGTTTCCCTGGAACTTAGAAGCCAGGTGAGAGGGAATGCAGAAATGTCCTTCTGGAAGACAGCTGGGAAGGCAGTGCTGGGCTCATGTTACTGTTAGTGCAGCCTTAACCAGAAGTATTGCAAAGAGCTGGAGCCCTGTGTTATCTAGTGCCTATTAAAATGCATTTTCTTTTTCTCTTGCAGAGAGCATCTCTGGGCGGAGAGAGAGGAGGGGAAAGCTGAGCCCTGGAAATGCTACCACTGAGGCCAGGTAAGTGAGCAGAAACTCCACACTGCCACAGCGCTCCTACCATGTTGCTGCCACCATATAAATTGAGCAGAAAAAAACAGTTATCCAGAAAATAGCAGGATTGCTAAGAGTATTGCATTATCTGTCTGTGCCTGTGCGGCATGTGGCTATATTTTTTTGTTCAAATAAAATAGTATATTCATGGCAAGCACTCCTACCTAAGCTTTCATGTGTGGCATCTGTGTAGTTTATTCATATTAATGTTACATCGTATTGTGTTACCATATTAGAGTGATGGACTGTGTTTATTATCTTTTACCAAGAACAAAAACAAAAGTTAAAATAGGCAATGAGTATGCAAGAAGCAACAGGATGTAGATCTTGAGTTCATATAGACGTGTTTATCCTGGTGTCTCTGAGTGTTACAGTGTACAAATATGAATTAAACCATCGGGCATCTTCATGAAGTGTAGGGGTAGTTTCTTCTTATTACAGGTTGTAATAGTGGAAATATTCGGTTTGCATTAAAATGACATTTTAATATTTAAGTAAAATTTGGAGAAAAAAATGGAGACGATAGCCTGAACTTTTGCTCAAGTCCATGTGTTTTGCCTGAATGAGAGTATTGGGCACTTCACTGGGTGCAGAAATGGGAGAAGCGAGTCAGAAACTAGAAGCCCATGGCAGCTGGTTTGGTAGAATATAGCCCCTCTGAATCCTGCCTTTTTATTTCCTACCATTGTGCAAGCGTTCACAAAAGCTGTTTGTGCAGCTTTCTTCCTGACGGGTCATTATTTGAGCTCCCAATCCTGATCCATAGGATATATGTGCCAACCTCCCGACCCTGATGCACGTGTAACACGACCGCAGAGCAGGAAGCGGGTGACACGGGCTGCTTGTCTTACAGGAAAAAGGGACAGGAGGAGCAGGAAGAGCAGCCCCAGGCACCTGGTTTGAGCAGGATGGTGACTCCTGCCCCAGCAATCCCAGCCCTGGGGCCAGTGCAGCCGCTTTGCTCAGCCTGAAGCCTCTCGCGTTACCGCAGAGCTGTTGGAGTGAAACCAGCATTTCTAGGCACGATGCTCCGCTGTAAAGTTTTATGGGAAACGTGTGTCATAATCGCCGGGTTGGCTGTGGAAAGGGGAGCGCAGGAATGGTGTGGCTACCGGCAGAGGGCAACCGGCCTCGGAGCTGGAAATCGGGATTTGGCAATCAGGATTGGCGGCTGCTCCGCTTCGATTGGATCGCCCTTCCCTCCCTCTGTGGCTCCCAGGATAATCCAGTTAAAAAGAATAGCTTTACTTTTTTATATATGTATTTATATATATATATATATATATATATATATAATATATATATATTTGAAAGCAGATGGACACCCCTGGGATTCTCTTGCAAACTGCCCGGCACTTGCAGATGCATTGAGAGCCAGCACCAGCTCCCAGTAACTTGGGTTTGCCCCTGAAATACGGAGACCTCAAGCTCAGGCGATACCGTTCCTGCTTTTTTCTCATATTATTTTTCTTAATGGTCCCTTTTCCAGAAACCTTATGGTCTAAATTCAATCTAAACAAATGCTTAATGCACTGAGTAGGAATCGCAGAATAATTTGGGTTGAAAGAGACCTGGGGTGGGTTTACCCTGTCCAACCCCGGCCTCCAAGCAGGCCAAGGTTGAAGGTAGATTAAGTTCCTCTCTTGGACAAAAATTTAAAAAAAAAATCCTATGATTTGTAGCTTATGCAGGGCTAGAAAGGTGATTTTATTTATTTTATTTTTATTTTTATTTTAAATTTTTAGGTATTTTGCTTCTCCTTGATACGTAATTTGGTTTTTGTTCTGTTTTGGGGAAGGGATTCCCCTTGGCTCCGGTCAAAAGGAGGACCCTCTGGATGCTATTTGCAGCATCCAGCGCTCACAAGTGCTCCGAGCCCTGCCGGCAAAGCCGGGCTTAAAGCCAGGGCCTGGGAATTTGGGATCCGAGGGGCAGGGACTATTTGCATTCCCTGCCTTCCTGGCGTTTTTATTGGAGCAATTCCTGCAGTTGCAGGGACACTCTCAATGCTTTGATCTCTCCTAATCTCTCCTTGCTAGAGCTGTGGTTTTTGCTCTGCTACTGTAGATGTGCAGGTTTTTTCCTTTTTTCTTTTTTCTCCAGGAATCTGAAGTTTTTGGGGTCTGATCGGAGTGGGTTTTCAGTGGGCTTATCTAAACTGAGCATCTGTTACATGCCTGAGAGGATATGAGACATCCGAGCAGCCCTAAATTCCCAGTGCTTGGAGTTTTTGCAATAGCCTGGAAGGAGGAAAAGAAAAGTCACTAAGTGCTAATAATTCCTTTTAATGACCTTCCTTTCCAAGGCATCAATCTTTAAAAAGCAAAGAAGAAAAACTCCAAAAATTAGGCGCTTTTTTTTTTTTTTTTTTTTTTTTTTTTTTTTTTTTTAGTGCGAGGTTGGCCGAAGTGTAGATTTTTATGGTAAAATGTGCATGTTTTGTTGCTTAAAACCCGTGTGATGATAAAAACACCCAGGGCAGCTCCTCCAGGCTCCTGCATCTGCTCTTGCTGGGGGGTTACGGAGGGGTTTGCTCCATCCCAGGGACTTTCAGCCTTTGGTTTTCGGACGAATTGCTGCTATTTTCAGGCGGTTCCTTGTGCTCTGGGGCTCGGGTGCTTTTGCACATCGCGCGCCCCGAGCGCGTGGATCTTTGGGAAGCACCGAGGCTCGGGGATGCAATGAGGATTCCCGCAGGGAAAACGCGGGAGCTGGCGCTGCCGCCGCCGGCTGCGCGGGGGCGGCGCTGCGGTTGCTCGGCGACCGCGCAGGGAGCGCGCAGGGCCGGAGGAGGAGGAGGAGGAGGCGGGGAGGAGGCCGCCGCGGCAGCAGCAGCAGCA
>JAWLRI010000995.1:4869110-4887042 GCA_034781795.1 Crypturellus tataupa
GTCAACATCCGCGATGTTGCAGTGTCATGGTGCCCCCCCCTCCTCAGACACCTCCAGTGCCGCTCAGCGGGATGCGTTTCTTACCGATGAATATAGAGGCAGTTCGTGCCCAAATAGATTATTATTATTATTATTATTATTATTATTATTATTATTATTATTATTATTATTATTATTATTATTATTATTTCTACATCCAGCGGTGCCAGGAGAGCTGGTGAGGTGGCGGGGCAGCCTGGGATGAGCTCCTTGGCTTCCACTAGTTCTTGACCCTCCAGCGGTTGCCTTTGGAATTGATGTTTTCAGGTGCTGCCTGCCAGGATCCACCGTTTTTTTGGGTACTTTGGTGAGCAGAAGCCCCTAGGGCCAGTGAAGCTCCAGGTTCCCCTGTGCCCATGCGTGCGAGGACAGATGGAGCAAGAGCCCGGCTGCCTGTGCCTTATTTCCTCCAAGGCAGCTGTTTTTGCCCCCAAATTTGTGCAGATTCCCATAAGGAGTCAGCTCCGTGCCCATTGGACACGTGCAGGGACATTGCTGCTGCCCGGGGCTCCACGGATGTCGGGGAGACGTTTGGTGACCCCTTCTCTGCCTCCCTTCTGCCTCCGTTCTCCTTCCCGACCGCCTGGGCGCCTTTCATGCACCAGAAACGCGCTCGGGCTGCTGGAAACTAAACATTAAGCTGTTTTTCTTTCTATTTTTTTGCCTTTTTTCTTGTTGTTTTAGCAGGATATGCTGAGTGCTTCCTTTTCGCTGGTGACCTTGCCGGAGGCGGGGGACCAGAGGGAGGGCTTGACCTGCTGATAGTGCCGATGGCCGGGGCTTGGCAGGAGCTTTGTTTGAATGTGATAAATTGGCGAAATTAAATGGGAGTCAAACCCCGATTCTGGGAATTTTCCCTTTGCAGAGGGACAATGCTCCCGTAGCCCCGTAGTTGTTTTTCCAGGCTCTGAAGAGCTGCTTTTGACCCGTGAATGACTCGAGAGTCCCAATTAGCGCTCGCGTGCAGAGCTGAGCTTGCACTTCCCGGCTCCCTTTGGAATTCCTGCAGGCCTCGCGTTGTCCCATGCGTGTCCGTGGCCAGGGAGCCTCCAAACCCGACCTTATCCCGTTGGACACGTGTTTGTGGAACGTGATTCCACGTTTTTGGAAAGAGCTGCATGTGCACGTGTATGTGTGTATGTATGAATCTGTGTCTGTATGTGTTTCCAGGGGAATGTGTCGTGTGGATTCGGCCTCGGAACGCTTGCTTAGGGTGGCAGAATTCCCCCTGGATTTTGATGACCTTGCGTTTCCCGTTCTGCAGCTCGTAAATGTTTGGCAAGGAATGATTTTGGAGTCGTAATTCGCTCTTACTGCTTCTGCCTTGATTGTAGGAGAGCTGCCGCGATGCTGGGCGATGGGCTGCGTGCGCCGCCCTGCTCAGTGTGCAGGTCTCAAACACCGAGATGAGTTTGAGATTAGAAAGAAAAAATAGAAGGGATTGTTGATTTTGGGTTAGGGAATTCTAAAAACTTATAATGTGAAATATGTCTTTAAATGGTGCTCATTTCATCGTAATATTTGTCTGAGAAATACAATGTTTGCCGTAGAAAGCAAGTGATGATCTTGTTATATTTAAATTATTTTGTCTTGGTTCCATTATTGCCTTTTTTCCCTTGGTGATTTCCCCTGGCTGCCTTTCTGCTGAGATCTCCTTTGGTAGGAATGCTCTTTGGGGTGTCTGCTGTGTGCCAATTACACAGCTTATTTATTGAGGCAAAGTAATGCCTCAATATTGATGCAGGCCCCGAAAAAAAAAATCCCAAAGCCTTTAACTAAATTGTAAAGTATTATCAAAACAAAAAATCATTTCTATTGTGTTCCCTCCCTAATGTATTCCAATAATGATATGTTGCTCTGCAATCCTCTCAAATCCGTCTGTCTGGAGAGCTCAGCTCCTTCAGTCGCATTTTTTAACATCCTTATGTATACCCAAAGAAAATTCTGGAGACTGGGATTTTATAAATACGCCGCTGCCACCCTTGTTTCGTTTGTATGTCTGAGCAGAGGAATGGAATCGTGAGACGTAATATACTTTTGATTTTAGTTAGTGATTCCACAGGGAAAAGTTACTGCAGTTAAAGTGGGACTTACTATATTTTTTCCAATTTTTGTTCAGACTAAACTACTGTTTTTTGTCGTCTTTTATCTCGGTAGGAACATTTTGGCATTGCAGGTTTAGGACCTTCATAGTTCTGCTTTTAAGCTGGTGTAAAGGCGATTCAGGATGCCCCAGCTCTGCCCGTGCCAATGCAGTCACGTGCCGGTGCAGGAAGGTGACTGCTGCCTGTTGGCGCTCTCCTTTTCTCTGGGTTTTATGAGTTTGCTGGATTTCCCAACCCTTTATTCCCGGGAAGCTGAAGACCTTGGAAAGCAGCACACGAGTCTACTCGTTTCTCCAACCTGAGCGCTTTTTGGTGACACGTGCTGGGAAAAATGCTGCTGTGGTTCTGCGCCTCGGGCTGCAAAAGCTTCTTGGTGCTTGAGGGGACCAGCCACCCTGTTCCTCGCGCCAGGGCCGCGCTCCCGCAGCGGCTGCTCCCTTCCTGTGGCTCTGGATGCTGGTGCTGGGGCTATCCGACCCCGTGGAGGTCCGCGAGTCCCATGGGAAGCCGGGGGCAAAGTCCGGAGGGGTCCTGGCATCTGCAGCCTTGGTGGCCCTGCCTGGACTTGCTGCCTCCTGCCCACGTGGTGGAACAAGCTCCAATGCAAGAGCTGTGGGAAGAGACGCTCGTGGGGTTCCAGGAGCTGAGTCCGGAGGATATTCTCCCAGAAGGGCGAGCAGAAGCCCATCCATCCTCTGCTGCAGCCTGTGAAAACTCCTGTTTCTCCTGGATGAACATCAGGCTTGGAACCGATGGTTGACAGTCATGATTTTCATTCCTGGTAGCAATCGCCTTCCAAGGGGACAGCTTAGCTTTAAGAAAGGCTTCTCTTCTTCTCATAATCTGCAAGGACATCTGTAATTACTGGTGGTATCTAAGGCAGTCCAGTGCTACGGTTCATGCATGCAGCAGCGTGGTGGGTTATAGGGTCTGCAAATACCTCCCTGTACGTTGGTGCACGGCCAGAGCTGCTGACCCTGGAGCTGGGGTGGACAGAGATGGTGCAGGAGGAGATGCTGGGGACGGGCTGGCTCTCTGTCACTCCGTTTGTCTCTGGAGAATCCCGCGGTGCCCCTAATGAGATTGTGAATGTGGCCCAGGGATGCTCAATGGTTCATCCCTTTGCTCCGTGCGTGGCCTTGGGTGACCCCAGAATGGAACAAATTGCTGCTGGCACCTGGGTAGCGAGTGACAGTGCCGAGGACGTCACTGCTGCCGCGTGAAGATGCACAGGGGAAAGTGCCCGACTGCAGAGCGTGGGGACCTTCTGTGTCCTGGTGTTCCTGGCTATACCTGCCAGTAGAGATGGGTCCTTTCTTTCTCTTTGTTCCTTTAGGAAAACAATGGAGTAATTCCTAAGCAGAACAATTCCTCGTGTTATAGGAAAAAAGCTCAGAAAAGTGTTGTGCAATGAATTATTTTCATAATTCAATATCAGTATCTTCTTGCGGGGGGTAACTTTTGCTTTGCAGCAGATTGCAATTCCTTGAGTCATTTACGTCCTCACGTTTTTGAGGTGGAAACGTGTCGGTGGTAGCAGAGGGCGTGCGGTTGCTGGTGTGAAATCCCTCTTCCAGATGAAGCCGTCCTTGCTGCTTTGATGGGACAAAAATCTAGGGAAGCTGAGGCAGTCTGCAAGATGAGTTAAAGGCCCTTATTATTTTCTTTCAAAAGGTATTTTTTCATGAGTCATTTGGAAAGACTTTAAATAGCATACCCTGATTTTTTTTTTTTTAATCAAGTTGCATACCAGACTGCGTGCAGAACTTTATGTATTTATGTATGCCTTTAGGTACTGGGTAAAGACTTAAATGCACTGCTGCTAGTGAGTGAGAGGGGACTTTTTGGATCCTATTTAGGTAAAGTTACTCCCTGGGCTCTTTGGTATCAATCCATCTTCTTAAAAAAAAAAAAAATCCAAAGCAATCTTTTACCCTTTAAAACATCCACATAAATATTGATTGGAATTTTATGGTGGAGATTTATGAAGGCTGCTGGATCTAACATTTTCTCTCGCTATTTGGTAAAACTGTCTGGGTCCTTCAAACTGCATCTCTTGCTAATTGAAAAAGCTGAAAATACACATCTTTGGTCCCTGGTGCTGGAATGCTGATACATGAATTGGGCTTACTTGAGAAACCTCACAGTATCTATTTGTTTGCACCTGTTGATTTGGGATCCTGTGGATTTGGGATCTGTCTTGGAACGGCAGGGAAAGCAGCAGGTCGCTGCCACCCACAGCCCTGCGTGCAGGTGCCTGCAGCCTCCCCCTTTTGCTGTTCTATTTATTTCCTTATTTTTGCTGCCTCGCCCAGGGGTTTCAGCTTTGCACACTAAGTTCAGAGGAGCTCTCTGCGCTCTTGGAGCTGTGTTCCTCGCTGCTGCATCCGCCTCGCGCAGGAGGATGCATCGACCTCGCGGCAGCGGGGACGGAGCGCGGGGCAGCGGGGACGCTCTGCGCCTCGGGCACCTGCTGCCCTCGTTAGTGCGGCCTTTAATCGGGTGCATCTGATTTTGCTTCACCTATAGAGTGTGCAGCCCTGATGGGAAAGACTCGCTTAGTAATTCTGCGTGTTTGGTGACATTAAATAGGCCTATTTCTAGCTGGGAAATGCGATGGAGTCCCCGCAAAACTGACGCCCTGGGAGCCGTGCGGCTGCTTTTAAAAGTCCTTTCTGGGTTTTCCTTTAAAGGTCCTTTTTGGATTTGCTTCTGCGGAGGAAGATACGAGTCCTGCGTTTGTACGCTTGCATTTTGTGGGTGGGAATGCGAAAGCTAAACTTCTTGTGGCACTTGAATGATTCATTTTATTTTATTGAGTCAACTTTCTGCTCTTTCTAATTCTTTTCCTCTCCTGCCCCTTTCTCAGCGTCAAGCAGAGCTCGCGGTCCTCCGAGGCGGCCGAGGAGGAGAAGGAGCCGCGCACGGTGACGGTCAACCCCTCGCACATGAGGAAGGCGTTCAAGGTCATGAACGAGCTACGCAGGTAGGCGCAGGGCTTGGGGAGAGCCGGCCAGCCCGTCCCAGCTGGTGGTTGCACGGGGGTTGCATTAGGAAGGAAACACAGTGGAAACAACCTTCAGGCTGAAGGGGAGCCCGGGGTGTCTTTGCACAACGTTGTGGGCACGTGGAAAAGGAAGGGTGACCAAATCCAGTAACTGCTACTGCTGCATCAGGGTGGCAGTGCTTAAACCCAAGCTGTTTCACAGCTCTTATCCCTTCAGATGAGAGGGAGTAGACAGAGATGTCTACTGAACTATCTTCCACCCAATTCATTTGAGCCTTTTGCCACTGAAACAGAGATTGAACCAAATTTTAAAGGAATCCCTGTATTCCCAACATCACACAGGTGCTGCTCACTGTTCACATATTATGGTGAAAACAGATAACACATTTTGCTCTTTCAAAAGATGCTCCAAGAGCCACCTCTCCTGCAGATACGGATTTGTGGATAGGCACCTTCTGCAGCACAGGGGACATTAGAAACATCTCCCCGTGCAGGTGTTTGACAGCAGCTCTCAGGTGGTGCTTAAGGAGCTGAAAATGGATGTGTCCTTCCTTTGCAGCCATCGCATGAACCCGAATGTTTTCTTTGTGGCTTCCCTCTGGTCCTCTCTTTGTACTGACAGTGAAAGATCTGAAAATAGAGGTTTTTTTCCAGCTATATTCAGAAATCCATTGTGCTAATGGATTGTTAATTGAGGCATAGTGGGAGTAGCTGGAGCCTGGCAGTTTTGCTGGTTCTTGTGCAGCGCTGCAGTGCTGAAATGCATAAGGTTGAAGCTGCCCTAAAGCACCTGTTTATTGTTAGATTTTATTTTACTTTTTTTTACTCCCTGCCCAGGGTGCACTTCTTTTCTCAGCTTCTGCTGCTGTTCTGGATTATGCAGTTCCCATGTCATGCATTGTGTGCCGAGCCTGGCAATCAGTTAAGCTGTCAGCAATCAGTGTTAACAGCCACCTTGGATAACTGTGCCTCCGTTTAATGCCTTCAGAAGGTCTAGAAAAATCTTGCTAAAGGCCTGCTGTGGGTTGGTCACTTGAAGTGTTTGACTTCCAAGTGCAAATCAAATTAGTTTTCATGAGAAGCACTTCAGATGAATGCAGATAAGCTGGAGGGAGTGAGAAGGCCTCTGTTAAGTGACCATTAACAAACTCCCCTACTTACCACTCTCCATTCCCCACTGGGGTAAGTGCAGAGCACAGACCTGCTGCTTATTTATTTCCCCTATTTTACAACTATAGCCCTTTGTTTCACATTTTTTTTTCTATATTTCAATGCGTGGAGGAGAGCAGGGGGACATACCTTGTCCCTCAGAAGCTCTGTGGATTTATTCCATATGCAGTTTTCTAAAGAAGAAAAATGCAGCATTGCGATAAGCCATTCTAAAGAGAAGGCAGCATCTCGATTTGTTGACTCTGATCTTTTCTTTTCAGGCTTGACATTTGAAAAGAACACCCTCATTTTGCATTTGTGTGCTCAGAGATCTTAAACCAACTTATTGGGAGGCTGAGCACTCCCAGCCGTCTGCATCTCGGCAGCCCTGTGCAAACATTAACTAATGAATCCTCAAAGGACGTACACGGGGCTGCTGGAAAAGGTCACTCATTAATGAAGTGGCTTTGCCCGAGCTGAGCGCTGAGTCCGTGGGGGAGCTCAGAAGTGTTTTGGTTTGTCGGGAGCTCCTCATTTTGTCTCGGTGGCTCTTAATCCCAGCCGGATTCATGTAGTAAAGTTAAATTTCATCAGGGCCTCTGGTGAACTCGAGTGCTTGGCTGCTCCTTGTGAGCAGAGCGATGGGGAAGCTCTCTGTGCCAGGCAGGACACAGTGGAAGTTTGGGAGCTCACGGGGCAAACGTTTCTTTCTCTACCAAGCCTGACCAAGCTCCGAGAGCCCTTCCTTTTCGCTCCAGCTTTCCGAACACCATATAAAGATCAAAGCACTGTTTTTCCCCTCATATCACTGGCCGTATCTTCTTTTAGGGATCTACCAGGACTGCTTCAAGGTAGTACCCAGGCTCTTGAGCTCTTCTGCACCTTCTTGGAGCCCTACCCTTAGCGATGGAGGGAGAGCCTTTGCCATCCTCTGCTCTTTGGGCAATACGTGTGTCCAGTTCAGCTTCCAGATTTATTTAGGTTGAATCGGAGCAGCTGGAGGCCTGCAGGGTTTACCCTGTAGCCAGCTGAAGGAGAAGAGGACCTTCCCGTGGGATTTGGCAGAAGCTCCACTGCCTAATTATGGCTCGGGCACCTTCTCTGAAGTGCCTGGATTTTTAGGCTGCTCTTTCAGGCTGACGTAGCTTTTTGCGTGACCGAGAGCTCTGAAATGACACTTTGTCTTTTCTGGTGTTTCTGCAGCAAGCGGCTCCTCTGTGACGTGGTGATTGTGGCCGAAGCTGTGGAGATGGAAGCCCACCGCGTGGTCCTGGCGGCCTGCAGCCCCTATTTTTGTGCCATGTTTACAGGTACTCTTCTCTACACTGTCACCGTGCTCAGGTTGAGCAGGTTTTGGGATGCTCCTGTGTGAGTACCTTCAGCAGAGGGTGTAACGTGGGTCTCTGAAGAGGATTTGCATGGGAGTGAAGAAGTACAGATAGTTTTACAGTTTGCTGCACTTGATGGATGATCTTGGTCATCTTTTGGCTCATTTCCTTGAGGCAGAGCTGATGAGACAGTGTTATGGGGCTGAGGGAGTCTGTAGCATGTGGATCACAGGACTTAGGACAACTATGAGACTTCCTGATCCGTTCTTTTCTCCTTCTTTCCTTTTTTTTCTTTCCTTAAAAAGAATGCAGACTCATGAGAGCTCCGAGCTGTTAATATCAAGCACGTGTGCTGTGCCCTAGATGCTCATGGTGCACATCAAAAAAGTTCCTGGCACGGGAGCTGTTGTTGCAGGGCTCAGCCCTGCGGATGCTCATTCACAGTCACGGATCTTTGATCTCCAATAGCACTTTTTTTTTTGGGTACTTCCTAAAATAACACTACTCCTGGTCCTGCTGTGCACTGCCAGCTCTCCCTCTCTTGCAGCCCTCTGCTCCTGGCAGATGCCACCCTGCTGTGAAGGGGAGGACTAGATTTGTGTTCTGATCGTGTGGTCCCTTCAGGGATGCTCTTGAGAGGCTGTGTGGTCAAAACGGCAGCGTCAGCACCAAGGAATGACCAGCGCCTTGGAGCTGCCTCTGCTTGGCAGCTCTGTAGCTTCCTTTCCTTTTCCTTGCCCTCCTTCCAAGGAGGGGAACTAATGTAACCAGATACGAAGGACGTGAATGGCCTTCCAGGGAAGGGCTGTTGCGGTCCCTCAGCTCCAGCCTGATGCATGGCCAGGCGTTAATAAAATTTTGCTCTGATTTCACATCCCTGGGTCAGTGTGGCCGAGGGATGGAGGAAGCCCCTTGCAAAGACTCAGGATGCTTCTTCCTTTAAAAGCCTTGGGGTTAGGCCTGGTTTGGTTTGCTTCCCTGGGAGCAGAATGCAGTATTTTTCAGGAAAAATCTTGTCGTTTGGAAGTCCCCTCTCCCTCCTCAACCCTCCTGCTGTGAAACGGAGACAGAAAGAATAGTGTTTTGACTGCAGAAAGAGGGACAGGATGCAATTAGGGCATTTAAATCTGCACAAGCCTGTAATGCTCAGGCATAAACAGGTGTCTGAATGTTAGACGTGATCTGAGGTTTGCAGCGATGCCTTTACTTGCTTGGTGAGACTTTGAAGGCAGAAATCACTGGTGTTTTCCAGGCAGCAGGAACTGCATCCTGGAACTGGGGATTAGCAGTGGATTTGCTGGTCCCTGCGATGCTCGCTCTGATAAGTAGAAATTCTTGGAAAAGCCCTGCCCTGCTTGGAGGTTATCCGAGCAGGACGGATCGGTGATCCGGGGGCCGTGCTGCTGTGTCTGTGCTGGATTTCTCTGGGCCTGGTAATTCTTCGTGCTGCGAGTTAAACAGTAATCGGGGACCACGGTCATGCGGCTGCCGCTCCGGCTGCCTCTGGCTCTGGAGCAGCTCCGGCAGCTCCCGTGCTCTCCCCATCCTTGCAACACGCACTGGGGCGCGCAGAGACCTGTCGTTGGTGCCCTTGTGGTCCCCAGTTCTGGAGGTCTGGGTCTTGCTGATGTAAGGATTAGGGCTGCATCTCCTCCCGTGGTGTTTTATGCCACCTGGGGAGGGATGATTTAAAAGCCTCGAGTGATGCTGCTGGCACCCGAGTGATGCCAGCGGCACCCGCAAGCAGGGAGCAGAAGGGAGGAGCAGCCCGTGCTCCGGGTAAAGCTGTGGGCAGCAGGAACCGGGCTGAGACCAGCGAGCCTTGGTCTGCTCGCTGTGCTCTGCAGCCCGGCCTGGCTTTAATTAACGAAAGACCTTGTGATGACCTTGGCAGCTCCCCTATACCACCCTGTGCCCTCTGCTTAGGCGTTTCTTTGAAAAGCAGCCTTGGGGAGACCTAAAGTAAGTCGGCAGCTCTTTCATTTCTACCTTCCAGTACCGAGGGGAGTTTAGAGGAGGTGGTTCCCACCTCAGTGTCCCTTCCAGCGCTCTGTTTTTGGAGCATTTTCCCCGGTCTCCATCAGCGCACGGGAGCTTTAGCTGGCTGGCGCGCGCGGGGGACGCTGGTGTGCAGGGATGGCAGCTGCTGGTGGGTAGAGAAGCCCACGCAGCCTTTATTTTTGCTGTCTGTGTCGCACGTGCCTCGGAGACACGTGGCGTTACCGGATCGATCCCTCAGAGCTGTTTCTCCATGGACCTCTGTGCACGTGCTGTGGGTCTGGCCTCTAGTTTGAGTTCTGGTGCTCGCCCTGCTCTGCTTAACGCAGGTTGAGGCAGGGGTTTATCTGGGGACACCTTAAAGCAGCTCCAGGTTCCATCTGAGCTTCACTTTCAGAATCCCCCTCTCATCTCGGGGCTGAGGGTTTTGGGGGAGGAAGCGCACAGGAGATGGGACATTTAGCGGGTGGAATAAGCATCATCTCCTTTGAAGGCTTCCCCAATGTAGGCCACTTATCCCTTTGTACTTGTGCATTTGTGTTCTTGTACGTCTCGGGATAAAGCTTCATTATTTCATTTTAGAAATGCATTTTGGAACAAATGCCATTTCCGCCTACGTTTCCCCTAAGATGCTGTAGGCTCTTTGGATACTTATGATCTGATTCCACTCTTGTTATTTACCTTCCTACAGGCATAAGTGAAGCCAGGGAAGTTTAATTCCCAGGATGCAGATTTCAGTTGGTCTTGGCTGCATCTAGCAGCGATGTTAATGGGCACTAAGTGCCCTGTGCACTTAACGAGCCCGGCCGGGTCCTGCCGCACGGAGGTGTAGGCTGTAATTACCTCTAGCAGAGGCTGCAGCACCTTTATTTCCTCTTAATCCCCCAGCCACACTGAATCACCAGGTTTCTTAAAGTAGTGCTTATTTACACCCTGGCCTAAGAATTGACGTTTCTTCAAGCTCTCCTTTGTAGAGCTTTATTTCTGTGTTTACTGTTTTCCTCCGTTTTGGCGTTTGTTCTTCCTTTTCCATCGTTCCTCGAGACTCTGCTCTGCTTTTAACATCCATACGAAGCATCCCAGGATCCAGAAAACCTTGAAAGAAGGGATCCTGGAAGCCCTTAGTGGATGTGCAATGGGTCCTGTGCCCTGTTGGGCTCCACGCTGGCTGGGTAGAATGAGCATAAAGCATGTGGTTCATGCAGAGGCTCTTAGATATAGGTTTTACTTGCATACCTCTAGGCTGTGTTTTTTTTTGTTTTTTAGGGTGGGGTTTAAGTGTAGTATTTGGAGATGGGATAAGGTTTGGATGCAAAGACTGATTCCGAGGTGTGAGACTGGGAAGGAGGCGGATGAGCAGTGTCTGTAGCACAGATGCCTTCCATAAGGCAGAGCTGTGTGAACAGGTTACGGTGGGATAATTTGGGGGAGAAACTTGCAGCACGTGGTGTGCAACTGCTGATGTGTGCGTTCGGTTTCCTCCACAGGCTTGAGGTAGTTCCTAAAGAGAAGGGGTGACGCTACATTGCATTTATGGCAGGATGTACCACCAAGCTGCCTAGCTGAGCTGTGACAACCCTCTCATCTGCATCTATGTACAAGAGGAGAGCTTGCAGCGTGGGATAGATGGGCTAAATGCAGGCAAACCTTTTGCTTTAATTTGCCCAGGGTAGTATTTAGCTGTCTTCCTCAGTATCAGCTTGAGTTTATTGAATTCCCTGCTGTCTCTAAATGTAGGAGTTATTTTTTAGGTGACATAAGAGGCTTCTGAGAACCTTGACCATTGCCCTTAGTCACAGCAGCAGGACACTGTCTTGGTGACATATCTGTGTGCTTGGGGAGCAAGGGCCTGGAAAGAGACCTCTCAAAGCAAACCCTAACAGTGCTTTTGCAATGAGTTGCAGGAGACATGTCTGAAAGTAAAGCCAAGAAGATTGAAATAAAAGACGTCGACGGGCAAACGCTGAGGAAGCTGATTGATTACATCTACACAGCTGAGATAGAGGTCACAGAAGAGAATGTGCAGGTAAGCTGGATTCAACCCCCTCCTTGGGAACTGAAGTGAAAAGCCGTCAACTCAAAGGTACAGAGTGCTTTGAGGGCGAGTGATCTCTCCAGGCTGTAGAGAGTAAAAGGTTGAGCTTGAAAAGAGCTGCTTCCCCTCTCTGCTGAGTCTTGAGGCACTTTGCTGCTTTCCCTGCACTTAAGTCATGTTGCATTTAGCTTTCACATCATGCTCGTGTAATGAGATTAGGCATTTTTGCCTTCCAAGAAGCTGTGATGACTTGTGGGTCAGTCTGTCGAAGGTCGAAATATACTCAAACAAGCAGCAAGTCAAATAGCTGTTTTAAGGTCACAGCAGAAGAATCTGGCTGTTAGTTTTTAAATTCTTCTGGGTAATATGAATTGTTTGGCAGAGCTTTGAGGAGAATATATTGTTAAAATGAAAGCATTTTTCCTTTTGCTTTTTTTGTGTATGTGCCCGCTCTGCCTTGAAGTTCTTGGAGGTGAATATTTGTCTAGAAGTGGAAAGAGTACTTGAAAGGCAGTCTATGGATAAAGCAGGATGCTCAGGAGAGTGTCTTGGTGCCTGTGTTGCAAGACTGTGACTGTGTATAAGCTGGCAAGGCTTTTTCCTTGACTGTATTTGCTATAAGAAAACAGCCATGCAATTATTTGCTGGACCTTGGCGAGGATGCTGGATGCTTATGTGCAAGGTTGTTCACTTGCTCCCTGTTTTTGTCTGCAATTTGCTGCCTTCCTCTTTGAGTTGGATATTGGGCAGAGTATCAACAGTCTGCACTATTTCAACCTCTGCTGCTTGGATGGGGAGGACACACAGACCTTGTTCTTGCAGCAAGAGTTCTCCTGGGCTGGCTCTCCAGTGCTGTAGCCCTTCAGTTACCTTTAATTACGGTGCACTTGCAGGCTCATGAGGAGCTGGGAATGCTACCTTGCTCCTGTCATTCCTAGCAGGACACCAGGGAGAATGGAGTTCCTTGGACCTCTAGGAAAGAGAAATGCCCCTTGTCACGCCATCAGGCTGTTTTTCCTTCCTATAGGGAGCATGAAGACTCTCTCCATGTGTCCTTTGGGATGTCTGCTTTCCTTCTCCCTGCTGCTTCCCAGCTGGCGTAGCAGCACCCGCTCGGCACGTGGGAAGCGTGGAGCTCGGGATACCATCTGCTCCTCTGGATTCCGTTGCTCTACGTGGAATGAGACTCCTTTTCAGTCCCTAGGCATGGCCCAACCTTTCCCCATGCGAGCGTTTTGGTGCTCGGCTCTGGCTCTGGCTGCACCTGCATATCAAGAGCTCAAAAAGCTGGATTTGATGGCTTAGGGCTTGCAGGGAGCTGAAGGAACAAGCCCTGTCTTCATATTCTGTCTCCCATCTCACTAAAAGTCACATCAAAAATAGGAGTCTGGTGAATACTGTGGTTTGGAAATGAATTTTTTTCCTAATCTAATAAAGGAGGCCCTTTATCTACATGATTAATTCAAATAACCGCTCTGTGAATAACTCTTTGGGATAGAGGTAGGATAATTCATGAGAGCTAAGGGCTGAAGCCGGTCTAAAACAAGATTAAGTGACGACTTTAGGTTTTACTGTGTGTTTAAAAATATCCATGTTGAAAGTGTTTTGTGGAATTAAATCTAATTGGGTGAAGAAACCAAACAATAGAAGGCTTGAAGAGAAGTCTCCATTCTGTCTCCAGATATTTTTGGCACTGACCAAAGCAGAATAAAGAAGTTAATATCTACTGGAGAGTTTTTTGTGTGGCCATAGAAAGCGTCGATAGAAAAAAAATATATGATTCCAAGGAGCTTGTTTTTTAGAGAGGGATTTCGAGGCAGATGGTTCAGTGATGATGGAAAGTTGAAAGACTTTGCACTGAACGGTGTTTTGCCTCTGTTTGGTATTTCAGCTTGTTTAGAAGGCACGGAATAGAGGAGGGATTTCTGTTTTTGTGGCAGTCATGGACTAGTCTGAAAAAACCCATTTGGGCATGGCCATCCCCACTGTCTTCTGCTTTTCGTCTCTGACCCACATATCGGTGTAGCTATAAGGACATCTGCTTCTTACACATGACAGAAGGATCTGATTTGAAGATGGAGTTGGATAAATGCATCAAGAAGAAAATTTTACCATGCAGTTTCTGTAAAAGTGCGAAAAACTGAAGTGAACAGCTTGGAGAGGTTCATAGATGCTTGTGTGCAGCCCCTCAGTGGAAACCATATGCTTACGGCGTGGTGCTGTGTGTCTGTATGTGAAAGCTGTCTGTCTAACATACCCATTCATTGGATTTCTTACTGAATTTCTGGTTTTGAGGTGGCATTGCTGCTTGCTTTTCCATGTCAAAGCTGCCAGCGTGGTGAAGGGTGAGGGGAGCTAAATCCAGCCCGTTAGAAAATTCCCTGTGCAGCCCGCGCGGGGAATTCAAGTGCCACCAGCCTCTCTGCAGAGCTGCTTGACCTTGTAGAGCGCTGACCTGAACGCGGAGAGGGACCCAGAGCTGTTTTGCTGTGGCTGATGTGCAGCGAGCGGGCAGAGTTCACCCAGAGCATGCTAGAAAATTATTTTCTTGCCTCTTTGAAGGCTTGGAGGTGTTGAAGCTCCGGTGTTTCTGAAGCAAGTGGATGGCTGGCTGCTTTTGCTGCCTCTGTGTGTCCTTGTCATGTGCTTTCTGGGTGTTTGGCAGGAGATGCATTGCAGTGAATAGGAGTGCAAGGTCCCTTGTGCCAGCAGTGCTGAAGCACAACGGGCTGATGTTGAACTGCTGGTGGGATGGAGGCTGAGGGTGTCTGTCGTTCAGCGGGGTGGATTTTACTTAAGCTGTGAAAATGAGGCTTTTCATCCACAAGCAACTATTACGGAGGAAAGCAGAGAAAACTGACAAAATTCAACAGCTGTTGCTGAGAAATAGATAGGGACTGAGTGATCCAGGAATGGAAGTAATTGTGTGTGGGGGTTCCTCTCCAGGGACGAGTTGTTCTCCTGGGCCTCTGCTAAGCATTTTGCTTTTACAGAGCCTGTTAATGAAGGCAGGAGGGCGAGGAGATGTGGAAATGGTTCTTTTAGGTTCCCGTTTTAGCCTATCTCATCCAGAAACCAGGCAGCGGGGCATGGGGAACACCCATGTTGTATCTCCTTATTGGGGCTTTTATTTCAGAAAAGAAATGATGCTGCAACCTGTGGTTTGTGTGATGGGGCCGGTGGTGCTGATGACCAGGAGAGGTGTGAGGAGGCCTCTCATCCCCACCGGAGCTCTGGAAGACCCCAGACCTCTTGCTGCAGACCACGGATGTGGTCCCTGTTCAGCGTGTCGGTGGGCACAGATCCTCCCTGGTGGCATTTAATCACCTGCAGGCCGCCTGCAGTCCCAGGCGAGAAAGTCATTACTGTTAGCGCTGTAATGACTCCCTGGGAAAAGTCCTGATTAACCTGATTTCACAATTAAACTCCTGCTAATGAATGCAGGATCCCACGTGCCTCATGTGCCTTTCTAGACCAGCCACAGGCTGGTTCATGCAGAAAGAAATGGAAAACGTGCCTAGAAATCAGCTTCTCGAGGGGACTAGATGTTGGAACTGTCATCTTTGCAGACATAATAATAACAAAAAATGTCTTAAGAAGTGGGGAAGAAAGCTTAAAATCCATAGCACTTCCTTTTCAGCAGCACCTCAGGTTACCCGGAGGACTGAGGACTTCAGAACCGAGGTGGGAGTGTATCCAGGACGGATGCCGCTTTGATTTTCCAAAATAAAAGGGTGATAAGTGAGACATTTCATCTCTTTCTCCCCTGGTTCTCTGTGAAAGCTGTAGCTACGGAAAGTAAAAGCCAAGGGCAAAGCACAGTTCAGCTCAGCTTTAGGAGCTATAGCAAATTGGGGCTATTTTCTTCCTTCTGTGAAAGATCCTTGCCGTGGATCTGTTGTCGAGGCAGTGTGAGCCCTCTCAGCAGCAGTTATTGCTGCAGTTACGGCTGTGCTTGGGCAGTGCAGTTGGAGAAGGTAAATCAGGGATGAGCCATCCCATTCCGAGCCCATATTTAACCTGCCTCTCTGTCACAACATCCATGTGTTTTTTGGTCACTGTTTCTCCAGGAAGCTCTGGGAAAACATATTACTGGTCATGGATGTGCTTGCTTGGGCTTGCATCTAAATCCTCCTTTGGTTGTCAGTGTGACCAGGTTTGTAAAGCTGTGAAACCCTCATAGCAACCCAGCTTATTTGACTGAAAGATACCTCTAGTTCAAAGGTTTATAAAAGTGTTTGATTGTATGGCCAATGTTTTATAAAGCTTGAGGTAGTTTTATATACACAGAGAGACATTATAGAGTCTGCTGACTGAGAGATTAACTAGATTATTATTAAATAAATTAAATTAGATTGTTAAATAGATAAGTATTGCTGTTTAGTAGCATAAATGAATTCTGTGTGTAATTTACTTAGCAAAGAATTCAGTTGAAGTAAATAATTTTCATATAGTTTCAAAGACTCTTAAATTTTGGTGAGGAGGTTAATTTAGTAGAGAAGCCAGCAGACCTGTATGTGCTTTCCCAAATTGTTCCTGGTGGTTGGAATTCAAGGATGAGGAGCCAAATCCAGGCCTAAATGAAGTAGGATTAGTAGAGTTGTAGTTTGGTCCTGCTGCGTGTTTAGGCAGGGCATTTCCTCTTGTTATTGCTGAAGGAAATGGAGCTCGTGCTAGCGGATATCCTCTGCTTGCTTTTCGCCCTCCCTGGTCAAAAAACAAAGTGAGTGGCGAGGTGTTCAGCTGGGGAATGAAAGAGAACATCCACTGTTTTCTTGACAGGCTATTTATATTCTGCTTTTAGAAAGTATTGGGTGAAAATGCCCCTTTCTTATCAATTACAGTGAAGCAGGGACACCTTCTACTCTGTCCTGTAGAGCAAGTGTGAGACTACTTGTGCCTTTAGGATGTCCAAGAGGCTGTACTGGGCATTTGGACAGTGATAGCAGTGAGAAAAGTCCGTCTCGGAGACAATATCCCAAGTATATGAGCCAGTCAGTGTGCTTGTGTCTGCATGTATGTGCCCTTGGATGCTCAGGAGGAAGCCTGGGCTTGTGCATTGCCACAGGGAGTTTGCAAGGATCCCTTCTTATGCAAGTCTTGATTTAATTAAAACACCAACTAATCTCCTCTAGACATCGAGATGTTTGGGCTAACGTGGACTCATAGGTTTATTTGGTATCTTTATTTTATTGTTACCTGTTGGGGTGGATTTTGGAATGTGCTGTGGTGTAGGAAGCACCTGGGGGAAGGTTGTGTGTTCCTGACAGCTCTGTGATGGGCAGGAGTGCCAGGGAGGCAGGCAGAAGAGCTTCATTTCCCCTTCCCTTCACGCCGAGTTGAGGCTGGTGAGGACTGTTAACCTGCTTGTTTTGTTTAACAGGCGCTTGTTTCAATCAGAAATAATTTTCCGGAAATCTGCGCTCAGATGGTGAGCGCAGATGCCTGGTTGGGACACGTGTGGACCAGCCAGGGCTGCGGAAGAGCTGGAATAAGAAACGCCTGCAGCTGCTGTGAGACCATAGCAGAGGAAATCGCCGATGTCATGAGCTGTGCCATCCAGACTGACTTTATTTTTTACTTCCTGGCCTCAAAGATGTTCTCTCCAGCAGATACCACATTCTTCATAGGTTTTTCTCTTGCTTTGTTTACCCTTGAATATTGCGGGTGCAAAGGAATCACTTCATTTACAGGTGCAGTTGTGAACCACAGGACTGAAACGTCCAGATTTGCCCCCTTCTTTCTCAAGGTTGTACCTAAAAATCTCCTGGAGATTGCTGAGAAATCCCTCTATAAAAACAGCATTTGACTTCGCAGTTTATGAACCAAAACAGTTTTGTTGGAAGTGCTGTAGGCTTCAAGTTCTTGAGGATGATGAAGCACTGGGCTTGCTTCAACTTTGAATGTGATAGGGCACATGTAGACACAGAGGAAAAAGAACTCTATCCTTGGATCTACCTGCAGGAAAACCAGAAAATAGATACGTCCAGAGCTGCTTCTGTCTTGTCCTCTTGCTTGCCTTGAGGTCCTTCAGGAGGGCAGATGTGAGAAGAGCTCCACTAGATCCACATGGTGAAACTATTTCCATTTCTCAGGCCAATATGCAGCAGGAGCTTCCACATTTAGACAGTGCTAAAACTTTAATACACCTTTCTACATCACACAGTGACGTGGCCCTGTGTAAAGAGGAATTGGACCTTGCTTAAGTTGAGAGTTAGCAACAGAGAAAGGCTGACTCTCAATTCCCCTTTCTTTTCAGGTTTTGTTGCCA